>LZPO01066266.1:676366-692670 GCA_001675575.1 Neotoma lepida
GGCCAGCCTGATCTACAGAGTTCCAGGACAGCAAGGACTACACAGAGAAACCCTGTCTCATAAAACCAAACAAAGTCTTTATCACAGCCAGCTGGGCTTACACTCAGGTATTTGGGACCTAAGTGTAGCCCAAGCATTTAGACCAAGAGGCTTTTTTTTTTGGTTTTCGAGACAGGGTTTCTCTGTAGCTTTGGCGCCTTTCCTGGAACTCACTCGGTAGCCCAGGCTGGCCTCAAACTCACAGAGATCCACTTGCCTCTGCCTCCCGAGTGCTGGGATTAAAGGTGTGCGCCACCATCGCCCGGCAGACCAAGAGGCTTTTAAAGGCCTCTTTTAAAACCACATCCTGGAGTCTCCCTCAGCCTTTGCGTGGGGAGGTTTGTGCAAGCAGGCAGTTTAACAGAAGCTAAACAGGCTGGGGCATCTTGGGCTTGGGTCCTAGAATAGAGCTGGATGATTTTCCATGGCATTCTCCATCAAGGAGATCAAATTCTAGTTAAACCTAAATGGCTTCAGGAAGAATACAAGATGGAGGGACTAATAGGTTTTTCTCCGCCTTCCCTGACCCCCAATAAGTTTCTCCTCCAACACAGTAACCCAGATCAAACCAAACTGAAAAACTATAACAGGTATATTGAGCAAAGCAACTCCTGGGTAGATTCACTGGTCTCAGAGATCGAGGCCAGAGGAGTTGCATGCCAAACTAATGCGGGGAGATTTTATAGATTTAGTCAAGGGGTGATGACATGTCCACNGCAAGTTGGGTTTGTGCTCAAGTATGGTCAAAAGCTGAGCGCTTAGATGGGGACTTGGGCGGCTGGTGGCATCGGGGAAGAAGTTGTAGTAGTCACCAAGACTTGGAACTGGACTTTTGGTGCCTCTCCTTTGTTCGAAGACTCTCTGAGCAGGAGGAGTTTGGAGACAGAGACAGAGATAGAGAGAGGAATGATGCTTTCTGGACCAGACCTTGCAGAGCCTCCAACCAAATAGGAACCTCTGCACTTTCTTGCCCTGTCACACCTTCATTTTTCATAGTTATTCTATGCCATACTCAATTCTCTGTTCAAGACATGAAGAACATGTCATGGAAGACCCCTGAGACAATCCCCTCCTGTAACAATTCCAGGATTGAAAATTAAGACCTTAAAAAAATTATTTTATTTAGTATTTAACATAGAAATTATTAACTTCATTATGGCATTCTCAAACATAATTTGTTTTTTGTTGATCCTCCCTACCAAAATTTTTATTTTCTTTTGATTGTGTATGTGTGCATGGTATTCCTGTGTGTGTGTGTGTGTGTGTGTGTGTATACATGTGTGCAATATGGGTGTGCTTGAATGCATATACGTAGGACTGAGGTTAGTTGACATTTGGTATCTTTCTTACCCAGATGACACAGAAGAAATCAGGGCCCCCTCTTGGGGTTCTTAGTCTCATTAATAAAAGAATTTAAGAATGGACTCATGTTGGGCGGTGGTAGCACATGCCTTTAGTCCAAGCACTTGGGAGGCAGAGGCAGGCGGATCTCTGTGAGTTCATGGGCAGCCCAGTCTACAGAGCAAGTTCTAGAACATCCAGGGCTACACAAAGAGACCCTGTCTCTCAAAAACAAAACAAAACAAAGAACAAACAAACAAAAAAATGAACTCACACAGAAGCTCAAGAATAATTTTATTAGAGCTTAAAAGAAAACCACCAGGACAGGGCAGCTGCAAACTTCAGCAGCTGCCTAGAGGAGGGTGGAGGAGAGGAGGGTCAGACACGTGCCTGGGAGAACAGCTTTAGAGGAGTGGGAAGCCCGGAATGTCAGGAAAAAAAGTATAATTAGGTTCTGGCCAGCATATGAAAGAGACACAGAAGAAAAGAAAAAGTCATGCCTTTCCTGCCTCAAGTCTCATGTAGCCTAGGCTGGCTTTGAACTCTCTATCACCAAGGATAACCTTGAATTCCTGATCCTCTTGCCTCACCTTCCAAGTGCTGGTATTATTATAAACACATACAGAATGCAAGGCTTTATGCATTGCAGGGTTCAAACCCAAGGCTTCGTGCATGCTGGGCATCTGCACTATATCTCCATCCTCTCATATTCACTATATATGTGAAACTAGCCTGACACACACATGCATGCACGTGCGTGCGCACGTACACACATACACACTGCCACCATCAGTGAGTTAGACTGTAACACGGACCACANAGTAATCAAATCTACTGCCTCATGGGATAGTGTAGTGGTATTTGCTCNGCCCATGACCCTGGGAAATACAGCCCAAAGGAGGCTTTACTTGCTGCCTGGTATGTGACCCCTGATAAGGAGCTGCAGGAAGGACACAGCCCCCTTTCTCCCGGCTCCTGGCTGCCAGGTGGATTTGCTCCTGGTCAGATCAGAGGACAACTTCTACTGTCACTCTGTCCTATAATTGTGAGTCTATTTCCTCAATTTATATCTTAATAAATTATGTTGCCCCTTTAATAGATTCACATGGATTTATCATAATAGGATAGGATCTCCCCCTCCTTGCTCTACCACTTAAACCAAGCCTGGTGTGGTGATGTAAACTACAATCCCATCACCAAGGAAGCAGAGATAGGTGGACTCCTGGGCTCCCCTGCCAGTCAGTCTAACTACACAGACTAGTCTTGGTCCAGTGAAAGAAAGACCCAATCTCAAAAAATAAAAAAAAAAGTGAGCTGTTTCCATGGCACCTCCTATGTGATAGGCTTTATCAAGTCAAGATGAGGCTGAATATCTTCTTCCCACTGGCTATCAGAAACTCATTAAAGTGGATGACGAACATAAGGTTCAAGTAGCTGTTGATGCTCTGGTTGAGGGTGGGAGGATTATGTTGTCTGGTTCAGTGGTGGGAACCACAAACAAGGTTTTCCCACAAAGCAAGGCTTCTTGACTCACGGCAGAGCTTGCCTGCTGTTGAGTAAGGGGCATTCTTGTTATAGACCAAGGAGAACTAGAGAGAGGAAGCACAAGTTTGTTCAGGGATACATTGTGGACGCTAGTCTGAATGTTCACATGTGGTTATTGTAAAGAAGAAGAAGGAGGAGGAGGAGGAGGAGGAAGAGAAGGAGGAGGAAAGAAGAGGAGGAGGAGGAGGAGGAAGAGGAGAAGGGTACTCCTGGACTGACAGATAACTACTGTGCCTTGGCAGCTTGGGCTGGAAGAAGCTAGCAGCATCTGAAAGCTTTTCAATCTCTCTAAAGACGATGTCTGCCAAAAGCCCTTTAAGAAGGTAAGAAGACGCCCAGTACCAAAGCCCCTGTTGTGTTTCTGAGGCTCCAAATCAACCTGAGCAGACACAGAGATTCCACAAAGCAAGATTTATTATTGTATAGCATGACAGAAATGGACTGGCCAGGAACAACAGTACAGACTCGGGAGCTGACTGTATCCCCGAATGTTCATTTCAGCAAGACTTTAAGCACAAAACCCACATCTGTGCCAAGTTACAGTTACATTTTCCCACCAATCAGTATTCAAAGATAGGGACTTTCCCTATGTGTTCCATCATTGTCAAATGACACAGAATGTAAGCTTTTCAGTCCAGCCAATCAGATTCTTTTTTTTTATAAATTTATTTTAAATTTATATAAATCTTTAATTTATATAAATCTTTTTATAAATTTATTTATTTATTATGTATACAGGGTTCTATCTGCATGTATGCCTGCATGCCATAAGAGGGTGCTAGATCTCATTACAGATGGCTGTGAGCCACCGTGAGGTTGCTGGGAATTGAACTCAGGACCTCTGGAAGAGCAGCCAGATGCTCTTAACCCCTGAGCCATCTTTCCAACCCTCATGTGTTCTTTTTTGTTGTTAAGAACAGCCATAACGTTTTGGAGAACTAAAGATGCATAACAGACTATTTCTATTGTTTAAGGAGGAGGTTGGTCCACTATTGGAAAGTCCCAAGACTGTCTCTTATACACATCTAGATGTGTATAAGAGCCCTGACCCTGACTTGACCCCAGAATGGGCTTGAAATCCCACCAATCCCTGAGCTTGCCCCAGAATCAGGCTTCAGAATCCCACCAATCCCTGAGCTTGCCCCAGAATCAGGCTACAAAACCCCACCAATCCCAAGCCACCCTGGAGAAGTAAGCCCTCCCCCTCCAAACCCAAATAAGCTCTGTACTCTGTTCCATTTGCTGCTGCTTCTCACCCTAGAAGCAGCCACCCTCCTGGATTTTTCCTTCCCAGTAAATCTGTTGAGTAAGGTTTGTTGTGTGGTGTGACATTTTCGATGGAGCAGAGCCCAGCTGTAACAACTTTCCTGGGAGACTGAGTGAAGCAGAACTGTAACAACTTCCCAGGGGAAACCCTCCCCTCTGGGAGCAGAGTTGTTACACTTGCTTTGGGGAAAACTTTCCCCAGGATAGGGCTGTAAGCTGCTGCACTTACAGTGACTTTGTGTGGTAGTATTCCTTGACTCCCACCTGCCAGGATACCTTTCCATCCAAGCTACAAGGCTTACACCAGGGCCTGGGAACTTGAACTTTATTTTACTCTACTGAATTAAAAATGGCAGTACTTAGTGTTAGGGTCCTGGAGAAGTCCCACAAAAGACCACCAACCACGTATGCAATCAACAAGAGCATTTATTATCTCAAGAAGGTACCAGCATGCTGGGGCCGCACATCCAACACAAAGGCAAAACAATGGCAACCCAAAGAAAAGCTTGCAGGTTCTTTTATACACAACTAAAGGAATTCTAAAAGCAGTGTGATCATTCCACCTAGGATTGGCTTATACAAGTAGCAATCATATTAGTACATTTCCGATTGGTTAGAGCTAGCAGGGATGGACTAAGGCTATAGCTTTTCCATTCTTGGGCAAGTCTGGACAAGTCCCAGGCCTTGCCCTTATTTGGTTATTGCCTTGAGGTACCTGTGGAGGGGGGGAAGTTGGTCCAGGTGTAAGTGCAATTCTCCTTGTCCTTACTGTCAGGGTCATTGGTGATTGATTGCCCTTTGTTTGTGAACTAAGACCTAGTTCTTAACTGAGTTATTAGGGGCCTGTCATGATATCTGCCTGGCNCTCTCACTTAGGACAAGTTGTTTTTTCCTGTTACCAACACACCCAAGGCTCAGCATCCTGTTACTCCACATGTCCTGCAGTAAATACCAATGAGAAGAAATGTACTAAGAAAAATATGGTNGAGGCTGCAGAATATGCTAAAATTTTGATCAAGAGAATGAAGGAAACCAAAGCAAAACACCAGGAACAGATGGAGAAAAGACAGAAGTAGGCTGAGAGATTCTACTTCTAAGTCCAGTCAAAAATAAGTCTTTAGAGCCAGGCAGTGGTGGCACATATCTTTAATCCCAGCACTTGGGTGGCAGATGCAGGCAGATCTCTGTGAGTTCGAGGCCAGCCTGGTCTACAGAGCAAGTTCCAGGACAGTCAACGTTATGCAGAGAAACCCTGTCTAGAAAAACAAAACAAAACAAAAATGTCTTTAGGAGTAACAAAGAAATGATCAGCTCTTTTGCTGTTGTTGTTTCAAGGCAGGATTTCTCTTTATGTAGCCCCAGCTGTCTTGGAACTCATTCTGTAGACCAGGCTGTGTCTAGAAATGAACTCAAGCTGGACCATAGAAGGATTTCTGGTGGTTAGATTAAAGGCAGCATTTCTCAGGAACTTGTGAAATGGGTTTTTCAGCCCCAAAATGAATCCTCCCCTCAAATACTGGTCCTTATTCTATAAACTAATGACATGAATATTTTTGTTGTAGATATGAGAGAGAGAGAACAACCAGAGGCATCTGGAAGAGTCCAGAGCAGAGAGAGAAAGAAGTCAGTCTACTGAACATGGTCAGCAGACTGGCCATGGCCAGAGCTATCTATGAGAGAAGGGAAACTAGCAGGGGATAGAGAATAAAGAAAACATTGTGAGAGAAGCAGCAGGAGTGGGGAGGAGAGAGAGTTAGCATAGCTGAAATAGCAGGGTTATAAGGAGAATAGGTAGGGGTGGGGTGGGAGGGAAGCCTATGAGCTGGAGGGAGCTTAGGGTGGGGAAGAAGGAGAATGGCTAGGATGTTAGCATGGACTTTGAAGTGTGTAACAGGTATTTGTGATACCGAGGGAGCCAGCATGTGCTTTTATATGCTAGTAGGCACCACAGGTGGCCAGATGTCCCTTCTGCCAGAGGAAATGACTCCTTTTGGTAAATGGGAGCCAGTTTAACAAATTGCTGAGGAATGCTAGCTTTTATCTAAGCACCAGAAATCCTCCTAATCCAAACTGAGCTCATCTGGATATTTGGACTGCCTTTTGGAGTTTGGGGAATTGGAGTTTCCTTTGTATCTGGCACATAATTGGCATGATTTGTCCACCCTGAGCTACTCTCACTGCTCTCTATTCTCTGTTGTCACACTCTCCTCTCTCACAGATAGCCCTGGCTGTGACCAATCTACTTCCCTTTCTCTCTGCTCTGGATTCTTCCACATGTCTCTGGATAGTCTCTCTCTCTTACAATAATAACTTTCCCCTAAGGGAACAGTCCAGCCAGCAGATTCTTTAATGCACCCCATCACATACAAAAGACACTCCAAATTGACCTCTGGCCTCCACACATGTGCCTCCCTGCTCTCCTCAGCCCTCCTAAATAAATGAAGGAAGCTAAGTCAATGGGGTTTATAGATCAAAGCTCCTGGTCACAACTTCCACCTTCATTTTGTGTCTGGCTTCTTAACATTGACTCAGACTCCTGCTGGCCTCTGCACAGGCTTGTTAATCACAGGGACTGTCTCTGACATGCTCCACCCCTCTTCAAGGTGGAAAGCATTGTCCTGAATGCTTCCTCCTGAGTCACCCTGGATTTCAGGAACCAACTGACTGATAAAAAAAGTCTCTATGGTTGGACTGAAACTACCTCTCAGACAACGGTCAGCCTGAGGATGCAATAAGCATAATGGGGGGGGTGGGGTGGCAATTACTCAGATGGCAAGGTTCAACTTGAGACAGACTTTCTCATGGGAACCTGATTAGTTACCTCTGTGGATGACAGTGACAGAGATCAAATACCTAAAACTCCTATCAGTGTTCTGAAGACAGACTAGAGGACAGGGTGCAATCATCCTGCACACCTGTAAAAAGTAAAAAGATACCTGCGTCCACCCCCCTTTGTCTATTGCAGCAGTGGGCTCCAAGAAACTGGCGTTTCCCCTGGAATCCCATGGTGGGAGAAGGAAAAGGCTGGGACCCCGCTGCCACTCAGAGGGAGCTTATCTCTGTTAGAAATGTATGGGGCTGCTGGCCAGGCCGCGGCAGCAGTGACGGTGGTGGTACACACCTTAAATCCTAGTATTTGGGAGGCAGAGGCAGGCAGATCTCTGAGTTCAAGGCCAGCCTGGTCTACAGAGTGAGTTCTAGGACAGCCAGGGCTACACAAAGAAACCCTGTCTTGAAAAACAAAGGAAGGAAGACATGCAGGCAGGCATCACTCTCAATCAAGATCGTGTGCTTGGAAGAGCTGATACTGTGCATTTGGTTTTATTGTAACTCAGGTGGTGACTGTCTCTCCCCACTGGCTAGGATCCCACCTCACAGTCTTACTTGATTGACTAATCTGAAAAAAGTCTGAACATAGGAAACTAAGGAGGAAGGGGAATGGTCAGTGATCCAGACCATCAAATTCCTGGAATGGGGTGGGGCTTTGTGGAAACAAAGGTTTTACAGGGTGGAATGATTCAAACATTTGCATGAAAGTCTCACGAGGTAGTGGGGTAGGGGATAAAAGATTTGAATTCCTTGTCCTAAACACAAGTTTTACAATATTTGAAAGACTCATATTTAAGGGGCTGGAAAGATGGCTCAGTGGTTAACAGCACTGGCTGCTCTTCCAGAGGACTCAGGTTCANTTCCTAGCATGTGTTGGCTTACAACTGTCTGTAACTCCAGTCTCAAGGGATCTGACACCCTTTTCTGGCATCCCTGGGCACCAGGCATGCATATGGTACACAGACATACATGCAGGCAAAACATCCATTCACATAAAAATAAAAATAAATCTTGTTTAAAATGACTTTTTTGTTTTGTTTTGTTTTGTTTTGTTTTTGTTTTTCGAGACAGGGTTTCTCTGTGTAGCTTTGCGCCTTTCCTGGAACTCACTTGGTAGCCTGGGCTGGCCTCGAACTCACAGAGATCTGCCTGCCTCTGCCTCCTGAGTGCTGGGATTAAAGGCGGGCGCCACCACCGCCCGGCAAAATGACTTTTTATATTTAATATTTCTTATATCTCCTGGAAAGAAGTTTCACAATCATTGGTCAAACTACCTTATAAAAGAGACTGGAACCAAAGCAATGATGGGCAGGACTGCACCTTGAACAGGACTGCTTAGGTATGCACACCTCTGATCCACTATTTAAGCCTACACCTCAGGTCAGGACACTGAATATGGATTTGGGAGGTCACTGGACCTCTTTGTTCCTCTTGCCCACATAACCACATTGAAACAATCTCTTTTTTCTGCTTTTTTACTATTTCTTTGTCTCTTTAATTAACCTGTTGAAGACTGGTTGCTGAGCTTGTTAAGAGTTGTCATGGCCCAGGCTCTGACTCTATCAATTCAGAAACAAGTGAATGACTCTACTGCTCTTCCTAATGTGGCCCCATGGATGAAATCTCTTTCTGCTTTTCACCATATTCCTTGTCTCCTTTTTCTTTTCTTTTCTTTTCTTTTCTTTTCTTTTCTTTTCTTTTCTTTCCTTTTTTTTTGTATGTGTGTGTGTGTGTGTGTGTGTATGTGTGTATTTTTGTTTTTTTCGAGACAAAGTTTCTCTGTATAGCCCAGGCTGGCCTTGAACTCAGAGATCTGCCTACCTCTGCCTCCCAAGTGCTGGGACTAAAGGCATGTGCCACCATTGCCTGGCTCTTGTCTCTTTAATTGGCACTGGGATAGGTGGCCAAGCCTACCCTCCTGAGGCTACCATTCTATCCCAAAACTCCAGTTCCAGTTTGAAACAGGAAACCTTGAATAAACCCTCTGCTCTGCTGGCTTTCATCCAGTGTTAGAGGTCACCTACTCAGCAGTTCATTCCTGTTAGTGTTGCCACAGACCATACCTCTGGCACAGGGGACACAATGGTAACTGATACCTTGGTACTGGCTGTCCATGTTGATTCAGGAAGCTGGAGTCCACTTTTGTCTATCTTAAATAGAATGAAAACATCCCCCTTTATAGGGGACTTGGTGACCTTTGGTAGTGAAGGACCCTCACTCAAAAATAGGACCCTCACTCAAAAATAAAACCAAACTAATAGCCTCTGCTTGAACTAAAAAGAACAGGCCTGAGTATTAAGTTTCGAGCTTCCCAGGTAATGCTGACAGAGGCTCCAGGAATTGAAACAGTACAAAGTCACAAAGTGAGGATGCCCAGAGGGCCATCTGAAAGCAACTGATTAACCACAGAATGTCCCAACGCTGGAGATAGTCTATAGAAAAGGTCTTGTGACAAACAACAGGTCTAGCTAAAGGATCAGATAACTCAGGAACTGTAAAAATTCCTAAGAGTAAGTAAAGATAAGCTAGTAAAAAATGAACCCTTACTAAGCCCCCTCCCCTTTGAGGAATTTTGGGGGTTTTGCCTTTAAAAGCTAGGCTCACAAAGAAAGAGCAACTTTCCTCCCCACCTCATTTCGACATGGTGCTGCTGGGAATTCCTAGCCGGCTTGTACTACGCACGAGTTGAGAATACACCTTGCTATTGCATTCTGGACACTCTTGGTCTCCGGTGGTCTCTTTGGGGGTCCTAATCTAGGCATAACAGGTAGCAGAGTGACAAACTCCACCCTAGAAGGCCTTTAACCTGACGCAAGAGAAACCTGAATTAGTAAGATTGATGCTATAGAGAGAGGATTTACTACTAAACTTGATCGGGAACTACTAAGTTACATAAAGTAGAATTTAGCTAAAGGAGCGCTGCCTCCAGTACGACTGGAAGCTAGTAGTACACTAACCAGGCTTGTTAGAAACTAACAAGGAAAGAACATTCGTGCCATAATTGAAGTTTAGGGTTGCTGAGAAAGTTCCTGCTAATGTTCCAAGACTGACCTGCAATTAGGCCCTGTCCCCATAAGGAGAGGAGACAGCCCTGACTTACAACCAGCCATTAGGCCCATCCCCTTATCTAAGAACATGCTTCCAAGGGGCAACTCAAGGGAACATCACAGGGTCACAACCACCGCTAAGTACTGTTCTGCATTAAGTCCCCTGAGCCATTATCAGGAAATCATAATTCTGCCAGGTGGGCAAGATGGCCCTGGGTAACAACTACTGGAAAAGAACAACACAGGTGTACTTAAGAAATAATCCTGGCAATATCTTTGCTGTGTAAATCTCCTATCTGCCCAAGTGTCCAGACTTGCAGTCTCCTGTCTATGTTTAAATTGTTCTAAGTGTGACCTGGACCTGGGACCTAAGAGATTTAAGGGTGACTGTGTATGTAGAATGCATACACCTAAGACCTATATATTGTTAAAGCTTTCTGTTCCAGAGGCTGGGTGTGATGATGCACACCTTTAATCCCAGCACCTGATAGGCAGAGGCAGGGGGATTTGTGAGTTTGAGGCCAGCCTCATCTATATCGTGAGTTCAGGACAGCCAAAACTACATAGAGAGACCTTGTCTCAAAAAAAAAAAAAAAAAATGAGGGCTGGAGAGATGCCTCAGAGGTTAAGAGCACTGGCAACTCTTCCAGATGTCCTGAGTTCAATTCCAAGCAACTACATGGTGGCTCACAACCATCTGTAATGAGATCTGGTGCCCTCTTCTGGTGTGCAGGTAAACATTCAGGCAGAGCACTGTATACATAATAAATAAATAAATCTTAAAAAAAGAACTCTTTCCTTATGAATCTCAGTGTGGAGTGATTTCTCACTGGGAAGGCATATTAATTCTGTAACAACCATCTTCAGAACACACAGGCTCCTGTTTTGTTAGCCCCAATAGGCTAGGTTCTGCTGGCACCCCCCATACGCAGATCAAAGGAAGAATCATGGTGAAAAAGAGGGACGTATGTTCAGTGTGACCACATTAGGAAGAGGAAGACACAAAGGGGACAATGACCCCAAGTCTGTCTTCCAGGTACTGAGGAGCTATAGGTTTAAATAGAAGAGAAAAAATGGGCAAGAGGCACTCATACTTAAGCAGTCCTGGTCTGTGTGTGTGCCTATCACTCTCAGCTCTGGCTTGGCAAGGTAGTCTAAACAAGTCCTACTAAGGGAAAAAAATGGTTCTCCATCACTTCAGCTCCAGGGTGCAGCCTGGCCTTCAGGGATAATTGCTCTCAACTGGTTCCTGTCTTGGCAGGTTTCACTCTTCCTGGAATTCAAGGTGAATGCAATGGTCAATGAGGAATGAGGAAACAACACACACACACACACACACACACACACACACACACACACACACACACACACACAGAGAGAGAGAGAGAGAGAGAGAGATACCAGCTGCTGGGAAACTCAACACATTTATTGTTTACTGCCAAAGGAGGAAGCAGGTTAGCTAATGTAGGGGTCATCTGTAAGAGAACAGTCTCAGGCCCCAATCATCAGGGAAGAGGAAGCTGTGGTGAATACTTTCTGCACACACTGTCAACATCTTACTCAGACCAGAGGAAGGCCTTGCCACCGCTCTGAGCCTGACCCAGGGAAGGCCTTGCATCTGAAGTCTGAGGCATCAGTGCCCTNGGCATGACTATGCTCATGTCAACAATACTCATTCATACACCCACTCCCCGCACTGTGGGTTTAGCAATGACTTATCTCTGGGCCTTCTGTCTTGAAGANGATGAGATGGATTAGACAGAGACTCCTGAGTGATTACAGGTTGACAGCAAGGGTAAGCAGATGACTCATGGTAAAGGAGACAAACACAAAATGAAGGTAAAGGTGCCATCATTTACTCCTCATTCTGCATTTACTCCTAATGTAAAACACAGCTCTCATCTCAAAGGGAATAAAAGAGAATTTACTCCAAGCCAAATATGAGTGTTTCGGGATTTCTTGATATAGTCCGAGGTAGAAGTGGTTACAGGAATCTTTGTAGTCAGAGGACAAAAGCCACTGGAGAGATAGCTCAGCAGTTAAGAGCACTTCCTGCTCTTCCAGAAGACCCAACTTTGGCTCCTAACACCATATGAGATGCCTCATAACAGCTCCAGGGGGATCTGACATGCTATTCTGAATTCCACCAATGAACACACACACACATACACACACACACAGCTTACACATTAACATACACACAAATAAAAATAAAATTAAATCTAAAAATAAAGAAGAATAGATTCCCAGCCTGGAGTTGTAGCTCAGCTGGTAGGGTGCTTGCCTAGCATTCACAAAGCCTTTGTTTTAATCTCCAGTATACCTTAAACTGGGTATGGTGGCACAGGCTTGGAATCCCAGCACTCCAGAGTGGAAGACGGAGGACCAAAAGTTCAAGTTCATCTTCAGCTACAAGGTCTAGGTCAGACTGAGATACAAGAGACTGTCCCCTGTGGTGATATTTTATTTGTCTTCCCTAATAAAATTTATCTGAGGGTCAGAGGAAAAACGGGGCTGCCAGCCACTAATAGAAAAACAATAGCTATGCAAGTTAGCACACACCCTTAATCCATTTGGTTCTCTGTGACTCCAAGGTCACATGGGGAACTAGCAGTAGGAGGTGGTGGCACACGCCTTTAATCCCAGCATCAACCTTAGAGTTCTGAAGATCCATGCAGACAAGGCAGGAAGTGATGTAGCTTGGTGTGGATAGGAAATTAGTTAGCAGATGAACAGACATAAAAAGCCAGGTTAGACCGGAAGTCTCGCTCTTTGCTCCGCTTCGCTCCTGGGAAGTAGAGGCAGCGTTGGTGAGTGGTGGCTTGCTCCTAATTCCTCTGATCTCTGTCAGATTTTCACCCTTATTTCTTGTTCCNCGTGTTTATTAATAAGACTGGTTAGAAGTTCTTCTTACAGTCCCCCAAAACAAACAGCTAGGAAGATGGCAGTGGGTGAAGTGCTTGCTACTGAAGGATGAGGACCCAAGTTCAGGTCCCCAGCAGCACATATGGAAAAAGTTAGTAGGACAGTTTGTACCTGTAACTCTACCTGGCAGAGAAGGGACAGAAAGAAAACTCCAGGTTCAGTAAAAGACCCCATTTTAAAAAATAAGGTAGAGAAGCCATTGAGGAAGACATTCTGATGTCAACCTCTTCCTCCATATGTGACAGGCAATCACATACATAGCCACACACATACACCATATAAGCACACACACACATACTCCAAAGGTTTAACCTGATAAAATGATGGTAGGTCCATGTGGACGATGAATGACTAGTCAGGGGTCTAAAGAAAGACTAAGATGACTCTGCTCTGGAACTGAAACATTCTAGCTCTCCACAAACCGTAAAGATCTAACCAGTCTGAGTTCGAGGCCAGCCTGGTCTACAGAGAGAGTTCAGGACAGCCAGGGCCACACAGAGAAACCCTGTCTTGAAAAAACCAAAGAGAAAAGATCAGGTAGGTGTGGTGGCGCATGCCTTTAATCTTAGCATTTGGGAGGCAGAGGCAGGCAGAGCTCTGTGAGTTCAAGGCCAGCCTTGGCCCTACATAGGAGTTCCAGGACAGCNTGTCTCAAACTCCATAAAAACAAAAACAAACAAACAAGCAAAGATCTAACTAGTTTATCAGCCTTGCAGAATTTTCAATAGAAGCATAGGATTCACCCCCCACCACCACCAGAACTTGAGTTCATAGTTCCCGCTGTTGACCAAGCATCACTTTTTGTTTGTTTGTTTGTTTTGTTTTTCAAACTCAGAGGTATATCCTTCTGTCTCTACTTCCTGAGTGCTGGGATTAAAGGTGTGTGCCACCACCGCCTGGCCAGGCCCTAAGCATCACATTTTAACATGCAAAGGCTGAATGTTACCAGGAAGGCTTGCTCATTCCTAGGATCTCATAAAGATGAAGCTGAGAAAGCAGAACAGTCTTCAGGAGAGACAAATAACCACTGAAGCCATTAAAGAAGCCCCTGGAAGGCAGTGAAGCAGCCGTCCCCTCTTCTAACAAGACTGACCTAACAGGGCCAGTTGTTTTGTTTGCTTGTTTGTTTTCTAGGGGCCAGTTTGCTAAGACCTCGATGCCTCATATTACCCCACCATCCTATGTTGACTCATGGCTGGCTTCAGTCAGACTCTCAGGAAGTACTTAGAGTCTGGTAGCCAATCAGGGTCCTACTCAGCCACAAGCAGGAACTGTTTTTGCTATTTTCAGTCAAACAGACCCCAGACACAGCAAACAGACCCCTGACACTGCAACCACAGTTGCTGACCAGATGTCATAAGCCAATCATAAAACGATTCCTGTACCAGTAAGTGTCTATATCCACTCACTTCAAAGTACACTTTAGCCACAGCTAGAATTCCCCTAATCCTGCTTAAAAGGAGCCTTTGAGCTTCTCTTGGGGTCACCATTTGCCACTGTGTCAGATGGTTGACCNCTGCATGCTGGAATTTTTTATTAAATGCTCTTGTTGGTTGCATAAGTGAATGATGGTCTTTTATGGGACTTCTCGAGGACCCTAACAGTAATAACATTATCAGTCATCATGATCCATCCCAGCCTCATTCTTCTCCAGCATCTGTATCTGATGTAACATTTATATAGACATAAAACAGGAGTATCACATACCTACAGTTAAAATAACAAAGAGAATTGTATAGCTGTTTTAGTTTCACGTTTTTTTGTTTTGTTTTGTTTTGTTTTGTTTTGTTTTTTGTCTGTGTGACAAAAACAGTTTAGGGGAAAAGGGATATTTTAGTGCTCAATTCCAGGGAAGTCACAGTGGCAAGAGCTTCAAATGACAAGTCACATCATATCCATACCAAGAACAAAGAGATATAATCACATGCAGGCTTTCTTGCTTGGGCTCAACTCTATTTCTCCANAGTTCAGGACTCCTGCCTAGGGAATGGTGCTGACTACAGAGGAATCTGTCCGTCTCTATCCCCTCTGTTCTGGGATTTTTACATGGATGCTGGAGATCCCAACTCAGATCCATACACTTGTATATCAAGCACTTTATCAACTGAGCCATCTCCCTAGCCCCAACACACTATCATTTAAAATTCTTTCCCAGGCCAGTCATGGTAGCACATGCCTTTAATCCCAGCATGCCCAGAGACAGATATCTGTGAGTCCAACATAGGACAGCCTACATAGGACAGTCAGGGTTATATAGAGAGACCTTGTCTCAAAAATAAAATAAAATTCCTTCCCAACAACATTGTCCTTTCTGAATGAAACAAGAGGAGGAGAACATGGCCTCTCCTAAAGTATGGAGAAGATTTTTATTATAGATATAAGGAGAAAAAGCAAGCAGAAGGAAGAGTCCAGGCTGAACATGGCCAGCCAACTAAACAGGATTATGAGAAGAGAGAGGGGAGGGAGAGCAAGAGAGGACCCTCCAACCAAGAGAGGCAGCCAAGGCCAAGAGACCTAGAGACCAGTGTAACCAAAATGGCTGAGTTATATAGGGATCAGTCTGGGGGAAGGAAATTGGAAGCCCATCCCCTGAGAGGGAGAGGTTTAGGGTAGGGGGCAGGGTGAGAAATGCTGGGAGGAGGCACAGGTACTGAGTGATGCTACAAGAACAGACCAGTGTCTGTTCTGATATATTAATAGACTCCTCAGTTAGCCATTTATCCAGGTTTCTGAGACCTAACACTTTTGCCATGTACCAAAGCTATTAATGACATATATAGAGTCTTATAAGAAATCAGGATTGCATAGATTATAAACAAATCACATTATTTGATAATCAGAAAGAGATGAGCTAGAAAGATGCTTTGGTGGTTAAGAGTGTGGACTGTTCTTCCAGAGGTCCTGAGTTCAATTCCCAGCACCCACAGTGGTTCACAACCATCTATCATGGGATCCAATGCCCTCTTCTGGCATGCAGGTGCACATGCAGATAGAGCACTCACATATAAAATACATAAAATAAATCTTAATGAGTAATGGATGTCCAACACAAGTCATTTTGTAATATTGCCCATCTACTTCCCATTGGCAATTTAAGTAGGGCTTAGTATTTTCCAGTCCAGCTACACTGTACTAGAGATACTCTGAAGACTCACTTTATTATTTTTTAGACTTTTTTACATTTTCTTTTTATTAGATTTATTATTATTATTATTATTATTATTATTATTATTATTTGTTTTGTTTTACTTATTTTATAGAAAGCACTTTACTTAATGGATGAAACAGAAGACTTGAGTACATTCACCTGCA
>LZPO01066266.1:698522-710878 GCA_001675575.1 Neotoma lepida
GCATGTTTGTATGTGCACCATATGTGTGCCTGGAGCCTGCAGAGGTCAGAAGAGGGCATTGGATACCCTGGAACTGGAGTTAGAGCTGTGAACCATGTGGATGCTGGTAACCAAACCCAGGTCCTCTGCAAAAGCAGTCAGTGCTCCTCACTGCTGACTCATCTCTTCAGTCCCTCATTACTTATTTGAAAAGTCTTTCTCCAATTTCCCCAATGCAGAATATTCCCTGATTATAGGTTTCCTGTATTGAGCATAATTAAGGACCCCCCCATCTAAATGCTGAGTCATGGAATTCCCTTGGGCCTGAGGGGTGTCTTCTATGACTTCTAACTTGCTCTCTCCCTTTCCCACTAATTCTTCCCAGGAGGAGCATCTTAGTTTGTTTGTTCTGCCTTTCCACTGCGCCATATGAAGCAGAGCCAATGCCTTCAGCTCATTTTGTCTCCTCTCCTCCTCGTTTTCAGACAAGTTCAGAGGCTAGTGTGGAAGACAGCATCCATATATATTTTCCCCATGATTTCTGCCTTACATAGTAAAATCCTTTCTGCACAGGCACCTGAGTCTCAGTTTCATATCTTTTTTTGTTTGTTTTGTTTTTTGGGACAGGGTATCACTGTGTAGTGTGAGAGGACTAAGCAGATACCATAACAGGTTGCTCGGTTTTCTGTCAGAGATCAGGCCTCAATTTCAGTTTTCTGAGACTGACAGTTTCTGAGGAAGCCAAGAACAAAGGACAATCCATCTTCAACGCCCCTAATTGTGCATACCAGGCCTGAGCCAGGCCCCACAGTCAATAGCTCAAGGTAATAACCAAATAAGGGCAAAGCCTGNGAGTTGTCCAGACCTGCCCCAAAATGGAAAAGCTGTAGCCGTAACCAGCCCCTGACTAGCTCTAGCCAATTAGAACGTACTAATGTGATTGCCACTTGCTTAAACCAACCATATCTGAGACAACCTAACTGTCCTAGAAACTCCCTTTAACTGAGCTTAAAAGGAGCCTGCGAGCTTCTCTCAGGGTCGTTGCCATTTTGCCTTTGTGTAGGATGGATGGCCCCAGCATGCTGTTATAATAATCGTTCTTGCTGATTACACATGTGGATCTTTTGTGGTCTTTTGTGGGACTTCTCCAGGACCCTAATATGTAGCCCTGGCTGTCCTGGAACTCACTCTGTAGACCAGGCTGGCCCTGACCTCACAGAGATCCTCCTGCCTCTNCCTTCCTGGTGCTGCGATTAAAGGCGTGCGNCACCACGCAGTGCCACAGCCTGNTCACCGCCACCANGCAGTGCCACAGCCTGCTCACCGCCACCACGCAGTGCCACAGCCTGCTCACCGCCACCACGCAGTGCCACAGCCTGCTCACCGCCACCACGCAGTGCCACAGCCTGCTCACCGCCACCACGCAGTGCCACAGCCTGCTCACCGTTCTGGCCCTCACTGTCTTAGGGTTACAATTGCCATGATGAAACACCGTGACCAAAAACAACTTGGGGAAGAAAGCATTTATTTCACTCACAAGTCCACAGTTCATCATCAGANTCAGGGAGGTAAGGAACTCCATCAAGCATGGCAGGAACCTGGAGGTAGGAGCTGATGCAGAGGCCATGGAGGGGTACTATTTACTGGCTTGTTCCCGCTGGCTTTCTCAGCCTGCTTTCTTATAGAATCCAGGACCACCAGCCCCAAGTGTAGCCCCATTCTACAATGGACTGGGCGCTCCTACATCGATCACTAAGAAAATGTCCTACAGCCTTGCCTACAGTCCCATCTTACAGAGGCATTCTCTCAACTGAGACTCCCTTCTCTCAAATGACTATAGCTTGTGTCAAGTTGACTTAAAACTAGCCAGCACACTTACANACTATTTTAGAGATTGTAATATATCTTCTATTCCATCAGGAGTTTGGGAGCATTCTCATATTGATGTGGTGGAGCCCATTCATTAAGAAGGCATGCCTGGTGATGGTGGTGGCGGTGGCGCACGCCTTTAATCCTAGCACTCAGGATGCAGAGGCAGGCAGATCTCTGTGAGTTGAGGCCAGCTTGGTCTACAGAGTGAGTTTCAGGACAGCCCGGGCTACTTGGAGAAACCCTGACTTGAAAAACTAAGAAAAAAAGAAAAAGAGGAAGACTGCTGTCCTCACATTACAGCTTAGGCTATTCAGGAATCCATATAGAGCACAGGCTGGCCTTAAACTTGTACTAATACTCCTGCCTTAGCTTTCTAAGCGTTGAGATTACAAGTATGAGCCACCATGCCTAGTTTATCTTCTTTTTCTACTTCAATGTTTTATCATCCATAGCAAGGCTAAAGCAACCACTGCCACAGCACAGAGGCATGCTGCCCCATACTACATACAGTAAAATGGTCCCATCAGGATTGCTTCACAGTTTCTATAGACAGTTCACTCTCAGATGGTTTAGGTTCAGTTACATGTCTCAATCTCTCTTCTTCCTGTTGTGAGGCTAATCCTGAAGAGATGTAAACAAATGTCTACCTACCCCAGATTTGGAAATGACAACAGATCAAAGTACAGATACCACCATGGTCCAATTTGGTTTTATTGTGGTTACTTACAGGAACAGAAATGACTCAAAGACAGCTATATCTCTAAGGTCACCCCAGCATGGGTAACAAGACATAAAAGCTGGGGATCTGGAGGACACTACACAGCCTGCAAGGAGCTCAACAGGCTGAAGAATGTCCTTTCCAGGTGGCTTGGTTGGTCTGACCCTCTTCCAGAAAGCCCTGCCGGTCTTTGTCTCTTCTAGGTCTCTGCTTCTTCCAAGCAGCTGGGATTATGAGATAGAGACAGTCTTTATGGGTTATAAANTGTCCTCCCTAGTAAAACTGGTCAGTTTCAGGGACTTCCTGAAGCTATTCTGAGTTGTTTACTTCTTGTCTTAGTGAGCTTCCCTACAGGATGGAGTGATAACACCCCCATAGCAAGAACTGCTTCTGTTCCTCCCAAACTCAATGTAGATGCTGTTCTACCTATTTGGATAGTAAGTGTTGTATGATTTCTCTTTGACAGCACTATCCTCAGAGCCAAACTGCCACCATCTTTACCAGTTCCAGTTATGCTTGTTGACTGCTGATGTTCCTTTATAGAAAGAAGGAAGGGGTGCAGAGGGTCATGAGACACTCACCTGAATATCCAACCACTCTTCCCAACCAGTTGTATGCAATTCTCTACACAGAGCCTCAGGCCTGGGGTCTCAAAAGGGGTTAGAGTATATAGGTTAGGTAGGACTAGGGAGGGAACTCCATCTGTGCAAGCCATGGGAAAGCCATCATCCATTAGGGGTGCAGACTTTCCACTGTGGCTGCTATGGGTTCAACTCATGTTCTTGTCAATAACCTCTTAGATAGGCTCTGTAAGAAAGCCCAATAATGCTTGGCAATAGTGGCACACGCCTTTAATCTCAGCACTCGGGAGGCAGATGCAGGTGGATCTCTGTGAGCTCGAAGCCAGCCTGGTCTACAAAGCAAGTTCCAGGACAGCCAACCCCTGCATGGGTGATGACTTCCTGAAAGTTCCATAGGTGGAGTATCCCTTTAGTCAACCCAATACCCCAGCACAGTGGTTCCCCACCTTCCTAATGCTGTGACCCTTTAATACAGTTTCTCATGTTGTGGTGACCCCCCAACCATAAATTATTTTCATTGCTACTTCATAACTATAATTTTGCTACTGTTATCAATCGTAATGTAAATATTTGTGTTTTCGGATGGTCTTACGTGACACCAATGAAAAGGTCATGTGACCCCTTGGGGGGGGTCGTGACCCAAATGTTGTGAACCACCTCTCTCGCACCTTCTGAGACCAATGTAGCTGGGAGAGGCAGAGGGGAGAGTGAAAAGCTGTAAGATCAAGTGAGGGTCTCATGACCTTTCCCTCATGAGTGGCTCTTAATGGTCCTAACTTGTGAGGGTCCTATGCAGAAAATCACATCTGTTCTGACTTCTAGATGTAATGACCATTTCATGCTAGGAGGACAGAGTTCTAAGTCTGTCACCTCCTAGTCAACAGTGTCAAACCAACGATGGTTATTGCTAAGCAGGTGCTATGAATTGTGGGTTTTTTGCTAAATTTGTGTTGCAGATTGCAGTTAGATGAGGGGAGACAACTGCACCTGAGTGAAGGTCCACCTCAGGAAGAGGAAGACATAGCTCATCNGGCTGTAGCCAACTCACATGCTGCTACCTGGAAGTCCTGGGAAGAGACATTTAACAAGTTCCAGGGGTGATGCTGCAAGCCAGAGTCCATGCCTAGATTCTGAACCTTATCGTCCCAAATTATTTAGGTCCGTCCCCCCCCCACCTTTTTTTGAGCGACTCTAGCAACAAGGTGGCTGGTGACCCATTTCCTAATGTTTCCTAAGTCTTTCTCTGTTTTTCACCACTACTTATCTCTTTAATTGGTGTGCTGGAATAGGTGATGGAGCAGAGCCAGCTGGGGCTGCTGCAGTTGAAGCTCTACCTCTAAAACTCTGAATACAGCACAAGTAGAGAGTCACCACAGTATTCACAGGGAAACTGGGTTAGGTTGCTCCAAGCCCACTGGCCCATCCAGAGGTGGCTATCCAGAGGAAGCAATTGGTACGCAGCCTGCAAGGGGAAGACATGTCTTGGAGCTCCTCTTGCCCATCAGCTGGAGCCCTGACTATGACCCCATATACCTGGCCAGTCAGACCATAGCACAGTGGTTCTCAACCTTTCTAATGCTGGGACCCTTCAATACAGTTCTTCATGTTGTGGTGACCCCAACCATGAAATTACTTTTGTTGCTACTCCATAACTTTAATTTTGCTACTATTATGAATCAGGTTTTTGTTGTTTGTTTTATTTTTCAAGATAGAGTTTCTTTGTGTAACAGCCCTGGCTGTCCTAGAACTTGCTTTATAGACCAGGCTGGCCCTGAACTCACAGAGATCCGCCTGTCTCTGCCTCCCAAGTGCTGGGATTAAAGGCATGCACCATCACTGCCCGGCTACTGTTATGAATCATAAAGTAAATATCTGATATGCAGGATATGTGATATGGGACCCCTGTGAAAAGGTCCTTTGACTCCCAAAAGGGGTCGTGATCCACAGGTTGAGAACCACTACCCTACAGGGAGCCTCTGTGGCACCTAGTATATGAAAGTCCATCTTCCAGTGAACTTAATGATGGCCCCTGCCTGTAATCTCAGTACTTGGGAGGCAAGGCCAGGAAGATCAGGAGTTCAAGGCCAGTCTCCTCATCTGGTCTCAACCCCTCCCCCCATTTTTTTAACAGATACTGAGAAAAATGGATAGTGTGCTCGTTACTTTTTTTGTCAACTTGACACAAGCTAGAATTATCCAGGAAGAGGGAACCTCAAATGAGAAAATGCCTCCTCNGTCAGATTAGCCTGTGGAAAAGACTGTGAGGCATTTTCCCTTTGGCATGTCTGGAACTCCCTATGTAGACCAGGCTGGCCTTGAACTCACAGAGATCCANCCCGACTGTTGGGATTAAAGGTGTGTGCCATCACCAAGCCCATTTTCTTACTTAATGATTGAAATGGGAAGGTCCAGACACTGTGAGTGGTGCTAATCTGAGCAGGTGGTTCTGGGGTGTACAAGAAAGGAGGCTGTTGGTTGGAGAGATGGCCCAAGCTCAACAACCAAATCGACAAGAAAGTAGTCTGAGCATTCCAAGGGAAGCAAGCCGAGAAGCAGTCTTCCTTCAGGTTCCCTTCTTGAGTTCCTACCTTGACTCTGAGTGATAGACTGTAACCTTGAAGTGTAAGATGAAATCAACCTCGCCAAGTTGCTTTTGCTCGTGGTGTTTATCACAGCAATACAAAGCAAACTAGGATAGATGGTAAACAAAATATTGAGAGAAAATATCTGACATATGTGTGTAATAATTTGAGCCAGCATATTTAAAGAACTGCAAATCAATAATGAGTGAGAACACCGTAAGAACATTGTCCTTACGGTTCTCATTATTGACTGAAGAGGCAGCGCCCATCTCCACCTTCTCAACCTGCTACTTATTTATTCGGGACAGATTTCCAGGAGAGATGCAGAATTAACGGCAAGAAAGAGTGACCACCTGGCAGCCTAATGCAGCACCAGGAACACTCTTATCTGGGAAGAAGGAACTGGTGGCCCAGTTGCCCAGGCGGCCGCACACCTGTAGGATTCTCAAACTGCGAATCAGCTTGTCTGCTTGTAGGCAGGGGCTGCGCCGAGCCGGCCTTACCACGATCGGGTGGGCGTACGGAGGGGTGCGCCTTCTAGTAACTAAACGGGGAGTAGTAGAGCGCTTCGAGGTCCCACAGCTGGAGAGAAGGATGCACCTCGAGATTCAACCGCTGGGGAGGGCGCACCTGAAGGGGACGCACAGCTGNAAGCAAGAGCGGGTTCAGGTATTTGCATGGTTCTGGAGCGTTGAGGACTGCANTTTCATCCATGCGCAGGCTGTTAGGGTCTGAGACTTAGAGCGTGCGTCACAGTGGAAGCAGGCTATCTGTTCATTCTACACATCGGAGCTCTAGAGGGCGACCGCACCTGGGCTCCACCCTCCCTGGACCGGTGGAAAATAACCAAGTACTAAAGAGGAAAAGACCAAGGACCGCGACCCGGGGCGTAGCCTACAGCGTCCGCCTCCAAGTACAAGGACCCGGCTCGCCTCCAGGGTGGGGCCTCACTTAGCTTTGGCTCCGATTGGCCAGGACGCGCGGGGCATTGTGGGTCGCCGCGCTCCTGCTGCCGCCTCAGCTGTACGCGCCTCGCCATGTCCGGGTCCCCGGTAAAGCGCCAGAGGATGGAGTCCGCCCTGGACCAGCTCAAGCAGTTCACCACTGTGGTGGCCGACACNGGTGACTTCAATGGTGAGAAGACGCAGCGCATGCGCCCTGAATGAGCTGCGGCGCCCCCAATTTGGGAATCAGGACTGGTGTGGGTGCCTGGGGCGGGGCCTCGCGGGCGCTGGAGCTGGGATTGGCGAGTCTGCGGAACTCTTAAGGTCCTACACCGGCCTCCGGGCTATTATTGGTGACCACGGAATCCCCTCGCGAAGCTTCGGTGGGTCGAGGTGGTCCAAGGAAGAGTCCCGCTGACCCCGGGTGTCCAGCCTACGACAACACAGGCTCAGCTTTGGAGCCGGTGCAGTCTGCAGGGCCGGGACGGCCTCTGTGGACACCATCTGCTTTTGCAGCCTGTTGCATTGGCTTTTCAAGGTGGCAGCTGGTTACTGTCTGGGTACCCAGTACTGCTGGAGTCAGACCAGATGCACACACTAAATCAAATGGTTATTCTATTGCCAAACCTCCTTTTCTTCCGAGACAGGGTTTCACAGGCTGCCCTGGAACTCCTGGTAATCCTTCTGTCTTAGCCTCTCAGTGCTGGATTGGGCAGTGCCACCACACTCAGCTCCAGCACTCAGATTTTCCTGGANGTGGAGAGAACTTGGAAGACATAGGTAGAAAGGCTTGGTCTGCTAGTCCAGCTCTCAGCCTTGTAGANTGGTCTAGCTGGACTTGTTTCGTATCTGCTGTGAACATGAGACTTTGAGGAAATGCTTCACGAGGGCCCAGTACAAAAGCACCTTCTGCTCTTTTCTGCTTTCTCACGGTGACTTGAGAAACAGGCTTTAATTCCTCATGAGTACGTACATTGTTTATCTCTCAGAGAGTGATTAGGCATATTTGGGCTGCTTAAATATAAAGGAAGGACAGACCTGACGTGGGTCTAGTAGTGAACCTGCCTGACAGAAGCTATGTGTTTGTCAGAGAACTTCTAGAAATCCACCCAGGTGTCCTGAGGTCTTTCCACTGCATGTGTAGTGCAGATCTTACCGGCTTACGTTTATGAAGTGTGCAAGAGCCAGGCATGGTGGCACATGCCTGTATTTGGGAAGCAGAGGCAGGCAAATCTCTTAGGTCGGAGGCCAGTCTGGTCTACATAGTTCCAGGCCAGCCAGAGCTGCATAGTAAGACCGTGTCTCAAACAAAAATAACAAAAGTACATTCGTTGATAGTGTAGCTTAATACAAGTTAAATGATTATAAGCACTGCATTAGATTTGAGGTCTGTATTGTGTGGTGAAGGTTTCTTAACTCCTTGGGTGTCACAGGCCCCTGAAAATAGAATCTGGACTCGGATGCCTAGAACACTTGCCCCCTTCATTTTCCACTAAACATAAGAGTCTTTGGGCCTTAAAGCCTGTCTGTAGGAGTGGGATAGGGATCAAGCCCAGGGCATCACACCTACTAAAACAGGTGTTCTACCACTGAGCTGTGTCTCCAGCAGCCTTTGGGTCTGCAGTTTTATATGAAGAAAGCTACATTTTCTGTGCACCCTTCATGGATTCACACCTGAGCCAGCACCACTCCAGAGCACATTTTCCCCTACTTGTTATTTTGAAATAATTACAGACTCTGAGGTGTTGCAAAAGTAGCCCATGAACCCTTTGCCCAGTTTCCCTTAGTGATGTCCAAATCAGGAAGCAGACACCAGTGAGCCATGCATTGTGCTGCCTGCAGACCAGGCCTGCTGTGGTTATCTCTGCAGCAGTTTCATAATGTGTAGACTTATATTAACACTGTGAGGACACAAAGTTACCCTGTTCTTATCCTCAAAAGACTTATGGTGGTGTAGACCTGGAATGTAATCCCAGCACTGGGGAGGTCAAGGCAGGAGGATTACAAGTTTAAAAGAGTTAAGCAAGCTCATATCCATCCCCCTGGCAACTGGACATTGGTGGCTCTGCATCTGCTGTTCCTGTGCCCGTTCACTTAGTAGCTGAGCTGACAGGGGCTCCTTGGCTTTTCTGAATTCCTGAGGTGGGGAAAAACTATTATGTTAAAAGAGCTAATACAGCTTGGCATAATATGTACCCCTCCCTCAAAAAACATACAAACAAACAAAAACAAACCTAAAGAGAGAAGAGCTGAAGCTGGTGTCAGTGTCAGTATGCCTGTCAGTGGTTTAGGATTAGTGCTCCTCCTACTGGCTGTGGGGCAATAGGACAAACTTGTGGAGTATGTTCTTCCAGCATCCTATATCCCTTCCAAGTCATTAAAAATCAGCTTTTATGAGGGGATGATTGTTCTGGGGTGCCTAGTTTTGTTTGGTGTTTGTGTTGTTGTTGCTTGTTTTGTTTTGTTTCAAGATAGGGTCTCACTGTGTAGATGTGGCTAGCCTGGAACTTGCTATGTAGACTGGGCTGGCTTTAAACTCTGGCTTATTTGTTTCCTTTTAAACTTTACTATAAAAAATGTTGCAAATTAAAAAAATCACACACCAATATGGCTTGGTGTTCTGTTTTGGTTTGAGACAGAGTCTCACTATGTAGCCCTGGCTGGTCTGCAACTCACTAAGTAGACCAAGCTGGCCTTGAACTCAGAGATCCTCCTGTGTATGCTTCCAGGGTGCTGGGATTAAAGGCATGTGTCACCACACCTAGCTTGTGCTTTGGTCTTTTGAGACATGGTCTTGCTCTGTAATCCAGGCTGGCTTTAAACTCTCAGTCATCTGAGCTAGGATCCTAGGCTCTGCTGCCATTTCCAGCTCACGTGCATGGCGTTCATTATTGTCTTCACATGGAAGCCAGCCTCTCTGGAGCTGCTGTGAGCACTGTCACTGTGATCCACTTGGGCATTCTTCCCCATCTCAGGTGAAAGCTGCCTCTGGTCACTATGACAAAATACCTGAGAGGAAACTTAAGGGAGGGATGATTTGTTTTGACCCACAGTTTCTAAGGTTTCGGTCTGTTGTGTTGGAGAGGTCACAGCTAAAGCAGAGCAGCTCTTCTCAGGGCAAAAAAGAAACAGGGAGACAGTGCCTGTGCTAGCAGACTATCTCCTCTTATTCCATTGGGCCTCTAGTCTATGGGTTATGCTATCCACATTCTGAGCAGGTCTCTCCCTTAGTTAATCCTCCTGGAAGCACAGACAAGCCCAGAGGTAGTTTAGATCTAGATGCTTCTTGGCTGACAACAAGATTAACCATCCTGCCTGCTTTTGAAATGTATTTACCTAGCCATTGATGAGTACAAGCCCCAGGATGCCACCACCAACCCATCCTTGATCCTGGCTGCAGCACAGATGCCTGCCTACCAAGAGCTGGTGGAGGAGGCCATTGCCTATGGCAAGAAGCTGGGTGGGTGAGTATGGGTGATGGAGGGCTCCGCAGGTTCCACTCCTCAAATTGGCCGTATTTCTCTTCCAATCCAACACTGTCTTTTGTTCATTGAGATGTGATTTGTATGGAGTAAATCACTCTCACTGGATATGTGGCTCTGAGGCTTGCCAGTGTGGATACCCACAGCTGAGATGTAGAACACTGACAGCCTTCCAGGTTCTTGTCTCTGACAGGCTCTCTATAGCTCTGACAGCCATGTTTTGCCTTCTGGTTGCCATTACTTTCTTTCTTTGGTTTTTGTTAGTTTTTTTGAGACAGGGTCTGTACATAGTCGTTGCTGTCCTGGAACACACTATGTAGACCAGGTTGGCCTCACAGAGATCCACCTGCCTTTGCCTCCTGAGTGNTGAGATTAACAGAATGCACCACCTTGCCCAGCTGTTATTACTTTTTAACAACAGGCTAATGAATTTTAGTAAACTGTGCATTGGTACAACCATCACCACATCTCTGATCCTCCTCCTTCTACCTCCTTGTCTGTGTCCTCAGCTTCTTTCCTGTTTATATGATACAAGGTGTCCCTGTGTTGCCAGGCTGCTCTTAAGCTCCCCTGCCCAAGTGCTAAGATAACATTGTGTGCCACAGTGCTGGCCTCCAATCTTTTTCTTGTTCCTATAGTTTTACCTTTTCCACATTATCACACAGATCATAAATGTGTAGTCCTTTTTGGTACAGTAATTGTAATATTTATGAAGTATGATGTGATAATTTTATACATGTATATAGTGTGTGGTCAGATCAGAGTGTTTGGCATTTCACTCTCCTTTCTTGGGGTTGCATAAAAATATAATTTTATTTTTTTATTTTGTTAGTTTTTCAAGACAGGGTTTCTCTGTGTAGCTTTGGTGCCTTTCCTAGAACTCACTTGGTAGCCCAGGCTGGCCTCGAACTCACAGAGATCCTCCTGCCTCTTCCTCCTGAGTTCTGGGATTAAAGGCGTGCGCCACCACCGCCCGGCCATAAAAATATAATTTTATGCTGGGTGTGGTGGTGCATTCCTTTAAGCTCAGCACTTGGGAGGCAGAGGCAGGTGGATATCTGAGTTTTAGGCCAGACTGGTTTACACAGTGAGTTCTAGAACAGCCAAAACCCTGTCTTGAAAAACCAAAAAAAAAAAAAGAAAAAGTTCTGAAGATGATTGGTGGTGTGGTTTAATTTAACATTGTTGAACTATAAACTTAAAATGGTCAAGATGGTATGTTTTATGGATGTTTCATCATAATAAAACAGTGCCTGCCTGCTTCCCTCCTTTCTTCCCTCCCTTCCTTTCTTCCTTCCCCAGGGTGGCCTCAAACTTGGAATCTTCCTAATCTACCCTGCAAGTGCTGAAATTAGTAGTTCTGCGAGTTTGAGTTCAGACTGGTCTATATAGTGAGTTCTAGGACAGTCAGGGTTTTATATGAAGACTGTGTCAAACAAAACAAAAACAAGTAGCATGTGCTCTCATGACCACGGTGGGGAGGATGAAGGGANAGAAATTTGGCAAAAGAGTCAGAGTTGGTCTTAAAGGTTCCCCAAAGCCTTCAAAGTTTCTAACACAACTTTCCCTCTGAATTTCAGGCCACAAGAGGAGCAGATTAAAAATGCTATTGATAAACTTTTTGTGCTGTTTGGAGCAGAAATACTAAAGAAGATTCCAGGCCGTGTATCCACAGAAGTGGATGCAAGGTAGGTGGGGAATAGGGTAGGGAGGCAGCAGGTATCCTGGTGACATCAGTGGCTGAAGAGGTAGTTTGCTCTTGATATTCTCCACACTCATTTGGTAGTGTAATATACATTATATTGAAAGACTATACAGAACTGATGGCCTAGAACTCTTTGATTAATGGCTGATCTTGAAAATATACTTGCACTAAGGGGTCCAGAAATTTGGTGATTTTGTTGTTAGTTTTTTTATGTTTTCAAGACATGGTCACACTATGTAGCTCTTGCTGTCCTGGAACTCACTATGTAGACTAGGCTGGCTTCCTTCAACTCACAGAGATCTGCCTGCCTTTGCCTCCCAAATACTGGGATTAAAAGCCTGTGCCAATATACCTAGCAACTTAAAAAATTTAAGCAGGGCAGTGGTGGCATGTGCCTTTAATCCTAGCACTCAGGAGGCATAGGCAGGTGGATCTCTGAGTTTGAAGCCAGCCCGGTCTACAGAGTGAGTTCCAGGACATCCAGGGCTACACA
>LZPO01066266.1:734497-748740 GCA_001675575.1 Neotoma lepida
TGGTGCCTTTCCTGGAACTCACTTGGTAGCCCAGGCTGGCCTCGAACTCATGAAATCTGCCTGCCTCTGCCTCCCGAGTGCTGGGATTAAAGGCATGCACCACCACCACCCGGCCAGCCCCCAAGTTTTTAATTAATTTTACATATACGGGGGTTATGCCTGTATTTATGTCTATGTACCATGTGTGTGCCTGTTGCCTGGAACCTCAGTTACAGACAGCTGTTAGCCATCACATAAGGGCTGGGAATCAAACCCAGGTACCCTGGAAGAGCAGTTAATGCTCTTAAAATGCTCTTAATTTTAAAAAAACAACCTAAAGGAGAGAATCCTTAAAGAAGTAACAGCATGGAAAAAAAAACACTTCAAAGAGCCAGCTCTCAGTGGTTCACCACAGCAGAAACTCACAGTTACTTCTGCAGCCTCCCAGTGCAGTAAAATGCCTGGAAGTGCTTGTGCGTTTTAAGGTGCAAGGCNAGGGCTGGATGGATGTGAATACTGGATGAAGCAGTGAATGTCCAGACAGTGCAGCCTTAGCACCTGCAGTGCAGAGGAGTCCGAGGTGGCCATGTGTCCAGCATGTCCATAGCAGTCCGTCTTCAGGAAGCTCTGGCTCAGGCAAATGCCAGCCTGGACTTGAAAGGGGCACTTTGTACAGACAATGGTCAAAGGGAGACCAGGAAGAGTGGTCTGAGCAAGGACAAGTGGTCCATTTGGGATGTCTTCACCNCGTTGAAGTTGTCCAGACTTGAACGGAATGTGTTANGTGGGCAGAGCTACTATTCTGAGGAGGGTGGGCACCAAGAAATTGGAAAGAGAAAAGCACCAGCTCAAAGCCTCCGGGAGGAGGGGTCAACCAGCTCCTGCCTGCCAGCCTCAGTAGTCCCTGTGGTGAGAAGGGGCCCAGGATGATAGATTCCAAAATAAGCTTTGCTCTTTGCAGCCCACTACCCTACACCCTCACTCACAGTTGGAACTGTGAGCAGTTCCCGTGTGCTGAACACCAGATCAGAATGGGCTCAGAGAGCTGTGGAAGAGAAATGACCAGAGGAAGAACCCCACTTCAGCTTCTGCATTTCATGGATGGAGGGGCCCTCCTGGCTGGCAGGCAGTTTTTTTTTTTCCTTTTTGTTTTTTTAAGATAGGGTTTCTCTTTGGAGCCCTGGCTGTCCTAGAACTCCCTCTGTAGACCAGGCTAGCATCTAACTCAGAAATCCACCTGCCTCTGCCTCCTGAGTGCTGGGATTAAAGATGTGTGCTGCTACCTCTCACCTGGCAGGCAGTTTCTAACTGAGGAACACGGCCTTCTGTCCCAGTGCACTGTAGGCAGCAGCCCAGGTTGGGAGGGGCCGCCATTGTGAAGTTCCTGGATGTCCATCTGGGTTCAGGNTCCCACAAAGGCCTGGGAAAGGGGTGGGTCTGGTTGGGACTGTGGGTACACATAACCCATAAGGATCGGGGCATGAAGGAGGACCTAGGACTTCCTACCTGTTCCCTGGAAAGCCCACATGATGAATCTGTGGCCCACAGATCCCCAAGCAGGAAGTCTGCCCCTCCCAGCCCCATGCAGGTGAGGACACCAGCCCAGCCTTTATATTGTAACAGTTTATTTCAAACTCAGCCTCCACTCAGGCCCAAGGTCCCTACAGCCACTGGCCAGGTGAGGGCAATGTTTCCTTAGAGCCCACTGCAGCATTCTGGAAACCTGCCCACTGTCACCACACCAAGGGGCAAGCTGGGGCCAGATGCTCTACAGAGGGGCTGCACAGCAGGTCTTCCTGCAGGCAGTGGGTGACTGTCACCCACTGGGCAGTTCTACTCTACCTGTGTTATTGCATTTATACGCTGTTAAGACTCAAGGGGGTGTTGGGTGCAGGCAGGCAGGGCAGTCTATTGGGGGGTATTGGCTGGCACAACTGTAACTCTCCATATTTCCTACCTCCCTGCAAGGCTTTCCGTCTCCCCCAGCCCCCAACCACCACCAAAAAAGAAAACAAAAACAATTGCTGCTCTGGGCATGGAGTAAGGTGGTCCTAGCCTCAGGGCTCTCCTGGGGCACATATTGAAAAAGGGAAGGGGGGAATCCTGCCCCAAATTTAGCTGTTAAGCTTTTCGTTTCCACTCAGCCAGGACAGGGACAGTGGGTGGAGGTAGCTCTGCAGATTTGAATTCCCATCTCAGGTCAGTCCCCCTGCATCAGGCCCAGACAGACTATCCCCAGCTGCACAAAAGGGAAGTGGGGAGAGTAAAACAGCCATGCCCTTTAATGTCCCCACAGGGCCAGCCTACTCCACCACTTATCTTTCAGAGGTCACACCCAGCATCTGTTCTTAGTTGTCTAGTCCAGGCTATCCCTTCTGCCCCATACTAGTGCTTCCTGCAAACTGCAGAGCTGGGCTCTTGCCCCAGGACTTGGGAAAGAGTGTGCTGGGGTCAGTGGAGATGGGCTCACTCTCTATCTCTCTCCTGCTGCATGGATGTATGTAGCATACATATACGTGTGTGTGTGTGTGTGTGTGTGTGTGTATGTGTGTATGTATAGATAAATATCTAGGACCTTGCATGCACTATATATTCAGGTCTGTACAGAAAGTGGCTCTGTGCCCCCACCTGGACACCAGGCATCATTTTTTCCGGGCTAGGAAAACCACACCAAGAATTAGGGCCATGGTGGCCACGGCCACACCCCCAGCCACTAGCAAAGGGGTCAAGTTCTCACAAGGCCAGGGACCTCGGCCTCCAGTGCTAGATTCATCCTCCTCTGCCCCATCCCCAGGACCCTTTGGCTCTGAGGTTGCATCAGGACTGCTGGGGGCTGCAGGCACTGCGGGAGCTGGCTTCAGGTTGCTGTGATTGTTGAGAAGTACAGGGTCTGCCTTGGCTGGCGTCTTCTTGGTAGTAGCTGGCCCAGGGGCTGCTGGTTGCTCCTGCTTCTCTGTTTGGGTGTCCTTCTTCACAGGCTTGGTCAAGGGGGCTTTCCCATCAGCAGCTGGAGTGGCCTTGGCCTCAGCTGTGGCCTGAGGCATCTTGGTGTCTGGCTTGGGGCTGCTGGCTGATTTTCCTCGGGACTCCATGACANTTTGTGCTGGCAACTGGCTTGGGGCTTGTAGGACTGGCAGGCGGCTGGATCAGTGTCTCAGGACAGCTCACCTCTAGTCATTATATGGGTCTGGAGGGAGACACAAATGAGGTGGTAACAGGGACAAGGCACCTTCTGTATAGCTCGCCTAGCCATGCCCTGCCCCTTGGAGATACCCTCCTCAATTCCCTGGACTCTCCAGGAGCTCCAGGCGAGGAGCTTCCTGTGAGCCCAGTCCCTCTTCTTCCAAGGCCTGGCCTCTTTGTTTCTNACCATTCTTGGAGAAGCCCCTCCAACTACTGAGAAGTTGGGAGGGGGGAAGGACCAGAGGCCTCAGTTTCCTATAATCTAGTCTTGCTTCACATGCACTGTGTCTACCCCACACTACTGTANACACATGGATCTAACCCTGGAAACTGGAANNCAGAGTATGTGCTCAAGGGAGGCAGGAAGGAGTCGTGGTAAGCTCTGACAGAGCTGAGTGCTGCATGCTGTCTTGGGAGCTTGTTGCTGTTTCACAGAATGGGATGCTATGGGACCTTGGTCTCAGCCTGACCAGAGTCTGAGAGGAAAGGAAGGATGGGGAAGGGGCCCAGAGTCTGGGTTCTCAGATTCTGTCAGGGGGAGAATGGATCCAGGTCATCAGGACTATCAGGATAAGAAAGTGATAAAATGGAGGCAGAGAAGCCATTTGGGAATCTGCTAGCCTGTGCTTCTGGTCAGCCATCAGCCCCACCCAGCTTAGATCCAGTGCCCTTTCCCCAGTACAGGCCTCCGCTGCATCCAGCTCAAGGGCAAGTGTTCCTTGCTGAGCTCAAGGCTGTGCTGTGGAGAGGGTCCCTGGCAGTAGCATAGAGTGGAGTGACACAGTATGGCCCCCAGGCTATAGAAAGGCCTCACCTTGATTCTCTTATGTCCTAGCTGGGAAGACTGGGGCCTGACTACCCTGCCTCACAGTGACTCCTGTCTGGAAGACCCAGGACCACCTGTCTGCCTCTACCCTAGGAGGACAACTGGCCCGTGTACAGGGAGGGGGAGGCACTATGAGAAGCCAGATCTCAAGCTCCAAGCCCCCCACCAGGCGAAATGAACACACTGAAGGTCATTTGAAGGTCACACCAAGATGGAGATGACCAGTGCAGAAAGCCAGATGCTGCCCACCTCCTAGGAAACCCTGGTGTCCCCTCCATGTCACAGTTCTGGTGAGACCTTAGCCATTGGGCATCAGGTTTGCACAGAGCAGATCTACCCCTGGTTATTTTTGGCTTGCACTTACATCCCGTTCTTCCAGTTGCCTCCTCTGCCTCCCCAGGGCTGCTGAGCCCGGGAGTGTAAGGTGCTCACGCCACAACCCCGGTGACCTTCAGGGCCAAAGCACTACTGCTTGGTCACCAGACCAGGTGCCCCCAACCCCACCCCACTTCCCCAGCCCAGCCCGCCCTTGGAAGGGCCTGTCGCCTTACGTCTTCTTTCGGGCCTCCAGCTTCTCGCTGCGCATTCGCTTCGCAGGCAGGATGACAGCGGGCGGCGGCTGCGGATACCGAGGAGTGCCCAGGAGTTTCCCACAATGCACCACTCCGGGCGCAGGACCAGAGGCAAGGGGAGGAGCGGGTAGCAGCGACAGCGGCTGCGTCAGTGGGGCCACGCCTGCCTGCTCCACCCTGGGAACCCGGGGTAGGGGTGGGGTAGGGTGTCCCTATGCCTAGCTCCACTTCCCACATCTAAGGAGATTGAACCAAAAGACCGGGCAATGTTGCCTGCCTGCACCCTATCCAGACTGTGAGGTAGGAAGGTGGCTCCAAAGTGGGTCTGCAAGGGTGGAGACCTGGGCAATGCGGGTCTGCAGAGGAGAGAACCTGGCTATCGTGGCCACCCTCTCCTCACTGTCCCACCCATGCACAGACTCTGAAAGCAATCATCTATTTAGAATATTTATTTATCTTATTACATGACAAGACACAAAAAGTTACAACTTCTTAAACTCTTCAAAAGAAAAAATATAATTCTGTAAGCAGCAGCAGCAGCTTTCAAGATACAGACATTATAGGAGGGGAGGCTCCCAGGAGCAACCGTGAAGTAGGGACGGCCCAGACTTGAGCCCCAGGTAGTGTCACTGGGAAGGGGCCTCCATGGAAGGGGTTGGGCTTGAGGGACACAGCACCAGCACTTCAGTCAATCACCAAAACACAATCACATGGCCAGGGCAGGGGAGGAGGACTGCTTTGATACAGAACAGAGGATCCAGGGCTGGAAGGGTGGGACTTTCCAAATATGGGCAGAGACCCAGAGAGCTGGGTGGCCCAGGCTCCGTACTGGCCTTTATGCCCGCCCTTCCCCCACAAGCAATCTCTGTCCAGGAGTACGGTTCTATCAGAAGAGTTACCAGGCTGGAGAACTAAATTATTGGACGGGGTCAGCAGAAGACCTGAGGCACACATAGCACACAAGCACGGGGTGCCTGACTCCATAGGGAAAGGCAACTGTGCCCTTAAGGGACAATCCCCATGCAGCCTGGCCAGCTGACTGCTGGGGGGGGGGGCAACCTGCCCCATCACAGGCACACAAAGACCTCAAGCAATCTGGGTCCCACATGGGGTGGGGGCCCAAAGGCTCACCAGGAAGAGTATGTGTGAGGTGCCTGGAATCAGAATTGAATGTGGCAGCACACCCAGCCTAGGAATCTTAGCTTAACATGAGGATAGAACACTCCAGTCCTCCTGTAAGGCTGGCTGGGGAGGCAGAGTGGGGTCCTGGTTGGGGCTGAAAGAGCAGCAGGGGCGGACAGACTGATGGACGGAGGACAGGCAGAACCATGTGGGCACAGCAAATTCAATAAATAATTTTGTGTGTGTGGGTCCCCTTTGTAGACCAGGAGAGCCTCGGAGATCGGAGCCAGTGGACTACAGGGTAGGGTCTGCCTGCCCAAACCAGGCCTGGGGGCCCCAGCCCAGAGACCAGCTCTGTCTCAGGGGGTGTTCAGGCCAGGTGAGACTGGGTTGGGGTACAGGGATGGGACAGGACTGGCTCAACGGGACTGGCTTGAGGAATGTACAGATTTCTGCATTTTCTACATAAATAAAACCTTGATCCCAATTTTTTGTCCCTCAGGACCCCATGGGGGCCTATGTGTGTACCACCCATGTGGACCCTGCACCCTCCCCTTGCCTTCCTGTTTGATGGGGAGGACTGGGGAGAGACCAGTCCTCCTCAGGCTTATGCTGGTCACCCTGTTCTGGCCCCAGCCCATAGGCTGGGGAGAAGCAGCCATGGACTCAGTGCTGAGGTTCTTGTAGCAGCCCCAGCAGGGACTCAGCGATGCCCAGAAAGTAGACCACCTGGGCGATACCGAACAGTGGAGCGATGACCAGTGCACGACAGTATGCGCCTTTCAGGAAGGCTGAGGGGCCCTCGTGTCTCCAGATCTTCCTGTAAAGGAGCAGAAGGTCAGAACTGATGCCCAGCCTAGCCCTGCCCCAGCCCTGCCCCAGCCCTATCCCAGCTCATGGGACCTGGCCCACCTGGCACAGTCCAGAAACCCCGAGTAAGTGTCCTCATTGACGCCTCGCTCAAGTGACTGAAGTCGAGTCTTCACCACTACAAGGGACATATGAATCATCATGGGGACCTAGCCTCCTGTCNCACACACCCCCGCCCACCCCCACCAGGGCCCAGATCCAAGTACTGACCATCACAGGGGTTGACAGCCACAGCGGCTGCACTTCCAGCCACACAGCCTGCCAGGAAGGACACATAGAAAGGTGACTTCTCCTCAGAAGATGGGCGGCCCAGCTGGTTCAGGTTGGCAAACAGGGGGAAGTAGACAATGGAGAAGGGGACATCCCTGTGGGGAGGGAGGGAGGGAGGGAGTGACGCTGGTGGTAGGGGCTAGCCTGCAGACCTCTTCCTCCCTCCCACATGCCCATCTTTCCACCTGAGCAGTGTGGCCCCCAGTCCCTTGTAGAGGCCAGCAATGCCATGGTTCCGCAGCAGGTCACGGGTCAGCTGGGTGGCTGTGGGCCGAGGAGCAGCTGGAGTCTCTACTGAGGGCTGGGTACCACCCTGGGCNGAGAGCTGAGTCTGGGCAGCCATCATCTTCCTCTGAGCAGCTGGTGAGAAAAGACCTCTGGTTTCTTCCTCCTGGCTTGGGGAAGGGGCAGGGGACAGGGTCTAGCTGTTGTCCCCACCCAGGTTCTGTGCCCTCCCTGCACCTTACCAATGCGGCCTGCATCTTGCAACTGGATCTTCAGCATCTCCATGGGGGTGGTCACAATCACCTGGCAGATGCCAGCCCCGCAGCCTGCCAACATCTCCTTAGGCAGGGTCAGCTTCTGTCTACAGGACAGGGGCAGGGCTGTGACTGAGGTGATGAGAAACAGCTCCCTACATGGGGCAGTGACTGTCTGCTTCACAGGTGTAAAGGAGGATGGGAACTGTGGAGGTCCCATAGGGGNACAGCCCTGGGCTCCAGACCCTCCAGCAATAGGCATTCAGCCCAAAGGACAGATGATCTCATAGGCAAGGGCTCATAAAGAGAAATGGAGAATGGAAGGGGCCAACCTTGTAGGACTATAACTCCAGTGATGGGGTAGCTTAGTGCCCCCAAATTGTGGCAGCAGACAGTGGCTAGGGGCCAACAGCCACTGACTCAGCAGCTGCTTTGTACCTCCTCACATGGGCAGCAGGGAAGTACCCGCCCTCACAAGGTCAGGGATGTTGAACAAAGGGACTGAGGTAGAGAAGCCTCTGGGGGTCTGATACCAGTTTAGGGGACTGCTGGGGTAGGGGCGGGATTAGCAACACACCCTTCCTTAGGACCTGGGCCCCAGCAGCCAGGGTGGCCGAGCCTCTCACCCATCCTTAGAGAGCTGATGTCTGAAGAAGTCATTAGCTGCCAGCTTGATGGCCTTCTCGGGAGTGACCAGGGTCAGGTTTACTGCTGCTCCTGTGGAGCACAGGAGGGTCAGCAAGGGCTTGGGGGACACAGGCAGGTCAGGTGGGGATAGACTTGCTGGGTAGCTTGGGGTTAGGGAAGCTTTGGGATAGCGCTTTACTCCACACTGGCAAAGCCCTGCCTGGCACTCCTTGGCTGCAGCCTCTTGCCCTCTCACCCACATATGGGCTTGTTTTGTGCCAGGCAGGCGGGAACCAGGCNGGATGGGGTGGCGCTGTGTCCTCCCTCCCCTTCTTCTTTGCCCTCCCCAGAATTCCACCTCCATCTGTCTCTGATTTTGGCAGAACAGGCCTCTCCTGAAAGGCAAGGAGGAGCAGGCCCCCAGAGACTTCGATGAGCCTCCTTCCTGGGGACAGGTGCTCCCACAGGCAGGAGCACAGTGTGGGTCAGGGCTCAGGGAAGGCTGTGGATGGCCAATCAGAGCTGAGAGCTCAGCATCTGGGCAAAGCCACCCTCAGGGATTGTTTTCTAAGCTGCTTTGCATAATGCCCCCTGCCCTCCTCTCTAGGCACAGATGTGGTCCTGCTTGTCACATAAAGTAGTGGAGGAGATCTGAGCCACTAAGATAGAGAAAAAGAAATATACCCTGTCCTGCTCTACCAGTAAGGGATAGGAGAGTGTTCAAACCCACCACCCTGCAGAAGAAATCCCTTCAAACATCCAATTCTCCCAGCACTAAGGGTTGGCAGATGCCCCCATCATGCTCAGGCACTACCAGCAACACCTAACATGTCCATACTTACAGTCCAAGCCCAGGCATGCATCCCTGACCCTACTCCCAGCCAGACCCACCTGTCACCCATCCCAAGCCTCACCCCTGTACATGCCGAAGTAGCCCTCGGAGCGGATGGTCTTGATGAGGCAGTCAGACCTGTAGCCAAGGGGACAGCAATAAGCTGTGGCCAGCTGGACCCTGGCCCTGAGTCAGGCAAGGGCAGCCAGCACCTTCTCTGCCCAGTATGATCATCCAGGGCTCACAGAGAAGCCAAATGGTCTGCCAGGGATAGGCTCTCTCTCAGGCCTGCCCTACCCTGTTTCCCCTTTATCAAACCCAGGGGTGCAGAGCGGAGATCAAAAGTGGAAGCAATGCCCTCATCCCTCCTATGCCGACCTCACTCACATGCTGGCATACATGCGCTGGCCATTCTGCTGGTTCTGCAGCCGTGTCTTAGCCAGGTCGATGGGGAACACACAGGTGACCCCGATTAGCCCAGCGATGCCACCATTGATGAGCTTGGCTGGCAGGCTGTGTATGCAGGGTCAAGTGTCAGGATTAACATCCTCAACCACAGGACAGGGGGATGGGGAGGTCATGCTGGGGAGGGGGTGACAGCCAAGACTAAATAAAGCCCAGGGGTTGGGGCCCCTCTGACCTGATCTGCTTATCAGCCATTTACACCAAGTGAAGCAGGCGGCTGACTCAGGCCAGGCGATGTAAGTGTAGGCACTGACGGGGAGGGGCTGATGAGGACAATGTGGGTGGCTGGCGGTGGTGGCTGATGGTGGGGGAGGGGATGTCCTCACCTTCACAGCAATTTCAAGACTTCTGCCACCTGAAAGAAAGAAGGGACAGAATGAGGGACAGATGGAGGCCTATCAGAGAAAGAAGGCTCCCCACCCACCGACCATCTCACAAGGGCACTAAGCACTCCCTAGACCCCATGCTGCAGGCTGCAGCCATCAAGGTGCCCTGGAAATACACTGGGGGCGGGGGGTGGAGGAAGAAAGGGAGGCCACCCATCCCTGGAGCCACCTGGCTTTCCTTCAATGCCCTCCCCGTGGCGTCCTCCCAGGCAGCCAGGAACTCACGCTCACACGCATATGCTCACGCACAGAAGGCAAGCTCCAGCTTTTAAAGGGCCAGGTGCCTTTTAGTGCAGTGGTACTTGGGACCCTGGACTTGAGCTGTGGTAACCAGTTCCCATCTAGCATCTACCACTTTCAGCAGGATGGGGCGGTGGTGATTTCTCCTCTGTGGAACTCCTGGGCAGAGCAGACCCAGTTCCACAGCAGCTCACTCTGGGCCACGGAGCCCCTTCCCATAGAGAAGCAAGATCCCCACCCACACCGAGCTGGTTGCCCACCTTCCCGTCCACTTCCCAAGGGAAGTGTTTCACTCCCAACAGACACAGGAGCCTAGGGATAAGGACTTGGGGAAGAGAGGACAGGAATAAATGGTATGAGGAGGGAAGCAAAGGGATGTCTGTCTCTTAAGTCATCTGTGGCTGGTACACCTCCCTTCCTTAGGGTGGGAGAAGGGCCTCTGCTATTAGCAGCAGAGATGGGAATCCAAAAGCCAGCCTCTTTATCCCGAGGGACACAATCATCAAAACTAAGCTGGGGTGGGTTCTAAGAGTCCTGGGTCCCCCCCCTGGGTATCTCCCTGAGCCCTCAGAGGTCAGCTGTCACACACAGGCTAGTATCCTGCCACATGGGATCACATGGCTGTCTCACATTAAAGAGCCCCCAGAGGACTTGCGACCCTGGACCTGCTACTCCCTATACAAGCCACTGGGTTCTGCTCACCCTGTGCGCACAGGAGTGTGCACAAACTGCTCCTCCACCGCTCCGCAGCAAGCGCGCTCACTCAGGAGATAAAGAGGNGGGCCTGGGGGAGGACTTTCTCTTTCACTTTGGGCTAGATCATAGATAATCTGCAGCTTTCGGAAAAGGCAGAGAGGGGCGAGACAATTTCTGGGGGCCCGGGGCTGGGCCCAGCCTGGGGGCTAAGGAAGCGACAGACTAACCATGAGAACCAGGTTGCCTACACACAGGGACCCCAGCTCCGGGCCACCAAATTCTCAGGCCACTGTTTCGTCAGCAGCCTATGGGATGAACACAGATCTGTCTATAGCCCTGGAACCCCAGGGAATGGGACACCCTGTATGGACCTGTCAACATGTGCCCTTGAGAAATGGGTCAACACCCACTGTGCTCTGAGACCTGGGTGTACCCATCGTGTACCCATCCGGGAACCTCAGGTTAGAGCACAAAAAGGTATACCTGTTCTCTGGAAAGGGCAAGGAAGGGATGCTTAACTTTCAAAGGCCACTGCCAAGCGCAGGCCCTGCTCACCTGGCAGGTCCAGAGGACATGGGGGCGGTACTCCAGGTGCCCTCTGCCCTCTGCCCCACCTCTGCACACCAGGGGCCTCAGTGGAAGAGTACTTGTCCCTCCTAAGCCTGGTATGTGGCAAAGGCCTGACCTCTGAACTCTAGTCTGATTTCTCCCTCCCATNCCAGGCTCCAAGAGTACACTAGCTACAGCAGCTCTCCCTCCTGTCGGCTCTCTAGGGGAAGCCCCATCCTTCCCTACACCTCTGCCCTCAGGAATAGTGAGCCTGCTGTCCCTCAGATGCTATCTTCCCTCACATCTGGGATCTGGGCACCTGGGTGTTGTGTGTGGGGGAAGTCAGACAGAGTATCTAAAGCCAGTAGGGAAGAGCCAGGCAGGCACTGAGATCCCATGGACTGAGTCAGCCCTGCACCCAGAACTAAACAAAACAGGCGAGCACCAGAGAGGACAGTTGCTGAGCTGAGAGTGAGGGGTTCTGCTGCCTGTAACAACAGGCAAGGGGAACCCGCTAGGCTGTTCTCTCCCTCCCTGACCCCCAGGGTTTTTTGTTTTTTTTTTTTTTCTTTCTTTCGAGACAAGATTTCTCTGTGTAGCCCTGGCTGTCCTGGAACTCCCTCAGTAGACCAGGCTGGCCTCCAACTGAGATCTTCCTGCCTCTGCCTCCGGTGCTGGGATTACAGGGCTTTTTGTTGTTCTTTAACTCTCATCAGTCTGAGACAGCTGTCAGGGCTCCCTCAGCACCCTCTATGTTACCATAGAAACCCGACTGTCCAGACTAGGCGCTGAGGGTCCAGAGCTTTCTGCCTAGCTGTCTCAGCCTTTTCCAGTCAGGCCACAGGCCGACTGAGAAAGTTTAGCATACAGAGGCTAACAGCTCCATACAGCTTCTTCCCGCATTTCCATGAGTGAAGCTGCCCATTTCCTACCTAGAAGAAAAGCAGCCAGGCGGTGCTGGCGCTCACCATTAAACCCAGCACTCAGGAGGCAGAGGCAGGCGGATCTCTCTGAGTTCGAGCCAGCCTGGTCTACAGAGAGAGTTCCAGGGCAGCCAGCGCTACACAGAGATCCCGTTTCGGGGGAAAAAATAAATAAATAAAAGAAGAAGAAAGAAAGAAAGAAAAAAGAAAAGTGACTGGATTGGTGCTGAGCCCCACCACCAGCGTGCCCCTCCCCCCAAACCAGTCTCCCTCACCCCTTCCTCTTATGGAGGTTAGCTTCGCCTAGAAGGGCCACAAAGAGGTCTCCCACTGTGAGATAACCCAGCTGACCTACAAAGAAAAACCAGGGATGGGGGCACATCCTCTGCTCCACGCCAGATCATACCCTTTACCCCACGGTTGGGGAGAAGCTGCCCTCGCTATCTCCAGCCAGACGACGCGGACTCTGACCATGTACGTGCCCACGCACGTCCAGCGGGTTTCCACGTGTGCGGCGCCCCCACCCCCGGCAAAAAAGTCAAAAAACGAAAGACAACCCAGCATCAGCTCTGAGGCTTCCACACTGCTGGGACACGTGTGCGCGGGGAGCGCGCCCGGCAGCGCCGGGACCGAGCACGGCCTTCCACACCCGAGAGACAGCCGGCTGAGGTACCCGCTGGTCCAGGCTCTGCGGGAAACGCAGTGTCTGAATGGATGTCACCTCTCCCAGCCACCAGTGCCATCCTTTTCCTCCCCGCAACCCAGCCAGATTTGGGTGGGCGCCACAGAAACTGATCGGCTAGCACTCACCACACGGCCGCCTGCCGCCGGGATCGCCTCCCCGCTGTGCCGCGCGCGGGGCCTGCACCTAAGCTGGGAGGCGCGTCTCTCGGAGGCGCGCCCGCTCCGCCCTAAGCCCTCGCTGCTGTCTGCTCCCCCTCCCGGCCGGCGTGGCCACTGCCACCAGCCACTGCCTCAGGCCACCCTTGAGGGGGTGTGGGCTTTCTGGCGTATCCCTAGGCCCTCTCTTTGGTCTTCCCTCGGCAAGCCGGGATAGAGACCAAGAACAGGTGGCAGGAAACGTGCGGATGGGGTGGCCCGGGGGAGGTTTGGTCCCAGAGCGTCAAGATAGATGCATCTTAGACACCGCCCACTAGATCCTGGTGTACAGGGCTTATGCACGGTTCTATCACAGACGACTTTGTATCCACACCTGCTCCAGGGTTACTGTGTAGAATGGCTCCTCCCCATCCCTGAGGAAGACACACACGAGGGCCTAGAAACAGCTCACAGGATAAAGGTGTTTGCAACCAAGCCTGTTGACCGAGTTCATTCCCAGGGACCACATGGAAGGGGAGAACAACCTCTGCAAAGTTATTCTCAGATACACACATGCACAATAAATAGCTTTTATTTTATGCCTATGGATGTTTTGCCTGCATGCATGTCTGTGCACCATGTGNGCCTGGTTCTGTGGAAGCCAGAGGAGGGTGTCTGATCCTCTGGAACTTGAGTTACAGACTGTTGTGAGCCATCATGTAGGTGCTGAGAATTGAAACTGGGTCCCCTGAAAGAGCAGCCAGTGCTACTAACTGCTGAGCCATCTCTNCAGGCCTTCTCTGCCCTCATNTTAANGGGAGGACTTGGCATGGTGGGAAGTGTGGGCACACCTGGGGACTCGGCTTCAGATCACTTAGGCACCCCTCCCCTCTATCCTGTAAGTCAATTAATCTCTGAGGTGCGCTGGGAGTTGGAGGCTAGCTTGGGCTAGACAGTAAGACCTGTCTCAAAAAGTAAATAAACCAAGCTTTCAAAACCATGAGTTTTTGTAAGCTGGGACACTTGTACCACACAGATGAGGTAGAAAGATAGGGAAGGGGCTCTGCCCACTGGTCAAGGTAAGTCAAAGTCCAGCTTAAGTCTGAGCCTAGGCCTGGGCAGACTCTGGGGTCTGCGAAGCTGAGGTGCCAGGCAGAGTGGAGTCCTCAGGGGCCAGCCCTGTGCGCCGGATGCTGTCCTGATACTTGTGGCGGCCAAGCTCCAAGATGGCACGCACTTCTTCAGCCACATCCTGCCGGTCACTCTGTTCCAGGGCCTGTACCAAGTGTCCCACAGCCCCAGGCTGTCCAGCTTGGCGCTCAGCCCAGGAGAAGAGCATGTGGCGGATCTGCCCATCCAGGTCATCCCTTGGAGGGGAAAAGAGCAATGATGGAGGTGTTCTGCC
>LZPO01066266.1:755385-776549 GCA_001675575.1 Neotoma lepida
TGCTTCCATTCTTTCTAGTACCTGTCTCGTTTTCACTGTTTCTATAAGCTGCTAGAAGGATCCTTATAAAAACCAGTCCCAGGAGCTTAGCATAATTATGCTCATCTGCAAGCCCAGTACCTAGCTGAGATGGGAGGACCTGCCATCCTGGGCTGCACAGGAAGACCCTGTCTCAAAAGCAATAATTGTAGGAATATTACTTAACTTTATACTAGTGAGCTGGGCATGGTGGTACACGCCTTCACTCTGCAAAAGTGTTCTTCACCATCGAGCCATCTCTCCAGCCCTGTTATGTATTAGAGTTNAAAAAANATCANAACGTTAAAAAAAAGTCACAACATTAAAAAGAAAAAATCATGCCAGGTATGGTATGCATGTCTTTAATCCCAGTACTTTGGAAGTAGAGACAAGTGGATCTCTGTGAGTTCCAGGCAAGCCAGAGTTATATGATGAGACACTGTCTCAAAATAAAAATAAAAGTCTGGAGGAATGGCTCAGCATCCACTTCAGGCATCTTACAACTGCCTGTACCTCCAGTTCCAAGGGAACTGATGCCTTCTTCTGGCTTCGAAGGCACTGCACACATGACAAACAGGCACACACACATTCACATTTTTTAAAAAATCGAGGAGGAGGCTAGAGAGCTGGCTCAGATCTTGATTTGGTTCCCAGCACCCACAGTGCAGTTCACAATCATCCCTAATTTCAGTTCCAGAGCATCTGGTGCCCTCTTCTGACCTCCAGGAGCACCAGACACACAGGGTGCACATATATGCAAATAAAACACTCATATAAACTAAATGAATCTTTGTAAAACACAAAACCAAAAACAAACCGAGAAGAATTACAACATGCACATTCTAGCTTAAACCACTGAATCCTTTTGTGATTCAGACTGAAGACCTACCTTACCAGGTGGCTTCCCTACCTCATCCTAGCTCTATAAGAAAATCCCTCTGGGGGCTGAAGAGATGACTCAATGTTTAAGAGCACTAGTTGTTCTTCCAGAGGATCTGAGTTCAATTGCCTGGCACCATAATAGATGGCTCAAAACCATCTATTATGCGATCTGATGCCTTCTGTCATGCAAACATACAGGAAGACAGAACACTCAAATACATAAGAAAATCTTTAAAAAAAAAAACCTCTGTTTTTAAAAAAAAAACCTCAAGTGTGGGTAAGAACAGCAACTTGTAGTGTGGGCCCATTCTAGCAATGTGAGGCACTACACACAAAGTAAGGTGCACACTGTCCTGGAGGCTGCTCTCCACAAGTTGGGTTCTGCCAGCATAACCTACCTCCAGCCAACTTCTAGTCTTGGCATGGTAAGAGTAGGCTTCTCATTTCTCAGCTCAAAGTTAATGCTTGGGAAAATTTACTGGACTTGGAAAACAAAAGCTTCCTAAAACTAGGATTTTCTTTTTCTTCTCTGTTTCTGCATTTATTTATGTATGCATGTGTGTGGGATGGAGGACAACTTGTGGGAATAACTAACTTCTTTCTACCATGTGAATCCTGGGATGGAACTCACGCTGTAATGATTGGCNACATGTGCCTTTTACACGCTAAACTGTCTCTCGTTGGTCTGTCTTGGGCAGATAGAGACAAATTGAGGCTGATAACTCAGGCTCCATCATGACCCAAGGGCATGGGTAACTGTTCCAGCAGTGTTGAAGTACAGCTTGGCAGGGTTGGGCTCTTCTGGCCTAGCCGCAAAGAAAGGAGGGCTCTTAGAGCCCAATGTAGAGGCACTTTTTTTTTTTTTTTTTGAGACAGGGTTTCTCTGTTACTCTGGCTCTCCTGTAACTCTCTGCTCTGGAGATCAGGCTGGCCTCAAACTCAGAGATCCTCCTGCCTCTGCCTCCCGAGTGCTGGAATTAAAGGCGTATGCCACCACTGCCAGGCAAGGGACTTTTTTTTTTTTGGTTTTTCGAGGCAGGGTTTCTCTGTGCAATAGCCCTTGGCTGTCCTGGAACTGAAGAGCTCCACTTGCCTCTGCCTCCCGAGTGCTGGCATTAAAGGTGTGCGCCATCACAGCCGGTGCACTCGGGAGGTAGAGGCAGACAGACGCATATCTGTGAGTTCGAGGCCAGCCTGGTTTACATAGAGATGTCCAGGATAGCCAGGACTATACAGACAAACCCTGCCTAAAAAAACAAAGATGTCACCAGATATGGCGGCTGTCACTAAGCCCTAGACAGCTCCCTCAACTTTCCCAGGCCAGCTGAACATGGGAACCATTAGCTCCAGCCCGACTTCCGACCTCTGGAGCCCAAGGCCAGGAAACGACCCACACATCCATAGTTTGAGCCTCCAGCCCCACATTTAGCCCACGTGCAACAAGAGAAAGCTAAAGGGGCGCGCGTTTCCGGTGGCAAGTTCCGCTCTAGCAGCGATGCATCATGGGACTTGCAGTCCGCCTTGAAAAGTACGACTCGGGCAGGGCCTCAGCATTGCATGTTGGGAGCTGTAGCGCCGCGTGGCATGCTGGGAATGCGAGGCGTTAACGAGACTTGAAAGCTCCTTGAGGTCCTTCGCCGGTGTCCCCATGGGTTTCGGGGGACTCTCGCCCACGTCACCTGAGCGCCTGGGCCCTGAACAACCCGTTGTCTTTGTTGTGGGGAAACACCCGACTGGGGACAGGGCCACGGCTTCCTTCCGGTCACCCATTTCGTCAATGGGAGGCGCCCCGGGCTGGCGCCGTGCGCGTCCCGGGGGCTTCTGGGTAGCGGCTTACCCCCGCCCACTGCGTCAGCGTCTTCCTTTCCGTGCCTGACGCCGCCGAGGTCGCACGCGTGAGGCCTGTCCGCAGCAGCCGAGTGAGTCGGGCTCGCCGGCCGGGCCGCGGGCAGGGGTCGGGACTGAGGGGCGGGCGGCGGCCGGGATTCGCGGGTGCACGGGCTCCGGTGGTCGGAACCTTCGGCCGCACGTGGCCTCACTTGTTGGCTAAAATGGAGGAGTAGGCAGAAGGCCTCTTGGGTTAACGCCACCGCCGTATCCTCTCTCTGTCCCGTTCAGCATGCGCTACGTCGCCTCTTACTTGCTTGCCGCCCTTGGGGGCAACTCCTCTCCTAGCGCCAAAGACATTAAGAAGATACTAGACAGCGTGGGCATCGAGGCGGACGATGACCGGCTCAACAAGGTAGCTTACTGCTTCCCTGGACCCTGTGGTGCGGGTACAAATGTCGACTAGTGGCGGCCCTTATATTAGGTCTGGGTCTTACCTTAAAAGAAAATGTAGGTGACATGTTGGAAAGGCTGGAGGGAGCAGGCCTACGCCAGACTTAGTGGTGGTTTCTTTTTAAACGTCCGTTTGATGGCCTTGTTCAAAGAAAACAATGCAAACCAAAAGCCTGGTCATCGTGCTTTTGTAGAAGTTTAATGTAACTTATTTGCGTGAATTTATTAGTTTTTAAGACAAAAATTTCACTGTAGCTCTGGCTAACTTGGAACTCACTATATGCCAGATTATTTTTAAGGGTTATTATTACTGTGTGGAGTAGGGCATATATACACATGAGTGTAGATGCTTCAGAAATCAGGAGCATCTGGGTCTCCCTAGAGCTGGAGTTAGGGTTGTCTGACAGATAAAAGTGCTGGGAATCAAACCCCAGGACTTGGCAAGAGTAGCCAAGTAGGCAAGTTAGAGTGAGAGACTGTCTGGAAAAAAGAAAAACGCCAGACAGTAGTACATGCCTTTAGCAGTGGAGCTATCTCTTTGCCTCTAAAATCCTCTAGAAAAGCATTTTTGCCCTCTTTAGGCTGTGCAAGGACAGAACCTAAATTCTGTCATGAGTCTTAGAATGCTGGCATCTAAAATTTCCCATTGCCAGCATCTTTGTTCAGAAGACTCAGTCCTGTGGTTCTGGGCCAGCTACTGTGAGTATATGCAGGTCTGGAAGCCTCAGAACACTGTGCTGTGTGTTGCTTCACCACTTCTGGCTAGGTATGTGTTGATGCTGACCATTAGGTATGGTTGTCTACTCCAGGTCATCAGTGAGCTGAATGGGAAAAACATTGAGGACGTCATCGCCCAGGGTGAGTTCATTTAGGGGTAGGTTATACATGTATATGGTCCATCCTAATCCCTGCTGATCAGTCAATGATCTGCCAGGCTTCGCTTGTGGACCAGAGCATCCTAGAAGCCCTGCCAGAGTTGAGCAAGGCCTTTTAGGCTTCTGCCAGCAGCACTTCTGAACACACTCAGGATCGCAGTGGGAGCTCCTTCCAGGATTCGAAAAGCCTTTTCTGTGGGCTGCTAAAAATTGGTACAGGCTTTTAACCCTCTGTTGCTAGGTGGATAGATTTCTGGTACTGTCAGACCTGGACTTACTTGCAAGTTAGGCAGGCAAAACCAGCTTAGCAAACGGTTTAGTTTGTGAGGTCACCTCTGTTGCAAAAAAGATACTTCTTGGGGTAAACATGTTTGTTCAATTTTTCAGTTGGTAGGGGTGGGGGGGGTGTTTCAAGGCAGGGTTTCTCTGTGTAATAGCTCTCTGGCTGTCCCAGAACTTGCTTTGTAGAACAAGCTGGCCCCTAACTCACAAGAGATCTGCCTGCCTCTGCCTCTTTAGTGTTGGGATTAAGTGCATGTACCACCACTGCCCAGCCCAGTCTTTAAATTTTTTAAACTTAATTTATTTATTGGGGGCAGGGTTTTTCTGAGTAGCCCTGCTGTCCTGGAATTCCCTGTGTAGGCTGGCCTTGAGCTCAGATTCACCTGCTTCCTGACTACTGAGTTATAAGCATGTATCATTACCTGAAGATATATATGTATCTATCTGTCTGTCTTATCTGTCTATCTATATAAAGCTTATTCCTTTGTTTATTGGTGTTTTGAGTGCATGTCTGTGAGTGTCAGATCCCCTGGAACGGGAGTTACAAGTGTGAACTGCCACGTAGGTGCTAGGAATTGAACCTGGGTCCTCCAGAAGAGCAGCAAGTGCTCTTAACTGCTGAGCCGTCTCTCCAGACCCCAGCTTATGTGTTTGTTTTAAGGTTTTTGAGATAAGGTTTCTCTGGCCCAGGCTGGTTTTGAACTCCGAGATCTTGCTGAGATTAAAGGCATGCACCACACTTAGATTGTCCATTGTAAGATCACAGTGGGGCTCATTTCCAAAAACCAAGTTCTTTTCTTAGTGGGTCAGGGTAGGGAAAAGAAGTCCTAAATAATGTTTTGTTCCTCAGTGTGTACAATGTTGCCTTGTGATTTAGAGTGAAAGCAGATAACAGGGCCACTGGTGTAATAGCTTCTCTTGGTTGGTCGCTCTACCCTTGTGGAAGAGCTTTCTTGGCTGGGCCCCTGTTCTAGTCTCATGTTTTTTTGTTTATGTAGGTGTTGGCAAACTTGCCAGTGTGCCTGCTGGTGGGGCTGTGGCTGTTTCTGCTGCCCCTGGCTCTGCAGCTCCAGCTGCTGGTTCTGCCCCTGCTGCAGGTAAGTAGAGGTCTGATAGGTGGGTGGCNGTCAAAGGGGATTGGTACTCAAGCTGTTGGGTGGGGCTTACAGGGCAACCTGAATGAGTTCTTGGGGCAGTGCTTACTATGGTGTTCCTCCACAGCAGAGGAGAAGAAAGACGAGAAGAAGGAGGAGTCCGAGGAGTCAGATGATGACATGGGATTTGGCTTGTTTGATTAAATTCCTGCTCCCCTGCAAATAAAGCCTTTTTATGTATCTTAAGTGGCCTTTAAGTACATTGTCAACAGGTGACACCCATACTGTGTCTTCAGCCCAGGCTCTACCCAGAGAGCTGGAGTTTGTTGGGTGAAGGGGGGGGGCGCAGAACATCCTATTTTTCTTAGGACCTTGGCTTCAGAGAAATGTCAGGTCCTGTGAGAGAGATCATTGCAGCTTTCATGGAACACTCTGAAAGTATGTATGGGAAGTGTGAGGGGTTGAGATGCTGTTTGAGTGGTTTCATAGGCTCTGCTGTGAGGAAAGTGGTACCTGGAGACTCAGTTCATAGATGAAGACTTCACTTAAACTCAGCTTGAGGGTGAGGATGTCCCTCAAGGATCATGTTTCCCTGTAAGGATCATGGTGTCAAGGTAGATGGCTTCAGTCATTAAGCTTTTCAGAGTGGTGGTCTAGCCATCTAATGGCCAGTCCTGTGCTTTGGGCATATGTGGAAATGTGGGTAAAGGGTCACCTGCTGGCTATACACTTAATATTGTTAGGGTAGACCTGTTCTTCCTCAGAGGCTGCTCTGGAATGTGAAACCCAGGCCTTTTAACTCACTGTCACTCCTCCACAAGCTGGTCAACAAGGGACTCACTAGGCCAGAGTATGCTGCAGTGTAAACGGTCTGCCTTTTAGGTAGACAGGTGAGTGTCTTACAGAGGGGTTGGACGCAATTGCTTCCTTGTGGCAGGGAATAAAAGAGGAACAGCATGAAGCCAGGAAGGGTGGTGGGTCTAGAAAAGAGCAGAAGCCATAGCTTCAAAGCTGTGGAGTGAGTTTCCAGGGAGCAGGTAAAGGTAGGGCTGGGGACAGGAGGGTCTCAGAAGAGCAGGTTCAGGGTTCTGGGCAAAACCCAGTTTCACTCTGGACCCTGAAAGAAAGGGTCCTGTCCTCATAAGGCTGCTGGTGGGAGTTAACCGGTCTCAGGATTCTGAGAAAGGCCAACCATGTTCTTGGCACCAGCATCTCCCAGGGGCCTGAAAGCATGTGTACCCAAACAGCCTGATGCTCTGTGGAAATAAGAGCAGAGGTCCTACTGAGCTGGTACAGCACTCTTGCTTGGACTTGTTACTGGAAAAAAAAATGTGTGGAAGATCTTAAGTTCTTGGCTGCTTCCTGTGACCACCATAAGCCCTAGACTTACTGGCTGGCTCTGAGGACTTGTTCCTACTGTACCATGCTAATCAGGATATACCCTCAAATTCACAATATGGCTCAGGCCAGTATGAAAACAAATTTGCCTAGCATGAAGGATCTTTAAAAGTCAAGTTCTGAGCCAGGTGGTGGTGGTGCATGCCTTTAATCCCAGTAGGCAGAGGCAGGGGGAATCTCAGGTCCAGGCTAGCCAGGATGGTTACACAGAAGTCCTGTCTCAAAAAATAAAGTTCTGGACCCGGAGGGAGTATAAGTGGCAGAGTGCTTGCCTAACACCTAGGACGCCCTGGGTCAGGTAACTCAAAAATAACCTGTAAATCCAAATCAAGGGGTTTGTATGCAGCCCTTTGACTTCTGAGTACACACATATATTTTTAAAAATCAGGGATTAGACAGATGGTTTAGTGGTTAAAAGCACTGTTAGAACAGAACCCGAATTCTGTTCTCACTATATCCACACTGAGTGGTTTGGTGATTCACAACCCTCTATATTTCAAGGGAATATGACTTCACTGGACTCTGGGCACTTGCACCGGGTGCACATAACCATTCTACATACACATAATTGAGAAAGTAAATGTAAACTATGTTGTGGTGCACTTGGGAGGTAGAAGTAGGTATATCAAAATTCCAAGAAAGCCAGGACAGCCAGGGCCACAAAGAGTGTCTCCGAAACAACAAAAAACCCTATTATATCTTCCCTGCTCACTCCTCCTTGGACTCTGTCTTGATTGGATTGTTTGCCAGAGCTCAACTCGGGCACCTCACTCATTTGACTGCACTGTTGGGGCACTGTTGACATCACTGTTACCCTATTCCTGTACTCCTGCTGATTGAAGAGAAATGTCTCCTGTGCCCTTGCAGCCACACAGTTCGCCATTCCAGATGCTAGGATCCCTTTTGTGGCTTCACTTCTTTCCCTCCATCTACCAGCAGCCCCACTATGTCTCCTGGCTTCATTCCCAACTTAGTCCTTACCCTGGGGACCACCAGAGGGATTTTTTAAAACCAGCCCTGGCACCCATTCACTCGGCCCTCACTCTTGGTGCGCATTTCCTTCTCTTGATGGCTGACATCCAGGGGTTTTCAACATNACTGACCAGACCACCTGCCAAAGAACTGTACTCCCTTTTCTGAGAAAACTTCACAAACAAAATGGCCAATAAACTCAACTGCCTCAGTCCTATCCTGACATGTGCAAGGATCCCCTTGAGTGTTTTTATTCCCTACACACTTCCTTCTCCAGCTACAAGCCTGTATGTGGTGGTGATAATGCACTATTAAATGCCTTTAATCCCAGCACTCAGAAGGCAGAGGTAGGCGGATCTCTGAGTTTGAGGACAGGCTCCAAAGCTACACAGAGAAACCTTCTCTGGAAAAGAAAAAGGCACCTCTAATCCCAGCATTTGAGAGCTGGTTCAAGACTTCAAGGACTGAAGTCTATAGATAAGAAAAAAGTATATCAGCACATCCTTTAGCTTATATCTAAAATTATTTGTAGATTAAAGAGCTTCACACTCCCACCCTCTCCACCAAGTCACATATATAGTTACTGCTCAGGCCCTTAGGNACATTACTAAGGCCTGCACTTGGCTCTTAAGTGCCTTTCATCATTTGTATGCTTAATAAACCATTCCTACTGGCCTTGAAATTCTTTGTCGTGCATGTCAAGGACCTGGGTCACTTGAGGAAGAGTCACTGTGGCTCAGATCTGGCTGAGTTGTTGGTTACACATTTTACTTTTGCTGTTGTGGCAGATCTAAAGCTGAGCTTCTGGGAGTGAGAATTTCTGGGCACCCATCACCCCAACTTGGGCCTGCCCCTTGTTAGGTAGGGGTAGGGCAAGATGAGAGCTGTTCGTAGGTCTAAGCTAGCCTAGCCTGTCCCACAGCTGAGAGAACAATGCGGAAAAAGGGCGGGAGGGTGACATTACTATGAGCACACCGCTTCCTGGGACAACTAGTTGGGGTGAGGCCTTAGTCTGAGACCAAGTAGACCCCATAAATCAGGAGCCAGGGTCAGATAGCTATAGACTCAGGTGAACAGCCCTTAGGGTAGAGTGGGACTTGGTCTGTGGCAATGTTTGCTGGGCCAGTGTCAAAGTCTGTTGTTGGGCCGGTGGTTCTTGGGAGCGGAAGTCTGAATGGCTCAGGTTTTCAGGCCCAAGGAGGTACCATCTGCATTTTCACCCAGGTTCCAGCTCTTCTGTGTCTGGGTGGGTGTCCTTGGATGGGGGGGGCAGCTGCTCACAAACAAGAGCTCTTCTTAGCCGCAGTACCCAGGTCTGTATGAAACTCTCACCTCTCCACTCACTCAGGCCCCCTAAGTCCAGCGGCTGCCCACGCTGTGGGGTCGAAGGAAGGAGGCTGAAGGGCTGGGAGGCCCTCTGATCTCTCAGAAGGCTTTGCCCAGCAGGTGTCGTGGAGGGGCGGGGCCTCGGGGGCGCGGCCGTTCCCGGCGCGATCCAGTTGGGTCTCGCGTTCAGGTCCTGCCCCCTGCCGACAGGCCCCGCCCTCGTCCCGCACTAAAACACCACCTCCTCTGCCTCCCGGCACAGCGTCTCCGCCTCCGCCGGCGGGGACCCCAAGTTACCACGACTGCGGGACCCACAGCCCGCAGGACACTGAGCCACGATGTTTCCGAAGGAGACCAAGTGGAACATCTCGTTCGCTGGCTGCGGCTTCCTCGGTGTCTACCACATTGGCGTGGCCTCCTGCCTCCGTGAGCACGCGCCCTTCCTGGTGGCCAACGCCACGCATATCTACGGCGCCTCGGCAGGGGCGCTCACCGCCACCGCGCTGGTCACTGGGGCCTGTCTGGGTAAGCCGGGCTGCGCGGAAGTTGGGCAGGGTGTGGTGGGTACCGCGCGAGGCCGGGTGGATGCTCTAGCGTCCCACGCCCAACCCGCGTAGGGAAGCTGATCCAGCCGGGGGCGTCTTTGCCAGTATCCCGGAACTACGACCAAAGGTCCAGTTCCGAGCCCAGGTCCGGGGCGAGTTCTGGTTTGTTTTGTTCCAAAAGTGTCCAGGGATTGGGATGGGACCTGGCGCGCTCCCTGCTGATGGCATTCTTTCCGGTACCCGCGTAACCCACCTCAAGGGGCACAAAAGTTGGGGACAGGCAGGTGCTGCCAGACCGTGTTATTGGAAAGAGAAAGTAAACCGTGGGCGGGACCATGAGAGAGAGAGGAGGGGCATACTTCACCCCGAACAGGCTGCCAGCGGTCACTGCGTCCTGAGGCTCTGTTGTTGAAACTGCTGTGGCTCTGGGGCCTAGTACAAGGATACCTCGAATGGGCATCTGGACAAAGTGGTGTAGTCTCTAAAGAGACCTCTGAAGGCAAAGCCCAGCTGGAGTCAGGGCTGGGTTAAGTGCTTCCTCTCTCCATGGTGAATTGACAGCCTGACTCCCCAGCTGTGGCCAGCTGACCCACTTCACGGGGTGGCCATACTTCTGTGCTCTGAAGGGTTTCAAGAGTACGGAGATGGGAAGGGGGGGCTGGGATTCCGGCTACTTCCATAGTACAACCACGTGGATTGTTGTTTACAGCACACAAAGTTCTTCCTCAAGAGTCCTGGGAACTGCTGCCCATCCCCCATCCCATAGGTCAGCCAAGGTGACAAGGGAGTCCTGCTCAACTGGAGCCTGTCTAGGGTTCCCTTCTATCTCTTTCTCATCACCTTTGCTTTGAGGAGGGAAAAGGAGAAGGAACACAGCTCTAGTTCTTGGTACCTTGGGGATTCACNCTGTGATCTTGCCCACTGGCTGTCATGGAGGCCTTCAGAGGAGTGAGTATAGTGGACAGCTGGTCTCAGACATACATCAAGACTTCATCTGAGTTGAGAATCAGTTAGGGATACCAGTCTCATAGAACTACTTACTACCAATAACCTTTCACAGGTGATCTTGGGCAGCTAGAACCATGACATTGTGGCAGGTGTCAGCTGGGAGCCCTTGGTTTATATACCCCATGCTTGCCAAGGAGGGAGACTCAGAGGAGGGCATAGATCCTCAGGGGAAAAACCCTAGACACTTCTCTCCCTGGCCACTCTACTATTGTTCTGGGCCAGGACCCATGGGCTCCTAAGAGTGTTGGAGTGCTGCAGTGAGACAATCATGTCTTCCCAAGAGGTGGGCTCACCACTTTAGCTTGATTTTCTCAAGGTTGTGCTTCCTGGGCTGAACTGGGCTTTGTGGATCTGCCCACCCACCCATATCTGGCCAAGTAGGTGAAGGTTGAAGCAGGTCAGAGTTGACCCTATGTCTTCCTCACTCTCTGGGCCATGTGCCATACCATGTTAGGCACAGTGACTCATGAGGACAGGCAGTTGGGAAATACCAGGCACAGGGCAGATTCCAATCCCAGCTGGCCAGCCCCTGCTGTATGCCATCCCCGGGGTGGTGGCCTGCCTCCTTCCACTTAGGTGGAAAAGTTCCAGCTGTGAACCAGTCCCCAGTGTGGGCATGGGCGTCTTTAGGATCAACAGAATGTAATAATACATCTGAGTACCTCCTGGGTGTGGAGTCCTGGGGGAAGGATGGTCCCTAAGCTGGGGGAGTTGTCCCTGATCCTGGCCCTGCTGTTCCAGGTGAAGCAGGTGCCAACATTATTGAGGTGTCCAAGGAGGCCCGGAAGCGGTTCTTGGGCCCTCTGCACCCCTCCTTCAACTTGGTAAAGACCATCCGTGGCTGTCTACTGAAGACCCTGCCTGCTGATTGCCATGAGCGTGCCAATGGGCGCCTGGGCATCTCCCTGACTCGTGTTTCAGATGGAGAGAATGTCATCATATCCCACTTTAACTCCAAGGATGAGCTTATCCAGGTAGGTCCTGGAGAAACTGTGTTGGTGGGTATGGGATTAACTCAAGGAAGGGTCCTGCTACTGCCCTGTGTCTTATCCTTCAGGCCAATGTCTGCAGCACTTTTATCCCAGTGTACTGTGGCCTCATCCCTCCTACCCTCCAAGGAGTGGTAAGTATCCCTGCTTAGCCCTGCCCTGGAATGACAGGCATCACCTACTGTCTAGGCTGTAGGACAAAGGGATGAGGAGAAAGGCCAGTGTGGCACCTCTCTCCTATCCAGTCCCTCACTGCCTGTTGCCTCACTTCCCGTGACTCAAGATGCAAGGCAGCTCTGGGGAGATGCACACTTCCTGTGGCTGGTGCCCATCCCAGTTCCATCTGTCTGGCTATTTGCTGAGTCCCCAGTGGCCACTGCCTAGTGGGCAAAAGGCTCAAATGGAACAGCTACCAGATAGGGTTACCAGAACACCCAGCAGGCCCCTAACCATGTGACTGTGAATGTGTGTTCTTGCAAAGCGCTATGTGGATGGCGGCATTTCAGACAACTTGCCACTCTATGAGCTGAAGAATACCATCACAGTGTCCCCATTCTCAGGCGAGAGTGACATCTGCCCACAGGACAGCTCCACCAATATCCATGAGCTTCGTGTCACCAACACCAGCATCCAGTTCAACCTGCGCAATCTCTACCGCCTCTCCAAGGCTCTCTTCCCACCAGAGCCCATGGTGAGCCAGCACAGCTAGTCCTGACTTAGAACCAGGGGAGAGAGCTGCTGGGGACTTCTGAGCTCTGGGATGGCATTGGGACAGCATTGGAACTTGTATATGCTTTCCAAGGTTTGCAGCACTTCAAGCCAGGACAGGTTGTTGGTAGAAGTGGCTGTTACAGGGACTTAACTGTCACAGTAGGACTCAACTGCACCGGTCTGGGCTGATTTATACATTCCTCTCACAGGTTCTCCGAGAGATGTGCAAGCAAGGCTACAGAGATGGACTTCGGTTTCTTAGGAGGAATGGTGTGTGGACAGCCCTGGGTTGGGAGAAGCTGGCTCTGCAATGCCCCCTGCTGGCCATTAACTCTGATGGCATCTCTGTCACCACCCCAACCCAGGCCTACTGAACCAGCCCAACCCCTTGCTGGCGCTACCCCCAGTTGTCCCCCAAGAAAAGGATGCAGAGGAAGCTGCTGTGACTGAGGAGAGGACTGGAGAGGAGGACCAGTTGCAGCTCCATGGAAAAGATAGAATTCTAGAGCACCTGCCTGCCAGACTCAATGAGGGTGTGCCATGGGGAAGGAGGTCGGAGGAAGGGACAGTGTCCCTTTGAGAAGCTTGGCCAGGAGGTTTGGGAGGCCTCCATTTCCCTAATTGGCCACCACCTTCCCACCTGCAGCCCTGCTGGAGGCCTGTGTGGAGCCGAAGGACCTGATGACCACCCTCTCCAACATGCTGCCAGTGCGCCTGGCAACTGCCATGATGGTGCCCTATACTCTGCCACTGGAGAGTGCAGTGTCCTTCACCATCCGGTGAGAGTGGGAAGGGGAGTCTGGGGAGAACACATCAACACATCACACATCAGGACAGAAGTCTAGGATCATCTGTGAGCCATGAGCTGCTAGGGAGATTTGGGGAGGATAGGTGTTCAGTATCTGGCAGGTGAGCATCAGAGTCTAACTTGTTGTTTCTGAGATCGTACTTGGTGCTCCCTTCCTAGCTTGTTGGAGTGGCTGCCTGATGTCCCTGAGGATATCCGGTGGATGAAAGAGCAGACAGGCAGCATCTGCCAGTATCTGGTGATGAGGGCTAAGAGGAAATTGGGTGACCATCTGCCCTCCAGGTGAGCTGCCATGACTGCCTATCCACCTGGGGCCTGGGGCCTGGGACCTCCGACCTCCACTAAGCCTTCCTTTCCTCCATGCCTCCTCACCTGCAGACTGTCTGAGCAGATGGAACTGCGTCGAGCCCAGTCTCTGCCTTCTGTGCCACTGTCTTGCGCCACCTACAGTGAGGCACTGCCCAACTGGGTACGAAACAACCTCTCACTGGGGGATGCGCTGGCCAAGTGGGAGGAATGCCAGCGTCAGCTGCTGCTGGGTCTCTTCTGCACCAACGTGGCCTTCCCTCCGGATGCCTTGCGTATGCGCACACCTGCCAGCCCTGCCCCCACAGACCCTGCCACTCCACAGCATCCACCTGGCCTCCCACCTTGCTGAGAGCCATCATTTCCAATTTCCTTGGCTGTCAGCCACGCTCCAAGTTGCCCTGCCCCACTAAAGGGAGCCCTGGGGCAGACCAAGTCCCTGTCCCTTGGCTCTCCCCTTACATGCTGTGGAATGAGGACTTAGCACCCTGCACAGCTGCAAAGGGGGTTTTTGATGTAAAGCCTTTTACCAGCCACTCACTATGCTGCTCCTGGTGGGGAGGGATGAGGAGTAACCTCTTCTGGAGCCCACAGAGCCCCTCCCCTTCACCTGTGCCTTACTCTCCTCCCCCTGCCCACCACCTTCTCAGTGCAGGGTCAGTCCTGAGAACTCCACAGCTGCTGCTTCTCCCCGTTTTTCAAGTTTCCTTGCAGAGTGTGTGAAAACTTATTTATTTTTGCCAAAGTAGATATAATAAAAGCCACAGCTCAGCTTCTGTCTTCCTCACTTCTGCATGTTACTCTTGCCTCTGATGGATGTCAGTGGACAGAGCCATTTCTCAGATGACCAGTGTCTCGATAGCTAACAGTTGGGCCTCACAGAGTTGCTTTGAGACCTGGCAGCTGGGACCCACTCCTAGGGTCACCCCCCTGGCAAGGACTCATGTATGCTGCTCCATTTGCCCTGAGGCCTGCTGACTGTCCCTTGGGCAGTGTTTCAAGTGCCAGCTGATGTGTTTAGGGCTGAGAACCTTAGTATAATAAAAACTAAAAGGTTGGCTTGGAGTAGCTCAGTGGTTGAGCATTTGTCTGGCGTGCACCAGGACTGGATTCCATCTCAAGCACCAGGGGGAAAATGTTTACAAAAGGTGTCACCCACACATCCGCTCCACATGGTGACACAGTGAGGGTGTGGATCAGGGCTGACTTCAGGGCTGGATCCCTGTAAAGGGTGAAGCTTCTGGAACTGAGGCCTGGGGACCAGGGAAGCTCAGGCCCTGGCCCACACTGGGTGTCTTGCTCAGAACTTTGTGCTTGGCTCTTCTTTCTTGGTTGTCACACTCTTCACTGCCAGGTGCATGTTTGCATGTGCCTTTTCTGTNCTGTGACCATACCTGTTTCCTCCCAGAACCTTGATCTGGAATACTGAGGCAAGGTAGTGAGGTCCTAAGTGAAGGGTGCAGTTCACCACGGTTTCCGGAAAGTATCCTCTGCTAGGATGTGTGTGTGTGTGTGTGTGTGTGTGTGTTGTAGTCTTGGAGGAAGGAGAACTGTGAGTGAGGGATGAGCTTAGCTGTCAGTTTGTGGGACTTGGCTTAGTCCTACGTGCTCAGCACCCACTTGCCCCTCCCAAAAGGTGCACAGTGGCTGCGGTTGCAGCCCCTAGCCAACAATAACGGTTGGTCTGGTTATGGGACCTGGGACAGCAGGACTGGGCGAGCCGGCCAGGCAGGTCCTGGCCTAGGTGCCAGGGGCCGCCCCTCCTCTTGTCTCCAGGTCCTGTCCTATAGGGCCGGCCTGTTGTGGTTCTGCTTGAGAAGCACAGGGCCCCCCAGCGCCTCTGCAGCCTGCGACACCCAGGCCAGCTTTTCAGGTCAGTTTAGGGGCTTGATGTGGGGCATACCCTTGGAAGTAGATGGGTTTCCTCTTAAGTAGGACTTTGGCACCATCTCCTAGAGTTCTTCTAGGCCTAGGGGAACCCTAATCAGGATTGTGTCCCAAAAGGAGTGCTTCGAGCAGACTGCTGAGGTGGTCTCACTGTGTCCCCACAACTCACTTCACTCACACAGGAGTGCTGCTAACTTATACGTCATTCGCTAGCATTAAAACTTAGAAGATTCCAAATTGGAAAAGCATAGAGAAGAAAGTCTAGTCTCCCCAGCCCTGGATACAGCCACTGAAAGTATTTGGTCTATTTCCTGCTCGGCATTTTCCTACACACACTTCTTGGCACCCTAAGTCTGGATATTCCGGGCGGGGTGGGGGGCTGGTATCTGCACCTCCGCGACCTTGATCCTGCCCTGGAAGGGTCTTGGGGGTGAGGGACACTACGTCAACTTTGCTGCCCCCTGTGGCTCTCCCGGGAGAGCTAGCCACCCTGGGTCGGGCCACCAAGATAGGAGAGGCGGGACAAAGCAACAGCAGCGCTCTGGTGGATCCACCCGGACGTGCTATCCCGGGGTCTCCGGGCCTGTAAGGCCGCAAGGTCGCTGTGGGTCCGTACCCCTCGCAGGCTGTCGGGGTCCGGGCAGGGGCGGGGCGCACCGCGCGTTTCCGGGAGGAGCGGCCCGGCCGTCTGCGGCAGGTGCGGCGGCGCGGCTCGCAGGTAGGCATTGGTTCACAGGNCCCGCGGCTGGGGTCCCAGCGCGGCACCTGCCGGGCTTCCCTACCCCCAACCCTGGGCTCCCGGCCCTGGTGGTCGCACCTTCGGACCGCTGTGTGGAGCGGCGACCGCACGCGTCTGTCTGGGACGGCTGTGTTCCCGAGGTGCACCGCAGCTAGCCTAGACGTGCGTGGATGAGGTTTGCCTGTGGGCCCACCCGCTGCCCTTCCTCTGGACTCCCTGGAGCCTGGCTGCAGCTCAGCTTCCGGCTGGGATGGACCTCCGGTCCTGTGGAGCCCGGGAGCGGTTGGTGACCGTGCTTGGTTGAAGTGAGGGTAACCGTCAAGGGGGCAATGACTCCAGGTTGCCCTGATATGCTGCTTGCTCGTGTTTGCTTATTGGATTATTGTTCCTCTCTTCCTGGAATATGGGTAGGGGGAAGAGATCCCTAAGGACTGAGAAGTGAGGTAGCCGGTCTGGGTTTGTGTCACTAGGCTGTAGCTTTGGGAAATCTGGGGCTAGTACACTGTGGGACAGACAGGTGGCTCTGATTAGAGGTGGAATGTTCATTCCAGGAGGTGAGAGGGAGGCCCCAGGGGAAGAGAAAAAGACTAGAGACTGTCTTAAACCAAGATGTGGGGGTGTTTCTTACAAAGCTGTCCAGTGCCCCGGGCTGGGACCTTGCACCTGCACCCTTAAGGCCTTCTTGGCAGGTGGGAGGGGCTGATGGAGTTTACTCTCTGCCTGCCAGCTGTCAGAAGGCCAGGGTATCACAGGCTCAGCCTGAGGCTAAGGACTTGGTCAGAAGTGATTCAGCCCTCTTCCTTAGGCAGTCTCAGCTTGGGANCTCCTAAGTCCAGGACAGCAGATTCTTCACCCTCTGGCCCTCTTTCACTACACAATCTCTCTCCTGGCTGTCAAGAGCTGGCCACCTGTTTTTACAGGTCTTCTGTAGTAAGTTCACACTCTCACTTTCTTCTTCCTTTTCTTTTTTTGTTTGTTTGTTTTTCGAGACAGGGTTTCTCTGTGTAACAGTCCTGGCTGTCCTGNAACTCNCTTTGTAGACCAGGCTGGCCTNGAACTCACAGAGATCCACCTGCCTCTGCCTCCCAAGTGCTGGGACTAAAGGTGTGCACCACTATGCCTGATTTCATTTTTCTCTCTCTCTGAGGTAGGATCTCACTATGTAGCTTTTGATGTCTTGGAACTTGCTATGTAGAGCAACCTGGCCTTGAACACAGAACACAGAGATATCTGCCTAACTTTGCCTTAAGAGTGCTGGGATTATGCCAGGCGGTGGTGGCACATGCCTTTAATCCCAGCACTCGGGAGGCAGAAGCAGGCAGATCTCTGTGAGTTCAAGGCCAGCCTGGTCTACAAAGAGAGTTGCAGGACAGGATCCAAAGCTACACAGAGAAACCCTGTCTCAAAAAACCGAAAAAAAAAAAAACAAAAAAAACAAAAAAAGAGTGCTGGGATTAAAAGTGTATGCCACCTCAGGACTGTCAGGACTGTTACACAGAGAAACCCTGTGTCCAAAAAACAAAAAAGAAAAACAAAAAAGGAAATGCCACCATATCCAGCTCACCCTCACTTTCTCAAACTGTCTCTTTCCTGGGATTCAGCTTTTTCCCAGAATCTCAACTTCCTGAGATGACTGGTCCTGGGCAGTACTGAGTCTGCTTCATCCCATCCCGGTGACCCTAGAGCACCCCTGTCCCAATGCCTTGCCTCCTGTTCACTTTCCTACCTGATACAAGGAGGTCCCAAGCCCTCTCTTTGTCTGCACCCTCTGACAAACCTCCATCCCTCCTCCCATTTCTTCTGACCTGCCCTTGGCTTCACAGCACCTACTGGAGTCAAGATCTGCTCCTATGGCCAGCCCTGGGCAGCCTGGGCCTGGGGAGGGCCAGGAGGAAGAGGAGACAAAGGGAGTCTCAGCAGGGCATCGTGCAGAAGTGCTNCAGCAGGCCCAGGAGCTCTTTCTATTGTGTGACAAGGATGCTAAGGGCTTCATCACTAGGCAGGACTTGCAGGTGAGCCACAGTTCCAAGAGGCTGCCAGGCCCAAGGCTGACCTAGGCTGCTCACCTTGGTCTTTCTTGCCTGGCTAGGGCCTACAGAGTGATCTTCCCCTTACGCCTGAGCAGCTAGAGGCTGTCTTTGAAAGTCTGGACCAGGCCCACACTGGCTTCCTCACAGCCCGGGAGTTCTGCCTAGGCCTGGGTGAGCAAGTCTCAGTCACCTGGAGACCCTATTCAGTTCCCTGTGANACTCTACACAGCCTGTGCCTTTCACAACCACCCAGGCATTCCGGTGTCTACAAACAGTCACCCTGTGAGCTGCACCACCCCCAGCTACTCTGCAGTGTATGGTCTGCCCTCCCCCAATCCATTCTCCTCTGCCAACCCAGGTGGGGCGGGGGAGCTGGCTGTCATTTCCCATTCCCAGGCCAATAGAACTAGAACAAGGAAGAAAAACAGGAAACTGGGCCCTGAGAGAGGGCAGGATATGTTGTGTGTGGCCGTGGGGGAGTTGGGTAGGTCCAGGGTGTTAACCCGCAGTCCTGGTCATCTCTCCCCCCATGTCTGCAGGGAAGTTTGTGGGGGTGGAATCGGCCCAAGGTGGGTCCTCCTTGAGGACTCCTGAGGAAACCTTTGAGTCAAGCACAGGGGGCTCTCTGGAGGAGGACGACGATGTTGAGACATTCTGCACTTCCTTAGAGAAGCTGGGAGTGGCCCGGGTCCTGGGCGAGTGAGTTAATGCTGGGCCCACTCCCTTTTCCCGCTTGGACCCTCTCCTCAGCATGTTCTTTCTGTCCACCTTGCCCGCCTGTTTGTAGCCACAGAATCCCTAGGCCGGGCCAGTCCATCCTTTGTCAGTTGTGGCTGTCTGGGAGAGCGGCCTGGCGTGATTTTCCTCAGGATTTGCATTTCAGGAGGCCATACCTCTGCGGGGCGGGGCGCCACCAGACACCTAGTCACCCACTGGCATATAGCTCTTGGTACACAGGCCACCTTGCACTCGTAGAGGCTAAGCAAGCATGAGAGCACACTCCATGGGGGTGAGCCGTGCGCGGCCGACGTGCTGCCAATTTTGGGCTGCTGGGTTCTCCAGGGGTTCACTGTCCGCAAAGGGGACACTCCCCCACACCTGCCAGCTCCAGTCTCCGTTCGCACCCTCTAGGCAATGGGCTGTGAGGACACTCTGGGTNGGGCTACAGCGCGAGCGACCCGAGCTCTTGGGCTCTCTGGAGGAAGTTCTGATGCGCGCGTCTGCCTGCCTGGAGGCGGCGGCCCGGGAGCGCGACGGTTTGGAGCAGGCGCTGCGGCGGTGAGGGCCGGCCGGGAGAGGTTTGGGGTCTCACGAGGGGATAGAAAACGAAGCTGGCAAATGCTCATGCCTGTGATGTCCCGGTTCCTCGAAGGCGGGAGAGTGAGCACGAGAGGGAGGTGCGCGGACTTTACGAAGAGCTGGAGCAGCAGCTGGGGGAGCAGCGACACCGCGGGCAGAGCCAGGTGGGCCCACGTACGCCACGCCCAGCCTCGCTGGCTTCTCTGCCTCCGCCTTCCCCGAACTGGCCCCTCCCCAGAGGACTCACCTCCGGGAGCCCCAGCTGCCCCAAGTCCAGGGAACTCTGCTCAGCCTCCGCAAGTGCCCCCTCCCGCGCTCTCCACCCCTTCGCTCCCCACCCTTGCCTCTCCGCCTGCCTCCTCTGAGCCGGGAGCAAAGGCTCTAGTGCGGCTGTACATCCCAGAAACTACCCCGGGAGGAACAGAGGGGCCACCTGGAGCTGGAGCTGCAGACCCGCGAGCAGGAGCTGGAGCGCGCAGGCCTGCGGCAGCGGGAAGTAAGCCATAGTCAGTTCACGCCCGCATCCTCGAACAGACTCAACGTCTTTGGGGGTTCCCTGTGCCTCGGGGTCCTCGGTTAGGAGTCGCAGGGGCGAAGGGTCAGCTTGGCACGGGAGAAGGAGCGCGGCATGGTTCGCCAGCCCAGCCAGCATTCCACCATTCCCCAGCTGGAACAGCAGCTGCAGGCCCGAACTGAGGAACAGTTAGAGGCACAGGCCCAGCACACCCAGCTGCGTAGGGCCTATGAGGCGATCCGGGCACAGCTGGACCAGGCGCAAGAGCAGCTCAGTCGGCTGGAGGGCGAAGCACAGGGTCGTCAGGAGCAAACCCAAAGGTGTGGTGAGGTGCTTGTGGGGAGGGTAGAGGGTCCCTTNCCCTTCCCTGCATCTGGCTCACAACCTTCTACCCACAGAGATGTGGTTGCTGTCTCCAGGAACATGCAGAAAGAGAAACTCAGCCTCCTAAGGCAGCTGGAGCTGCTGAGGTGTGTCAGGCCTACCTAGACTGTGTGNAGAAGGGGTTTCAAGTTTCCAAATATTCTTGGAAGTCTTTATGTCTGCTCTATAGCCTTCATGCTGCAGCCTCTGTAATCCTATGGACTCAGGGGAGCCATCTTCCCCACCCACTGCTTCCTCTAGACCTTAATCTCCTCAGTCTCAAACTCTTCTTCCCTAGGGAGCTGAATCTGAGGCTTCGAGATGAGAGAGATGCCTGTGAGACTAAGCTGCTGGGCAGTAGCCACAGGAAGGCTCTAGCTACTGCCCACAAGCCTGGGCCCACCTACTGCTGCTGCTGCTGTGGCTGGGCTCGGCCCCCCAGACGAGGCTCTGGCCATCTTCCTAGTGCCCGATGACCAGCCCCAAATGACTCACTAGGCCTTCCTTATCTAGAGGAGCTACTCCTAGAAGGGGGCTGGTCGTGGGTGGCAGTTGCCTGCTAAGTATGTNGCTCTAGCCAGAAAGCATTGCCTGAAGGAACTAACCTGAATGGTCAAGATCTTCAGTCTCCTGTCATCCATCTCTGTGTAGCGGACCAATAAAGGCCACTGGCTACTGTGCACACTCCTTGCCTTTTTTTGTGTCTGGGAGCCCCANTNGATTTGTGGTTCATGCTTGGTGTCCATGGCACAAGGTGACATGGAGAGATTCACAGGTGCACACTAACCTGTCATTCCTGTGGCTGTGGGTTCCTGTGTATATTCTGTGATCCTGGTCA
>LZPO01066266.1:791509-811385 GCA_001675575.1 Neotoma lepida
GTGGTGCGGATGGGGCGTCCAGGAGCTGCGGGCGCGGATCGCTGACAACGGCTGCAGCCAGTGAGGCTGGCAGCGGGGTCCCAGCCTCCCCAGCGCGATGCGCCGCTCCAGCACGGACGAGTCCACGTACCGGCGCAGTCCTTCTCCGGAGAGCAAGGAGCCGGGCTTCGCGCGCGGCGGCCCCTTTCGGCGCTGCAGCAGCTTGTACGGGCGCGCGGGCGCCGGGGACGCCGGGGATGCGGGCGGCGGCTTCTTTGGCCTGCACACGAACCCCGGCCCCAAGGCGGCCCAGGCACGCTACACGACTCCCAAGGGCAACAAGTATGTGGTCTTCTACCTAGACCTCTCCTTCATCTTCCTTCTAGAGCTGAAGCGCTGCAGCATGGCGCGCGGCTGCCTCCAGGGCGTCAAGTACCTCATGTTCGCCTTCAACCTGCTCTTCTGGGTGAGTGTGTGCTCTTCTGAAGGACCAGGGTTCTCTGCTCTGCCAGTTGCTGCCAGGAGCCCTCTCCTCTCTTCTCTGCTGTGGAGACAGGGTGTGTGCGCACGTGCTCACAGGACCGGTCGGTACCGAGCCTTGCCTCTCCAGGGCTCCAGGCGTAGAACTGATCACCACCTCTGTGCACCGAGCCACCGGTGCCTTTCTCAGTCTCCTCCCTGCCCTCCCTCTTCAGCCTGCGTCCTTGCCTCACCCCTTTCACACTCTGTCCCTCTGGGAGATTGACCCACTAGGTCCTGGTCACCAGCTGGACCCCCAGGATCCAGAAGATCAAGGGTATGTGTACTGCCCGATCGATTAGGGCCTGGGGAATTATCACAGGCACTGTCCACGGACATGAGTGGCATCTGGCTCCCTTTCACCTCAGCAGAGACTCCAACTTTTGCTGGGGTATGCTGAGGTTGCTCAGACATGGGGTAAGGTTCAGTTGGGGCTTGCATGATGGTAGATTAGAAGATGGCCCCCCTCCAGTTTGGATGGAGGATAGTTTGTACACCCTCACCCCCACTCCACAGTGGAGTGGGGCAAGTGTCACTTCTGATTACCACCTGGTGTTAGGGCTTGGCTGAGCCTGGAGTCTGAGCAGAGGATGTTGGATTTGGTTAGAGGTGACCCTTTATGGCCTGGAGCTTCACTTACTAGCTGGAAAGCTTGGAGAGTGGTGGCCAAGGTCATTCTATACTCTACCTTGGTTCCTGAGCCAACTTTCTGGGAGTGGGTGTGTGTGACTGAGGATGAGGGGCGTGGTTGGGAGCGAGGGAGTTTGGGAGTGAGAGGATGAGGGGCATCACTGGGATCCCCACTTGCTGCTCATTTGCATACAGTTCAGTTCAAGTCAAATGTGCAGAAATCTAGGTCCACCGTCCTGACCTCTCTTTTCTTATAGCCTAGGGCCTGGACAGAAGCTGGGATCTTTCTGGGACCCTGGGCTGCCTGTGGTTAATAGCCCAGGGAGGCTGCTGCCCCACCTATCCCGTCTTCCCCCACCCCCATCAAGAGTTCTCTGCCAGAGGCTCCTAAGGGATGGGCCAGGTCTGGGAGTACTCACATATTAGCAATAGCATTAGCAATAGGTGTGGGCTGAAACTGTAACCAGCCCATGTAAGGTGAATGCTTCCGTTTGAGGGACTTCAGTGGGTACCAGTGTGGTCAGTACCAACTGGTTGGCAGGGTCAGGGTATCTCTGACATTGTGACTGTGGGGAGGAGGATGACTGTAGGCAAGAGTATGACAGGTGGAAAGGGCCCAGGAATGCAAATAACAATGTGCCAGGTGGATGAGTGTAGCAGTGACCAGAAGTGACAGCTGTAGGTCACTATGCTGGTAGCAGGCAGTGTAGGCGGCAGAAGATTAGGAGGCAGGAGTGTGGGGGCTGGGTAGCAGCGGGGTAGTATTTGGTTTGGGGAGGTTGAAGCTGCTCCTGCAAGCCTCGTCCCTCCATTCATTGCCCTCTTCCTGATCTGGACACAGGGAGAAGGGCCCACCTGCTATAGAGCAGGACATTCCACTGACTAGTGGATAACATCCTCTACCAGAGAAAGAAACAACCAGAATCCCCCCGGGACAAGTCCTGTGCTGAAAAACCCAGTTCCCTTCTCTTAGCCACATGTACCTCTGGCCTTGCAAACAGGAGCGCATGCCTCAACACCATTATAGCATTTCCCTCCAGCTTGCTTCCCAGTGAGGGGTTAGAGGCAACCATGTGAAGGGTGCTGTGAACAGCATGGCTTTGCCTAGAAGTGCCTGTGCTGGGCTTGGCAGAGTCCATCTGGGCTAGCAAGTGTGAGAGTCCATCCATCTGGCCTGGTCAGTATGATGTCAGTCCGCATTGTCCCTGGTATCTGTGAACTAAAACCCCCTCCTGCTGGTGACAGGCTGTGGGTGGGAGGGCCAGAGCACCCCCTACCTGAGACCCTGACTCCTTTGCCAGACTTTGTAGAGAGGCTTTGATTCTCATTTGCCGCTTCTAGTGCAAGGTCAGCAGACAGGACCCTAGCCTCTGCCATGTGTCCTGCCTCAGTCTCCCTATTAGAGTTAACCAGGCAACCAGAGTCAGAGCTGCACTGACCCCTGGACCTGTGTGGGGACCTGAGGGGCCCTTTCCCTCCTTCAGCAAATAGGCTCTCACTGGGCAGTGATGTTCAACTCTCCTGGGCAGTTGGCCAACCTGCTTTTGAGGTGCGTACAGGGTAAAGACTAGCTGGTTGGGGCTGGGGGTGCTTAAGGGAAGTGAGCTGAGTACATGGCTCATGAACACAGTTGAGAGGGTAGGTGGTGTTGGGTGCTGGCCACTGGCAGTAGGGAGTGGGGGCTGAGCAGCCCCGAGACCCCCGTCTCAAGCCTCAGGCTGCATTGTCAGCTGGGCCTCTGCCAGCAAAGCTCTTCCTGTAATGGAAGTTGAGGTCCCTTGGGATCGAAGGGAGTCAGTGGAGCCTGGTTCTTCCTGTCTCCTCTCTCCTTTGCCCTCCCCTCCCCTGCCCTGGGCTCAGGGACCCATCCACCTTCCTGGGCAGCTACTGTGGTGTAAGGGCTAGTCTGAGTGGGGCTGAGCTCCTCAGCAAGGCGGGGACCTTTCCATGGCTCTTCTGTGTCTAGGTGCTAGAGATGCTACTAGCCAGGCCTTAGCTGTGTGGTTGGCTCCTCCGTTACATGCACTGACCAGTCTGAGGCCCTTCCTTTAGTACTTCCAGGGAGGTGTCCCTCCCCAGTCCTCAGTCTAGCACAGGGTACAGCTGTTCCCTGAATGGTATGGTCAGTGTCTGTTTGGGTGAACAAGATGGAGGTTAGAGTCATGCCTGCCACCCAGACACTATGTGACCTGAGAAAATCCTGTATTCTTGGCGTCTCAGATTCTCCATCTTGACCACACTGGATCATGCAAGGTGATCCAAAGGTGTGTGGATCAGGGTCCCTCAGGTCCCACCCAGGTGGCCTGTGATGACCCTAGATGGATAACCAGCTGGGCAGAGGCTCTGAGCTAGAGGGGGCGCAGGAGTCAAGCTCCACTTGTCTTTCTTTAATGGAGGGTACTGGGGCCCCAGCTTGGTCCTGGTCTGCCTGGGCTGTCACCATTGCAGTCTCAGTACCTGCCTTATGCTGTCCCAAAGGAAGGTCCTGCCAGGCACAGGGATCTGCCCCCACACTGGCAGCAAGTTGCAGGGCACATGCCTTACTAGGCTCTTGATTGTCTATTGCCTTTGATGAGCTGAGATGGTATGTGATGGACAGTGGTCCTATTGTTGGCCTCTGACACTTTCAGTCTGGTAGATGAGGGGACCAGGAAATGGCAGAGGGCTCTGTATCCAACTCCTTGGAAGAACCAGGACACTCGGGGACTNAGAGGCCTCTTTGCTTCTTGTAACAGCTTATATTTATGATGGGGGTAGCAGGGAACTACCCCATACAAGAAGTCACAGTCTTGTCCTTTGGGATGTTGGTGGCTCTGGAAATGTCCAGAGTTGGAAGAAAACAACTACATATATTAAAAGTATTTTGAGACAGTCTCACTTTCCTTACTTACCCTGCTGCTTCCACCTTTAAAGTGCCAGGAATTCTGGTGTGTACCACCACACATGGTTTATGTGGCACTGGGTGTCTAACTCAGTGCATGCTTGGCAAACACTGTACTAACTCAGCTACATCCCCAGGCATACATTCAGTTTTAAGTGTACAAACTCACNCCACTGGGAAAACCAACATCCTAACCAGGATGGGGAAGGCTCCTGCCAGCCTGGCAAGAGAGGGGTTTCTGGACAGAGCCTTGGCTTGTACAGGGGGTCCAGCCCCTCCACCTCCACTAAAGATATGGCTAGCTGCCCGGCCATCTGCCACATTGAACTGTATGGCTGGAGGGGTGGNGGGCAGAGACCTGTTGGCACCCACCCCTGTGGATATGGACAGGCACATTTGGTGGACACTCAGTACCATGTGGCACATAGCCTGAGGCTGATCCAAGGGGCTGGAGGCTAAGGCACCTGCTGTACACAGGTTTGGGTGGTACCTGGGTAACAAACAGCTCATTATATCTCTCAGGAACTGTTATGGGCATCATAGCAGAGTGTCTAGCAGGTGGTTGAGGTAGGCTGTGCTTGGGGCCAGGCATGCTGCATGAAGATCAGCCAGAAGGTTAGGATGCAGGACCATGGTGGCAGGATGTCCTGCCCCTGGGTGATGTTCCCAGCTACTACCTCTCATGACCCTAGCTTCTCTAGACTGCTGTGGGGAGTGGGCTTTGCCTCCCACCAGGGCTTCTCTCTAGCCTGGAGTTACAGCTGCAGAGGAGTGAGCCAGCAATGGGAGGTGGTCTGTCTTAGGAGATGGGGCTCAGGGTGCTGGGGGAACATTGTAAATTTGGGGTGTGGGGGGTCTTAGCTCCATCCCCAGTTTTGATTCAGGAGAGACCTTGTTCCAGGCCTCCAGGGTCAGCCCTGAGTCCTGCCTTTCCATCTTCTGAGTCTAATGGGCCCATTTTCTCTTGCGCTTTGAAGCTGTAATTTTCCTGCCAAAATGTTTTAAAAGCTGCCTGCACTGAAACATTTTCAAAATTATAGGTACAGTATTCTTCACACATGCACGTTTTCATTAGTGTACCCATGCATGTGGCATTGGCTCAGGTTGTGAAAAGGGTGGCCCCATAGGATGGTGGTGGCTCCTGGCGTGCTGCTGGTGTATGACAATGCGTGTGACACCACTGGGTGGCAGTGAGGAGCATCTGGACTGATGTTTGTCACAGTGAGGGTGACAGGCTATGTGATAGTGAGTGGATGTCTTTCCTGCTCTCCTCCTGGGGGTGGAGGGGAGCATGTCTCACCATGTCAGTGAAGGAGACTGGTTCTCTTCTGGGTGTGGGGTCCCTTCTTGCCATTCCGGTCTTGGAGACTGTCCCCCCCTGGCCTCTTGGAATGGGGCATCTCCCCCCACCCCCAGTGGTGCCAGCTGCTTTGCACAGCAGTGTCCTCCCTGTGCCCTTCTGGGTCCCATGTGGCCAGGGGCACTCCGACAGCTCACTTTCCTGCTGACATGAGCCGTCTCTGTCCTTGGAAGGCAGCAGCGGATGGTGTAGACAGCTTGGGTCTTAGTGACATTTATCGCTGTTGTACCAGCATCTCCCCTTCTCCCTGTTCAAGGACCTGCCATCATAAGCATGAGTGCTCAGCCTGGATGTGACCCTCCCAGATGTGACTCATTTGGGGTCATGGCTCCTTTGGGGCCGTGTTATGCCCGAGGTCAGCCCTATGGGTTGGTGTCTCTTGAAGCCTCTTGCTACTTTTGAATTGAAGCTCTTCTAGGGCAGGTACAGTGTGGAGTGAGGGTGGGGTGTTCTGCACTTCCCACTTCATAGTCTTGCTAATTCTGATCCGGTCCAAGGTAGCAGGCAGGGAATTAACTTCTGCTGAGCAGTGTGGGGGCCCTGGAGGTCCTTCCATAACCTTCGAGTCACACTACTGGGTCCTGGAAGACCTCGTGATGCTTGGAAACTGCTGGGGGCCGTGGGAATAGCCCATGGAGACAGGAGAGGCCCTGTTTGCTATGGTCCTGGAGAAGCTTCCCAGATCCAGTAGCCTTGTGTGTTTGTGGAATGATATTGTGTCTTGTGGTTGGGTGATTCAGTGATCATCAGCTGGCTAGATCTCCATAAGGGGGACTTCTTCTCATAGATTGAATGGAGGTGCCTGGCCCATCCAGGTGCTTTACTTGGTCAACACCATCATGACAGCACCACCTCTCAGCCACTGGCAGCCCTGCAGAGCTCCCTCCAATTATAAAGGAGGTATCTCTGTAGACTGCCTTACCAGAGCTACCTTGTGGCTGAGAAGGATGGATCTCTAAGTAGAAGTCACCCAGAGCATATGCACACAGAGGCAGGTTCCCTGATCCTTCTCCAGGATCCAGAGCTTCCCATATGGCCAGCCTTCCCAGGTCCCTCTGCTGCCTGATGACTTCACAGTAGTGTCTTCAGGAGCTACCTGAACTCAGAACCTTGGGTCAGAGCCCATATCATGGGCTCCTGTGCCATGTCCCATCCGGTTCTCAGTTGGGCTGCCAGGCCTTTTCTCAGGGTCCGTCAGCTGTTGGTCTATCCCTAGTCTCCTGGAATGCATCTTCCCTCCACCCCACATGACACAGAGCCCAAGGCTTCAGGTGAGGGTAGAGCTGTAGCTCCCCCACCACCATGGCAGCCCTATACCCTGAGATAGGTTAGATGTCCCTGTCACCATGCCACAATGAGCCCTCTCTAGAGTCAACTACCACATGCCTTTCTTCCTTGCTTTCTCTTATTTGGATTTTTATAAAAATAAATGATGAGAGCCCAGTGGGTGGCATGCACCTTTAATCCCAGCACTCAGGAGGCAGAAGCAAGTGGATCTCTTGAGTGCGAGGCTAGCCTGGTCTATAAAGCAAGTTCCAGTACAGCCAGGATTACACAGAAAAATCCTGTCTCAAAAAAACAAAAATGAAAATGAGATTCAGAGAGTGGGTGGGTGACTGGGCAGTAGCAGGTGCTCTGGTGAGATCCTCTGGTTGGTACCAAAGAGCTACTGCAACTTGATTATGAGCAGAAGTGTACTGAGCCAGGGCTTTCTCTGCTCAGGGTTATGGGTAGGTAGCCCAGGACAAGGGGGCCACATGGCTGGGCAGGCCACTCAACTGCCATAACCTCTGTAGGGTGTGGGGAAGGAAGGTTGAAGATCAGAGGGACAGAGGAGATTCAGTCCCTTCTGACCAGGCATTGGGATGGTGGATGCTTCCTGCAGGGAATCTGAAGGCATAGTCTCACTGGGGTGGTGTAAGGAGGTGTACTCTACCACAGGCCTCTGTCAGTGGGGGAGAAGGGGAGGGACTTGAGGAGTGGTGCCCTGCCACAGATATTAAGCTTGTCTCCAGTGGTTCCCAGGCTGACAGTGTTGGTATGAGCTTGTGGGTGGAGCCCTGCCCTAGGGGTCAGGAGCCCTGCCAGTCACTTCACCCTTTCTCTTTCTTTTTCTCCATTGCTGCGGTCCTAGCTGGGTGGCTGTGGTGTCCTGGGCGTTGGCATCTGGTTGGCTGCCACACAGGGAAACTTTGCCACCCTCTCATCCTCATTCCCATCCTTGTCGGCTGCCAATCTACTCATCGTCACAGGTACCTTCGTCATGGCCATCGGCTTCGTGGGCTGCATTGGGGCCCTCAAGGAGAACAAGTGCCTACTGCTCACCGTGAGTGTGTTGGGGGCTCTCTATGCCATCAGCTCCACCTCCGGGGCCTGTCCAGCACCAGGGCTCGGTGGGGTCTTCCAGGCCAGGTGGGGCTGGAGGGGTTGCTCAAGAGAATACATTATAGCTGAGGCTAGGGGCTGAGGCAGGAGGATCATGAGGTCTGGGGTACAGAGTAAGACCTTGTCTCAAAATAAAGTTTAAAGTGGGGAGGGCACTAGAGCTAAAGGCCTAAAGGAATGCTTGCATGATATGCATGAGGCTCTGGGTTTGAGTCCCCCACATGTACAAAAAAGCATACTACAGCTTAGAGGGTCTTCTCTTCATAAGGCACAGACCCAAGAACTTAGGCATGCCCACCTGTGGCCTTTACTGGACTGTTTGGAGTTCGGAGACTCATCCTTGTGGTGGCTCCACCGCAGCTCCTTGTCCTGGACCTGCCCCTGCCCCTGCCCCCACCCTCTGGAAATCTCACAGCACCGTTTGGCCTTGGGAATATATTTATGGGAAGGAAGCTATTTTCTTCTCCACAGTTTATAAAGTTAATCACAGGTAATTAGGAAAGGATTCCTGGAGGCTCTTACAAATTATTGTTCCTGGCAGAGNCCTCAAGGGCATGGCAGGTGGACTAAAGCTCCTTGTCAAGAGGCTCTGAATGGTTCCTCTCCCCTACCTGGGGTAGGGTTTTGCTCAGGGCTTCAATCTCCTGTAGAGACAATGTTCCCTCCCCCACCCCACTAGGGGGGTACTGCAGAAGGTTTATTGGCATCTAAAGGTGATCTCTTTTAAATGTTCAAATTGTGGCTGGGAATGGAGCTCAGCAGTAGAGTACTTGCCTAACAAATAGAGATGTCAGGCCAGGATTCTGGGGAATAGGGACATATACCTACATGGGGATGTTTAGATCAGGTATGGGAGTAGAATCCAGGCCAGCAGGCCACTTAGGCTCAGGGTCTGGCCTGGCTCTGAGTTCCATGGTGTGGCGGAAGCTCTGGGGCTCTCCGGGAACAGGCTGTGACTAAGGGACATCTTCTCTACAGTTCTTTGTGCTGCTGCTGCTGGTGTTCCTGCTGGAAGCCACCATTGCTGTGCTCTTCTTTGCCTACAGTGACAAGGTATGCTGATGCAAATGGATAGCACATGGGGTGTAGACACAGTATCCAGGAATCTTTGGTGACTCTGGGTGTATGGGCGGCACAACAGCACTCTTAATTCCTAGGATTGTAGGCCAGGGCCCTCCAGTGAGTGCAGATTGCCAATTGTACACTGTCCCAGCCACTCCAACTTGCACTGCTGCTTACTGTGTGTCATGTGTTGTTTTCCATACCTGTCTGGTCACACTGTTGGATGGGTTTACTGTCGTCTTTTGGGGTCTTGAGTTATAGCTAGTGCTATGTTCCAAGCTCCTGTGTCCCTGACTTCCGCATAGGGCCTCCTTTCTGTAAAGTACCTCTGACTACAGGAAGCTCCCTGTACAGGCTGGAATTGCCTTCTTCAGTGCCATAGTTCCTTTACTGGAGATCTAGGAATGATGCCCATGACCTCAGCTATAGAGCAGACATGCCTGCTTATACTAGCAAGTAGACTGCAGTCTTCCCCTAGCCAACAAGAGGAAGCCTATAGAGATGAGAGGGCAAAGGCCTTCACCAGGGTCCTTGGAGTTCTGAGGACATGAGTCTGGGCCTATGTCCTGGGTGTGACTGGGTAGTAGGGTAGGGGGTAGTCCCTGGAAGCAGGTAAGAGGTTCAGGTGGGAGAGGGCATGTGGTATTGATGAGGGATGGTGTCCATCTTGGACTGAAGTGGAGGGTATTCACTGGTGGCCTATTAACAGATTGACAGTTATGCCCAGCAAGACCTGAAGAAGGGCCTGCATCTGTATGGCACACAGGGCAATGTGGGCCTCACCAACGCCTGGAGCATCATCCAGACTGATGTGAGGCTTGGGCAGCCTACTTGGTATGGCGGGACAAGCTAGTGGGGGTGGGTGTTGTGGCTGCCTCTCCACCAGTCCTTTGCTTTCCTCCTGCTCCTAGTTCCGTTGCTGTGGAGTCTCCAATTACACTGATTGGTTTGAGGTATACAACGCCACTCGTGTGCCTGACTCCTGCTGTCTGGAGTTCAGTGACAGCTGTGGGTTACACGCACCTGGTACCTGGTGGAAATCGGTAAGGGCTTTTCCCTCTGGTGGGTGGCTGCAGAGGTGGGGTCCCCCCAGCTGATCTTGGCTCTCCTACAGCCCTGTTATGAGACAGTGAAGGCCTGGCTCCAGGAGAACTTGCTAGCTGTGGGCATCTTTGGACTGTGCACGGCGCTGGTGCAGGTGAGCAGGGCAGGGCAGGGCAGGGCTCTTGACCAGGGAGCACAATGGCAGAGGATTTACCCTCAGGAGGCTGTGACGTGGGCAGGCAGGTAACAATGTAGATAGTAAGAAGCCAGTGTCTCAGAGGAAGTTCACTGGGGGAGTTGACCTTTGGTATCGCAAGGACCAAGTGCTGTCCAGTGCTCCCTGTGCAGAGCCTATTGTCACTTAGTGGGTCAACACAGCCAGGCAGCCGTACTGGTTGGTAGTGACAGGACTTCCTAATGCAGAATGAGGGTAGCACTTGAGACCCTACTGCCTCCAGGCTCTGCTCTCTCCTCCTAGGTTCATAGCCATCCATAGATGTGCTGAGAGCTGGCAGTGTGACACTCCAGGCTAAGTGGGATAGACCTACAGGGCAGCCATAATTCATCTGGCAAACAGGACAAGTGGGTACAACAGGGTAGACGGCCTGGCTTAGACCAGGTTGGAGAGGGGTGTGACCTAAAGGGCAGAACCCAACTTACCTTGGGGATGAAGTGCAGGAGCAGGCTGCCCCAGGAAACCCAGGTCCTTCTGCCTATGGGCAAAGGCCTGTGACCTCTTGTCTCCACAGATTCTGGGCCTCACCTTCGCCATGACCATGTACTGCCAGGTGGTAAAGGCAGACACCTACTGTGCATAGGTCTCACAGCCTCTGCTTCTCTGCCAAAGGACCCCACCTGTGGGGAGATGTCCAAACCCACTTCCCATGCAGGACTTGGTGCTCCACTGAATGCAAGAGGAAGAGCTTGAGGCCAGAGCACCCATGATCCACCCCTACACCTAAGGGGCCTCTGCTTGGGTGGCTGCAGAGTCACCAAATTATAGGGTTGGTGCCAAGCATGGCACCCAGGGCTAAGGGCCCAGGGAACTTTGACACATTTTATATCCATATATCTTCCAGTATTCACACAGGATAGGGGCCCCAGCCTTGCACAGATGCCAGGTTGGGGACAGGCCCAGTCTGCTCAAGGCCCTCGATGGTCCTGGTGCTCCAGGCAGGACCAGGTCCCATGATTCACATTCCATGACGGTGTCGTGGTACCAGGTGCATCTTAATAAAGTGTGTGAGCAGCCCGTGTCTAGCTGGACACACAAAAGTTGTACAGCCACAGCCTTCAACTGAGGAAGTTCTTTCACTAGCCAAGGGTCAGCAGAGTCAGGAGCACTGGTGACCCATTGTGGTTGGGGGAAGAGATGGCCTCTGTCCACTCCTGTTTCTCCTGGGATGTCTCAGATACTCTTGTATCTCTGTCCTAGGAACTCGGCCCTTGGATTAGTATGGATAGACTGCAAATAGCAACAGTAAGGAGACAGAGAGCCCTTGCCACTGGCCAGAGTTAAAGCATCAAGNCACTATCAGGACTTCAAAGGCAGTGTCTTCCTTAACTAGGGGTAAAGAAGAGCCCTCAGTGAGGGCCTCTGGCTATAGGGCTGGTACTCTGGGTGTTTAGGTTAAGGTGAGCTCCTCTCAGAGCTCTCAGGAGCTGAGAGGCCTACTCTGCAACACAGTTCTCATTAGGAGTTATCCTTGTGACTCTCACACCTGAGAGTGACATGCACTGGAGAGAATCTGGCCCAACTATCTGTAGGGCTGCTGCTATGCTTCCCTTCTCTGGCTCTGGGCTGAGTCTTTTGTGTCCCACATTCCTCCCTCTAGTGGAAGCCATAGGACCCGAAGAATCTGAGAATTACTATGGAGTCAGCTGCTCCAGACAAGCTGCTAATTAGCAAAAAGCCCTTTTACTTGTAGGTGGCCAAACTGAGAGGAAGCTGCATTCAGAGTACATGGGGTGCTGACTCTCCTTCAGCTCAAAGCCTTGGCCCTTTAGAGCTTCATTCAGGTCCCAGGATGCCCTTCCCACCCCTTCCTCTCTCCCATCCCCAAGCTAAGCAGTTCTCATGTATGGTTCATGGTCACCAGTCCACCATAGCCACTGACAGTCCACAGTGCCTTGCCCCTTACTGACTGAATTTCTATCCATCAGTCTGTCAGTTCTTGGACTGCACCTCTGTACACTCCAATTTCGCTGACCCAAACCCAGAACCTGAAGGTTACTGCTCAATGGGGTTGCCCCTGCATGGCTCTGGGGTCAGTGTCCAGCACCAATGAGGAAAAAGAAACTGAGATGTGAAATGGCCTCTTTTCTGTGGCCCCAGAGAACTCACTCAAGTTCCCATCTACTCCCACCATTTGACNCCCCCACCCCACCCCTACCCCAATTAGGAACCTTGCCTGTGGCACTCTGACCTATACTGCCTTGTCTCCATACCACCTTGGTCACTCCATCTGCTCAAGCAGGCTGTTCCTCAGCCCGCTGATGTTACTTCTCTAGTGCTCTGCCCACAACCAGGTAAGCTCCATGTCACTCACTTTGTTTTTGTTTTTTTGATTTTCAAAACAAGGTTTCTCTGTGATCCTGGAACTTGCTTTGTAGACCGGGCTGGCCTCGAACTCACAGAGACCCGCCTGTGTCTACTTCCTGAGTACTGGGATTAAAGGTGTGCACCACCATGCCCAGTGGTCACTCACTCCTTATATTCCACTAAACCCTCAGAGTTAAGGCTAGAGAGACCCAGACTCAGTTACTGACCAGCCAGTAAAGGACCATGGTCCCACAGTGCCGGCCAGTATCCCAACTCCTACCACCCCTGTAACACACATAGCACATGAGCACACTGATGACCACCATTCTAATAGAACAGGAGGCCACGATGCTTCTCTGTCCCCTCACACTGGCCTTCTTGTCCTGGCCTGGCTATGTCCCTCTCTCAGAGCCAGCAGGTAAGGGTAGCCCCCAGGGCCTCTATAGGTGTCAGACAGTTGGCAGTCTGTCCACCTCACAATCCCCTAATCCAGCACTCTAAGTTCTCAGCCCTCGATGCAGTGACCTGAGTGGCCAGAACCACCTCTTCCAGCAGGATACGGTCAGTAGGAAGTCCAGCTGATGGCTAGGTGGGACTTTACCAAGTGGGACAGGTTTGGCTGAGTTGGGCCTGGGCCTCTGGCCTTAGCATCTTCCTTCTTCCTAACCCTCAGAATCCTGAGCTACACAAGAGAAATTCAAAGAGCAGAGACCTGGTCAGGGTTTCTGGCCTCTATGGCTTGGGCCCTGGCTAGTGGATTAGAAGGCTCCACCCAACGGCCTGTAGGACCAAGAATCATACCCAGCAGGGGGTGAGGTAGTAAGGGTCAGCTACTCTTCACCTGCTGGTGCCTCAGGATTCTTAGCCATTTCCCCAGCATTGGCTCAGCCTGTTGCTGTTCATTAGGGTAGACAGACCCTCTGTCTCACACCTGTCCCACTCAGTCCACTGCCCTACTGCTGCCCCCTAGGCATGCCCTGTCCCTCTGTCACCTGGTGGACACAGTCTGGGTTGTGGTCCAGGGTGTTTCACAGAATTAAGGCCAGCTTCTCTGGGCCAGTTTCCAACATGGCCCCACAACCTGGTCACATCAAGCTCAGTGGGGATAGGTGTGGAACCTGCTGCAGTTGTCAGGCACCTTGAACACACACTTGTGTCTGTGGCAGGCAGGTAACTAGTGTGAAGGCAGGGCCCTCTGTGATGCCCTTGTCAGATTTTAGAGTGATGCTAGGAAAGGCTGTTTTTTGCCAGGTCTAGAACAATCTGTGATTGTTCACATCTTCCAAACCCACATCCAACACAGGCCTTGCAAAGCACTCAAGAGGCTGAGCCCTGAGCCAGACTGTCTAAGGGATGGGAACTGTGTTTTCAGCTGGCCCACAGGAAGCAGCAATGAGTAGTGAGTAGGAGGGGCCCCAATTCTTAGCCCAGGCCAGAAAACATTCATGCATGTGGGCCCTGCTGAGGACCATAGCAGATGTCTCACAGAAAACAGAGAAGAGGCCTATATTTCACCAGTCACTCCATGGCTTAGAAAAGTCCATATTCACTTGGGTGTTGCTGTCCAGCCTACAGCAGGTCATAGAANTAATCCAGGCCTTGGCCCAGCTCCCAGATGGAGACCCCGACGCCCAGCTCCCTGGCTAGCTCCAGCCGCACCTGCAGAGACTGTGGGTAGACAGAGGTGTAGGCACCTGCTCCACCCACTTTCTCACTGCCCCCACAACGTAACCCAGAATTACCCTCAACATGGGGGCAGTGTGTGGCCTGGTATCAAGACCACAGGACAGACCTCCAATGCAGATGGCAAGTACTGGTTGTCAATCTGGCCAAAACTGTCACCCCCACCACAGCATTATGGTTGACAGCCAGAGCTCATGGCACATACCTTCAGAGTTGGGTAGAAGACAACATGCCTCCCGCCGCGATTCCTGTAGGAGAAATGGGACTATGTATCCTGCCTTCTGGCTAGGCCCAAGGGCTACACTCTCCTACCACCAGGGTTAAGGTCCACCAGATCTGACCCTCACTGTTCCCCATTCTCCACTGCTCCCTTATCAATGTCCTCCCGACAAGGCTTCCTGCCTACAAATGGCAGGCCACAAGTCACTCACTTCTTGTACTCAAAGAAGTGTTCCGCAGCCTGGCTGTCCCACACCACTCGGGGCCTGTGGTCCTTCAGCGTCTGTATGTACCTGGAGAGATGAGGTTATGGGTTTGAGAGCTGGCCACATACCCTAGCCCACCCCAACCCCCAACTTCTATGTGGATGTGGCTATCACAGAAAGGGTCAGGGATACATTGTCCCTAAAGGTTCACAGAGCCAGCAGTACTGGGTTTTATTTTCAGCCAATAAGTTTGGGTGGTCCTGAAAGTCCCACTGCACACAAGTCCTGTATTACGAAACTGCACTTTCTGTGAGCCTCCTAGGAGAAGTCAGCACTCAGACCACTGGATGCTCTGCTCAGACCTTGCTCTGCCCAGAGCCCAGATAACGAGCTATCCAGTGTCCAGACTTCAACTGCTCCACCAAGCTGTGGGCTAAGGACAGGGCTTTCTCCAGAGCAGTGGGNGGAAACATTGGCCTTTAGGCTTTCCTTTCCCCAGGTGGACATTGCTGCCTCATTTCCAGAGCTGCAGTAGTGCTGCCCTTCTCAACTGCTGGGGCCAGGAGGACCCAGGGCACACAGTCCATCCATCACATGCTGCACATCTGAGAGCAGAGCAGTGTCCCTACTACCTAGAGGCCATGGTCACAAACATATTAATAGATGGCCTAGGAGATTCTCCTGTCTGCAGCTGGGAGTCTGTAGGTAGAGTTCTCCCTGGTCCAGCAGGCGCAATCAAGACCTGTTAGAGAAGAGTGGTCATAGTGTACACACAGCTGAGGTTTGAAGTGGGAGGGTCTTCAGGGCTATTAGCCTGCACTCTGAGAAAAGGCACAGTGCTGCTCTGTGAGGCATGGAAGCCTCTAGTGTGTGGGGGCTTAGGGGGATGATGGAGTAGCAGAGGAGCTGCCTTCTGGATCTGACAAAAGGAGGCTACAGTGCTGGGCAAGGCAGAGCCCCAGCAGCACCAAGGTATCTTGCAGACTTGAACAGCTGTCATCTTGTCTAGCAGTGCTCCAGAGAGTATCCCTGGAGAATGGCCTTGGCCTCATGGCACATGGAATGGGAGCTACTCTGCAAGTATTAGATCCTCCTAGACACCAAATAAGACACAAGGAACAAGGTAGGGTGAGTAGGGAGCAAATAGCTCTAACTAGACAGCCTAGNTTACAGCCACCTCTCGGCCCAAGCTGAGCTCTCTCTGCAAGCTTGTGGTCACAGTTCCACCTCCCCAAGCTTGGGAAAGCACTGTTGTCCTCTTCCCCTCAGACAACACCCCAACTCTGAGCTGAGCTGGTTCCTCAATGGCATGCAGACCACAGCAAATGAAGGCAGGGGAAGTACTGGGAAAGGTGAGGCAGTGGCAACCACCCCTCAGAGAGCTGATGCGGGACACTAAGCTGCCCCCTTCATGTCCATGGCAGTAACCTGATAACCTGAGTGGCTGCAGTCTCCCCTACACAGTGTGTCAAGAACCACCGTGCACTAAGGTTCTATGGGCACTTGTTTTTGGAGATAGTCTCATTAAGTAGCCCAGGCTGGACCCAAGCTCACAATCCTCCCGCTGAGTGCTAAGATCACAGGCCTGTGTTACCACACTGGCTTTGTGGACACATTTTGCTTAGCTTGCTCTCTATGTAGCACCATGTCTTTCTGGTCTTCACTGGCCCCTTCTGAAAACTTCTCAAAAGCAGGTGACTTTTCAGGAGGGACAGCACTCAGGAAATATTAAGGGGTTTGTGGAGATCAGCACCCTGAAGGGGATCACCAAAGACTACTTGGCCACCTGACTCAAANGCCAGTGAAGGTACTAACATAGTTTGTGGCTTTCTACCCAACATCTGCTGAGATACTCTCTGGAAGAACCTGAGATGTGCAGGGTATGTGGCAGAGGCCATAGGGCTGGGGGCCTTTGGGACTGTGGCCACATACACTGCTACTCCTGCTTTTGTGGCCACACTCACAAGACCTGAGGTCTCCTGAGTCTCAGCCAGTATACTTTAGAGAACTGGGTCCCTCCTTCTCAGCTAGTGTATGTGTGTATGTATGTGCGCACATGCTCGGCCCTATGGGAGCAGAAGGACCCTATGCCTCTTCCCTTCAGCATGAACCCCAGAAACTACTCCTCTAAGCAGACTCTGAGGACGAAGAATTGAGAGTCAGGTGAAGGTGTGAGGAACAGTCAATGCAACTGTTCTGGGAACCAGGGGTAGCTGCCAACCTGTCAAGGAAGGGAGCTATAGCTGAGGGCCTACTGTGCACACCTCTTCTCTAGGCCCACCTGTGATAACCTTGTTCCAGAAGTCAGTCTGCAGACGTCTGTAGGATAGGCAGAGATGCCGGGGGTGGGGTGCAGGACAGACACTCAAACTTATACTCTAATTCCCAAGCACAGCAAAAACCAAGAGCTGGGCTTAGAGCCCTCTAGGGCTTAGGTGACTTCTGAGGAACATCATGTGACCATGTGAAGCTCCATCTCAGGGCCAGGTTCCCAGGCACAACAGCAAGGATTACACACACCTTTCTGAGATCAGGTATAAGCAAGTAGGATGACAGGAAACATGCAGTGATGGGGTAAGGGGCCTATGTGAGAGGAGGAAGAGATACAGAAAAGGTAAACAAGCCCAGAGGATGGCATGGAGAGCTGCTCACGGGCATCACTTGAAGTCTACAGGAGGGTACATTAAATATTTAAGACAGCAGAAGCTAGAATGCCTGTAGTCAGGAAGATCACCTGAGTCTAGGGGTTGGGGCCAGCTCAGAGCCACAACACCCACTTTAAGGAAGGAGAATTGAGGACTAGGCATTTCCCTAAGCTAAGAAAAGCTTCAACCACATAGTGAATGATTCCATTTTCATGTAACCAACAGGCAAATCTTCAGGGACATGACCTAGGGTAGAGGTTAAGAGGAACTGGGGAGACTGAGGCATGACTAGTAAGCAGTAAAAGGCTTCTTTGGGGTGTAATGAAATGTTTTGGGATTGGAGTTACACAATTTTGTGAATATGTTTTTAACACACTTTGAAATGGGGGGTGCAGGATATGACACAAGGCCTCAGATGAAAGGGTCTGAAACGCTGATGAAACCACGTGTGAAAACCTAGACACTTCCCAGAGGAGAGCACCAGAGACAGAGGACGCCCTCCATGTTTCCAGTGATGAAAAGGTTCTCAGGCCTTGCTGGCCCAGAGCCTAATGAGTCCACTGTGATTGACGGGCAGGCAGAAGACAAAACTGCTCAGAGACTGGATATGAATTCCCAGTCTCAGATCAAATCTACAATGGGACCCTCAGTCTCCATGGTGGGGCCTAGAGTGATAACTTGGAACAAGATTCAACCCCACACAACTGACACTGTGGCACTAGTCCTTTCTAGCTCATCTGTATATGGATCTCTGACATCCCACTAAACCCAAAGTTCCATGAAGAACTGACTACAGCCAGGCACACTGCCAGGTCAGTACCAACAAAAGCTATGTTGGGGCAGGCTAGAGAGATGGCTGAGCAGTTAAGAGCACTTACTGCTCTTGCAGAGGAACCAAGATTGGTTCCTGGTACCCACACAGTAGCTCACAATTGTCTATAATTCTAGTTCCAGGAGTTTTGCATCTCTCTTCTTACNTCTATGAGCAACAGGCATGCACATGGTGCACATGCATACATGCAGGAAGAACACTTATACAGGTATGGATAAATAAATGGGGGCTGGAGAGATGGCTGAGCAGTTATGAGCACTGGCTGCTCTTCCAGAGGACCAGGGTTCAATTCTTAGCACCCACATGGCGACTTACAAGTGTCTGTAACTCCAGTTCCAGGAGATCCAGTACTATCTTCTGGCCTCTGTGGGCACCATGCGTACATGCGGTGCCCAGACATACATGCAGGCAAAACACCCACACACATAAAGTAATTTTTTAAAAAATTAAAATATAAGTAAGTAAATCTTTTTGTTTTTGTTTTCAAGACAGGGTTTCTTTGTGTAGCTTTGGCTGTCCTAGAACTAGCTCTGTAGACTAGGTTAGTTTCAAACTCAAGAGATCTACATGCCTACCGGCCAGCTTTTTATGATTTATTTATTTTTATTTTATGTTCATTGGTGTTTTGCCTGCATGTGTGTCTATGTGAGAGTGTCAGATCCCCTGGAACTGGAGTTACAGACAGTTGTGAGCTGAGAATTGAACCCGAGTCCTCTGGAAGAGCAGTGAGTGCTCTTAACCCAAAAGTAAATTTTTTTTAGAGCCAGGCTGGAGTCACTCCTACAGGACAGAAGGTCTGGCATTTCTACTACCCTGACCTTCCCAGGGCCCAATCCTGCAAGCTCAGTCCAGAGGGAGCCCCATCATTTCTCTAGGGTATCCTTCATACGACACCTGAGCTGAGGGCCAACTCCAGAAAGGCCTCGAGTGAGGCCAGTGTCATAGGCTGACCATGCAGAGATGGCAGGTAACAGAAAGCCTTTTTCTTGGATCTGCTCAAGAGGTCTCCTAACAACCAGGGCTGTCAAACAAAAGAATGAAGTCACATTATTTGCAGGAAAATGGATGCAGTCAGAGATAACCATTTTAGTGAATTAAATCAATCTCAGAGAAGTAACATGTTTTTTTCTTATTTGTGATTCCTAAATTTTATGTAGCTATATAAAATCACACACCCCCCCCACACAGAGAGAAAGAGAGAGAGAGAGAGAGAGAGAGAGAGAGAGAGAGAGAGAGAGTGTGTCAAACTGTCTAGGTAGGGGGCACGAGAGACTAAAAGCAGGCAGAAGAGGTGAGGAAAAGGAGGATGAAGACAAGAAGGGGAAAATGCTCAATATATAATATGTACATTTAAGAAACTTTTTAAAATTCACTTAAAAAAAAACAGGGGCTAGAAGCAGTGGTGGTGGCACACACCTTTAACCCCAGTACTCAGGATGTAGAGGCAGGTGGATCTCTGAGTTTGAGGCCAGCCTGATGTACAGAGTGAGTTCCAGGGCAGCCCGGACCACACAGAGAAACTCTGTCTCAAAAACAAAAAACAAACAAACAAACAAAAAACAGGGGCTGGAATGGTGGCTCAGCAGTTAAGAATGCATAGAGTGTTCTGCTCTTGCATTCCCAATACCCATATTGGGCGGGTCATACCCATCTGTAACTCCAGCTCCAGGGGGATCTGATATGTCTGACACTTGTATTCATATACACTCCCTCACCACAATACACATAATCAAAAATAAAAACAATAAAAATTCCTGCCGGGCGGTGGTGGTGCACGCCTTTAATCCCAGCACTCGGGTGGCAGAGGCAGGTGGATCTCTGTGAGTTTGAGGCCAGCTTGGGCTACCAAGTGACTTCCAGGGAAGGCGCCAAAGCTACACAGAGAAACC
>LZPO01066266.1:819971-831188 GCA_001675575.1 Neotoma lepida
TCTCTCTCTCTCTCTCTCTCTCTCTCTCTCTCTCTCTCTCTCTCTCTCTCTCTCTCTGCCTGCAGTTCAGGATGTAAAGATATTAGCTACTGTTCCAGTGCCATGACTATATGCTTCTGCTATGATGATTATGGACTAATCTTCTAAAACTATAAGCAAGTCTCCAATTAAATGCTCCCTTTTATAAGAGCTGCCTTAGCCGGGCAGTGGTGTCGCACGCCTTTAATCCGAGCACTCAGGAGGCAGAGGCAGGTGGATCTCTGTGAGTTTGAGGCCAGCCTGGTCTACAGAGCAAGCTCCAGGACAGGCTCCAAAGTTTCACAGAGAAACTCTGTCTCGAAAAAACAAAAAAAAAAAAAAAAAAAAAAAAAAAAGAAAGAGTTGCCTTGGTCATGCTATCTCTTCAAAGTAATAGAATAGTAACTAAGACAGGCTTCAACATGGAAAAGGCCTGTCTGCTCCTATGTGGGACCCTCATCCAAGAACCCGCCAATGTTTACAGACCCCTAATATGTCAGGCCCTGCTGTTTTTAGATCTGATGGCTCATTAAGAAAGGCAGGGGTTGTAGCTGAAGGCTGGTAGAGGAACAGCCTTTCCTAGTCCTATCTTGTGCCAAGGATTCAGCAGTACTGCCAGAGGAAGGCTCAGAAAGGTGTGGCTGAAGCCTTTGGGCAAGAGGCTGTTGGGGCCTAGAAAGCTCCAAGCAGAGTAGCTAGATGTGGCCAAGTCCCACACAAGGATCTGTAGCCTCACTGAATTCTGGGAAAGAACACTTATCCTTTAATTCTTACAGCAGTATCACCCAACCACTAGACACTCACCATGAAGAAAACAGCAGGCCTCTACCGATGGGAGGCTAAATCTGCATAGAATTTATAACTTGCACAGGGAGGGGACATGGATCTTGTCTGAAGGTTTCCAGAAGAACTTCTTCCCCTGCTAAATCACACTGGTCAGGCTGCAAGTACACTCTGACCCCAGGCCAGAAGCTCAGAGGGAACTGTAGACAAGGACTAGTCAAGTAGACAGTATCTGCTATCTGCTAGATAACAGCCCTGCCCACTGTCTGGGCTCCTGAGACGTAGAATGGTACTCCCTACTAGTTGAGCTTCTTGGACCAGGTGACCTACTAATTAGATCTCACCTAGAGGTGCAGGCCAGGCCGGAGGGCACTCTGCTAGCTCAAGGTAGATTACAAAGGTCTGATCACATGCTTCTGCCCAGGCACAGCTGGTTCCAGTGCACAGTGTTGTTTGCTGTCATCTGACCTTTGAGTTCACTGTCTCTAGGCACAGACCCACAGCACTTGCCCTCACTGTGTCACTGGGACACTCACTGAGCAGGGCAGGAATAGATGGGGGAAATTTGAGAGTGGGAGCATGAGGAGCACCTGAAGAACAGGGATGGGTCAAAGGTTCTGACACCAAAGGAGAGGCAAACGCAGCTGCAAGGTGACACATAGTCAGAATACAGGGGACAGGAGTGAGTGGGAATGTTGGAAAGACCATGGGACCCTGTGAGGACTACTTTCCTGGAACACGAATTATTCCCAGAGGTCCCCTCATGCAACCTCTCACTGATACAACCCTACTCCATAGGCTGGGGCACCAAGAACCACCCATATATCAGAATGGCCATGTTCTTAAGTGGTCATGGCAAGACAAAGATAAACAGGAACACAGCCGACACTGCCCTGAAATGGAGCAACCCCCAGGGTATAGCCATCAATAGGAAAGAACGGATGCCACTGGGCCTCTTCTTACCACCCTCCCTGCTCCCACCCTTCTGGCTATGTCCTTGGGTGCTCTCTAGGAATGTGCCATTCCCCCTTCTGCCTCTGAGGAAGAAAGGCTATGCAGAAGCTGCTTCTAAAGCTGTCCCTCTCCAGCCTGTCCTGCTCCTGCCCCAGAACCCTAGGAAGCCTGGCCACTAAGCTGTTTCTCTTTGATCCACAGCACCAGGACAAAAGGGGGACATACATGCTTGAGAGACATAAGAACAGCTTGTCAACAAGCCACACACGGCATGACTTCCAATAAACAGAAATTACTACTCATGCTGAAAACCTCATGTTCTGAATTCATTTCTAAGGGAGGAAAACAATATAGCAAAACACATCACTGTCAGTGCCTGGGTCTTGGACAGGTCCTCTATGCAGGTGATAACAAAGAGGGAAGGAATCCAGCTCCAGCAGTGAGACACTTTTAAATGCCCACTAAGGGCTTAAAGATGGGGTGATCCCCAGGCTACCCTTTCTTTCCAATGATGAGTGCCTTTCTTCTCCAGAGAGTAGGATTGTAATGACACTGAGCTAGGAAAAAAGCCCAAATAGTGCTAGGGGCACACAGTGTCGCTGCAGCCTGCAGAAGTTACTCATGATAAGCCAGATGGTGGCCCACGCCTTGAATCCCAGCACTTGGGAGGCAGAGGTAGGCGGATCTCTGTGAGTTTGAGGCCAGCCTGGGCTACAGACTAGTTCTATGACAGCCAAGGCTACACAAAGAAATCCTGCCTCAAAACAACAACAACAACAAAAGAAGTTACTCACGAACATTGTGAAAGCCAGGCATGCAGCTATGAGCCTACCAGCCTCACTCCATTACCACCTGCCACCTCAGGGAAGACAGAGGGGCTGTCAACTCTTAATCATGCTCCAGGGCCATCTTATCTCAGGAATGCAGCACCCNTTCCTACTCTGGAGAGCCCAATACACAAACCTTTGTTCCCTGTCCCTCAGCCCGCAGAGTGTGTGCCTTCTTCCTTCAGTGCCCCATTAAGACCATCTACAGTTGGCAGCTCCACACTGGAGTTACAGCCAGACAGAAGGTGCAGAGACTTAAGGACAATCCCTCCTAGAGCTGTCCCACAGTTTTCCTCTGAAACCTCCTGCCCTTGCCCCTGTGACCCTAGCCTCCTCTGACTCCTGCCTCTCCATACCCCTTGGTGGTGAGCCACTCCCTGTCCAAGTTCTTCTAGGACAACCGAGTATTTATTGCAGATTTACCCTACAGTCAACAGTTGCCCATCTTGCCTGGCTTTGTTGTTCCTATGGTCTCTGTAATCAACCTAAGAGGTCCCAGTAGGTAAAGAAATGTGAAGGACAGGTTGGAGACTGACCTGATCTTCACCTTGCCACACCCCTCACCACCACTCTGGACAGTATGTTACTAGCCCCTGAGAAACCCAAGAAGCTGGTTAGAAGCAGACCTGATATCTCCTATGTCCCAAGGATGGTGTGTTGCTGGCCCCTGCAGGTCTAGGGAATCTAATTAAACTAGGTCTTCAAGGCTGCCACTCTGCCCTGGTTTCTATATTGCTGAGTGTACCCAGGTGACCTTGGAAGAAGTGTTCAAGGTCAGCATGGCTGAAGAGCTGCCCAATTCTAGGGCAAGACCCCAAGAGTCTTCAGTGCTGTGGTAGCCCAGCTGGAGATCAGCCCTAGAAGCTCTGACCTAACCTGCCTTTGGTGACAAAGGATATAAGTGAATTTCCATTTGATGACTAGAAGCCATCCCCCGCCCTCCATACACACACCAGAACTCTGTATTCCCACAGCAGCCTTTGTGAGGTGAACTGCAACATGACTGTGTCCTGCTACAGAGGCAGGGCACAGTTGCTGACTGGGCTCCCTTGCAGAGGTGGCTCTCTAGCAAGGGGTGGGGAAGGACAAAGAGGACAAAAAAAACACCCCTATGTCCTGGAGTCATATAGCAGAGCCTCCACAGAAACTGAGGGATCTAGTACCCCACACACTCAAGGCAGAAGAGTTCATCCCCAAACCCACAGGGCCTCAACCAGCTCAGGACCCTGCTTCTCCTCCAGACTCTTACTGCCTCTTGGTCCTTCTTCCAGCCACTGCAGATGTTCCTCTCCCTCTGGGTTCCCTCCAGAATCCCTCTCCCCATGGCCACATAAGGTGAACTGTATGCCTCAGTCACTGCAAAGTGAGTGGTGGAGTTGGCCTCAGCTTCCATGACCCACTTTCAGCAAAGGACTGGGAGCTTGGGTGAAGATGCTTGGGCAGAGAGATCCTCTTTAAAATCTGGCACCTTAACCCTGACCAGAATCTGAGGGCAGCTTCCACAGCCTCATAAACTGCCCCATACTTTTGAACTGTCCACTCCAATTTCCACCCAGCTATGACGCCCCAGCCAACATTATACCAAGAGATCCAGAAATGGACACCTGGCAGAAGCAGCTGAGACCACAGCTCTGGAGACCCTTCTGGGAGGCTCTGGCCCCTGAGTACCTCTTCTCCCCAAGGTCTGCAAGATTGCTTGTTCAGCTGAGGAAGAAAATGTCCACTCTGCTACATCCTCACTAGCCCTAGGTAAGCTCAAGGATCAGGAGGTCAGATGGTCTAACTGCTTCACATGAAGAAGATGCAGCTTGGAGAATAACACAGGCCCCAATCCCTGGACAAACCCCTGGCTTGAGTTCCTCTCACTGGCAAGGGTGGACTCATTGAGCTACAGGTGCAGACCTGGCCTGGGATNCACCAAGGCAGAGATGGATACCTCCTCACTTAGCATCTCGTGGTCAGCTCAGTAGACACAGTAAAGGGAAGTACTAGTAGGGGGTGGTTCTCAGAGCTGAGTCCCAGGCAGGAATGGGGAGCATCCCTGCACAACACCAAGCAAAAGACTTAGGATGAATAAAATGGAGCCCCACCACACACAAATGTTCCATACATTAAAACATAGCCTTGTGTACATGGTGAGTTCTGGGCCAGCCAGGGCTACCCAGTGAGATGTTGTCTCAAATTTTAAAAAAGTGATGAGTTAATGTAGTACCTGTCACATACTTGGGCAGATGACATGGACACTAGTTTCTGGAGACCTACCTGTGTCACCTAGTGCTACTAGAGCTCACTCCTGGGCAAAGTGGCAGGTAGCCCTCATGCTTGCCACTTTCCAGGTTCCTACCTAGAGGTACCAGAGCCCACTGTACTCTGTATCAGGACTGACTCCTGGGATGGGCCTGAAATCAATGTGGAGAGCCTGCAGCTGTTCTCAACAGTCCTCAGCTGAGAGCTGAGGAAAGTTTAGGGAGAAAAGTCAAACAGCAGGCAGATATTCAAGCCACCTTGGCACCTTGGCAAAAGGGCCTTGGCACCTTCAAGGTTAGGATGAGGAAACCAGCTTGAGCTGGTGGGTCTTAAACATTGAATTTTGCCTGAGTAGTATCATTTGTATAGACAGGTGGCACTAGGTGACACAGGGTAGGTCTCCAACAACTAGTGTCTGTATCTGCTGCCCAAGCACCTTGCAGATGCTACATTAATTCAAGTCTTTTTTTTTTGAGACAACATCTCACTGTGAGCCCTGGCTGGCCTAGAATTTGCTATGTAGACTAGACTGGCCTTGAACTCAGAGATCTGTCTGCTTCTGCCTCCCAAATGCTTGGATTAAAAGGACACACCAACACAAAAGGCACAAGCCATTTCTTTTATAAGCATCCATCAGCCTGCCAATTATATACCACAGGCCTTGGAAGCATATCCAACCACATTCAGCTACTGTTATTTCAGATAGCTGAAGGCTCAAAGATGACCAGAGAAGGGCATTAGAAGAAGAAAGCACTCTTCTAATGTATAGGTTAGGGAGATCAGCATCCACCTGAGGAGTTAAAAGCCAAATAGGGCTGCCTGTGGAAGCTAGTGGATACCAGAAACATTCCCAGGACTCCCACCCAATAGTTCTACCCCTTCNCCCATACCTGCTTCTGCCTGCTGTGTCCCAGGTCTACTCTCAGGTGATTCTGAGTCTCCTATTGCCCAGTATTGTTATTTCTCAGCCAAACACTGGTGATTTCTATGAGATGCTCTAGGCAAGGTGGACATGGGAATCCAACTGCCTTGGCTCCACTTGTGGTACCCAGGTCACTACACTGTATCTTTTCCAAAGGTTCCAAAAGAGCTGCCTCCCAGGGCTGGGAATGGTAAAGAGGCAGAGTCTGGAACAAAGGCCCAGGTCCATTCAGTAGCCCCAGTTGGGAGCAGCTTGCCCAGCTGTAATATGCTACAGGCACAGCAAGTACTGAGAGCCTAAGCACTGAACTCGGTGCCTTGGAGCCCCTGGGACAGACAATGATTGATAATCCACATCTAAACACGTGGATTCTCATGTTGATGAATTCCTCAATAGTTTGCCTATATTGAGGGACAAAGCAGGTTAGAACTGCAGGTCAGCTTCTCCCATGCCACAACCTAAGCAGAAGATAAATAGCATTTAAAGATTTTTTTTTTTTTGAGAGGGGAGCTCATGCTGATGAAAGAGGTGGGCCCTTGACTAACTGTTTTCCATCCCTAGAGTACACTTACCCAGGGGTGACAGCAGGTGGGATGACCAGAATGGCCAGCAGCCTGGCCTGGTGCAGCGCCTCAGCCAAGTGAGTAAGCATGTGGATGAGGCCTCTGCAAGAATCAAGAATCAAGGTTAGCCTACAGTACTGTGGGGCTCCCTGGCACCCAGTGATTCAAGAACATAACAGATGAAGTCCAGACTTAGGCCCTGTTGCAGGACTACAAGTCCCTTCACAGGGTTTCCCACACGACCCTTCAATGAGAACCCATGAAAGGGACTGGGGAAAAGGAGACCATACACCCCGACTGACCTTGCCTGTCCTCATGCTTGGGTATTCCCAGAGAAGGGGTTTTTAGGGTCACTTAAGGGCCTAGAACACTGACCCAGAAGAATCTTAGTCACCTTCAGGCTAAGGAACACCACAAAATACTTTGAGCAACATACCAGGTAGGGGCCCTTGGAAGGAAAATGGGGTAGGACACCTGGAGTAGATACTAGAAGAAAAGGAGGCAAGAGATAGGGAAACCAGACAAGAAGGTGGAGGATGCAGCTGGTGGTGCACCTTAAGGACAAATGTCAGCTCTCTCTGCACATGGCCTGGGAGCCCACTCCTTACCCCTCTAATGGACTGTCCGTGACATGTTCAACACCAGCTGCTTCCCTGAAGGTGGTGGTCTTAAAGGAGTTGGCCCAATGCAACTCAGGGAGGTTCTACTGTTGCTGTGTAAAGGAGGTCTTCCCTCCCTCTTGTACAGCTGGACCCTCAGGAACAGCTCCATCGGCAGACAGGTCGACAAATTCTACACTTGCAGGGCCAAGGCTGAGTGTCCTACTGGCCACAAGACCTGCCCCTAGCACATCTCTGCAAATGGTCTAGAGTCTTCTCAGTGGCCAACTACTGGACAGCAATGGCTTCAGTCTCTCTGATGTGGCTCAAATTGATCTATAACTTTTCAACCTGAGTATCAGTGATTCCAGTGTAACAACTCTAGCCATGAAGGGCTAAGGGCACTTAAATTCCAGCTGTCTGTCCTTCTTTGGGCTGGTATACACTTTGCAGGTTGCAGGTGGCAATATAAGTATGATACCGAGTTTTGGGGCAGCCCATTGTCACACTTCTGTGACTTGTCACCTACCTGTGTACCACCTATGCAGGTGGACCAGGAGAATGCTATCCATGAAGTACCAGAAACCCAGGAATATGGAATGCCAACCCCATCAAAGAGGACCCCTCTGCCTGACTGTAGGACTAAGAGCAGAATGGTCTTTTTCAAGGACATACAAGATCTAAGGGCTAAGAGGTGCCTAAGACTGCTCCAGGGGCTTTTAGAAGACAAATATGAGCCTACCTCATCCATCTCAAAGGCCCACACTACAGCCACTCTGAAATCAGGGACTCTGTAAGAGTACCCCCACAGAGTTCTAGTGAGACTGGCAGTAGTAGTGTCCCCTTAAAGGACTTAGTCAACAGATCCTGCAGTCAGCCTGTCTCTGAGCCTGTGCCTAGTAACAGCCAATACATGTGATCAGAAGCCACTGAGCCCAGCTTTAGGGCTGGTACACTGGGATGAGACCAGTTAGAGGGGGCCACAGAAAATAGGCACTTGGTTAGCAGTCTCTCTTCCATCTTACTGAGGGACTAGCATCTTCTAGAGACAAGGTTACCACAGAGCTGACATACCCAAAAATCTACTTCTGCCTCCACGGCCATCACTTCCCCTGCCACTGTGGCCATCCACATTTGGGGGGAGATTACTACTATAAGACCCATGGTGTTTACTGAGATGAGCCCTGAAAATGGAATTAATTCCTAATTAGGGCTGACAAAAGCCAGACTGCTGTCCACAACACTACCTACTTTAGGGGCTCAAACAAACTGGTACTTCATGGGGACAAGGGGTTTGGCTCCTTCCCTGAAGAAGAGGCTTTGGTGGGCAACCTAAGCAGAGCAGGAAGCTAGGCAGGGCCTGCCCTCATAGGTACCTGAAACTAGGTGGCCCTGAAGGCTGCCTGCATAGCCTCTCATGCCATGACTAGCAGCTTCTGCCTAAGAGCAAATGACTGTGACAGATGGCAATCTGAAGAAAAGTCCCCAGAGATGAGTCACACAGTTCCCTGATACATCCATTATGCTCTGGGTAAGTTGGGCAACAGGCTGTCTCCTGAGACAAAGAGTCATGGGCCCTACCACCACCTTGGATGAAGGGCAAGCACATATGTACCAAACATGCTGACTTAGCTCTTCAAGATAGACATCTATAACAGTGAGAGGTAAGAAATGGCAACCAGAGCAGTCGTCTCCTTAAAAAATTCCCACTGTGTCTCCTCAACCAGGTTCATCCCGGGACAGTGTCCAAAGGAATTACAAACCAGATGGCTTTTGCTACTCAGGAACCTGGCCACTACCTATGCCTCAGCCCCATTACTGCTCTGCAAACAGCTCTCCACTGTCCCCTGAGCACAAAGGCCATGTCTGCTGCTCCTACCTCCACCTCTCCTACTGCAGACACTGAGACTCCCACTCCTAGACCTCCCTATCTAATAGTAATGGTCCATTGGGAACCCAGACACAATGCAGCTGTGTCTCGCTGCCTACTTAATGTGCTGAAACACAAATGAATTACAGCAAATCTCTGATTAATAGATCTGTAGTCTCCTGAATTAAAAGAAGGGATGGCTGCCAGCAGAGTCAGCTTTGTTGGGGCCCTCTGCCCAGCAAGGACATAAAGCTGGGCCTGGAGATGTCACATGGCTGAGAGTCTGGGGTACCTAACCCTCACGTCAGAAACTGGGGTCCTTCAGGGGCACTGCAGGCAGAAGGTTCCCCATTAACTCAGGAACACACTTCTCCACCCGTGGTGTCCCCTGGTTGGGGTCTTTCATCAAGGGCAAGGCCCAGGAACACCTAGCTCTAGGCATACCTTCCTCTGGGCTCTCAGAATGGAAGGCCTGGACATCCCTTCATCAAATGACCTCTTCATCCCCACCCCTATAGTGCTTCATCTCAACCGGAACCTCCCTTGCAGACCACAGGAGAGTCGTGTGGGGATGCTGCCTCCAAGTGGGCAGAGTTGAGACCTACAGTCTTCTGTATATAGCAAAGTCTCTAAGAGTAATACAGGGGAGGGAGCCCAGAACCTTATGAGACAGTAAAGGACAAGAGAATGGCTTGGCTACTTCTGATCTGTGGCTTAGAAAGCATAAGTGGAACTCCCTCATGCAGGAAGAGGAGGTGGAGCTGACTCCTCTACTGCCCAAACACCTGCTATGGGTTGCACAAACCTCTACTGAGGGTGTATACCTGGACAGCACCAGCCCTTTCCAAGGCAAAATGTTCTTGTGTCATCTCCTACAGGGCAGAACTCCCAATTTGGCAGAGCTAGAAAAGGTAGCTGTTTCAGGCTAGCCAAAGAGCCTGAGCTAAGGATCAAGGAGGGGTCATTCCTCAGTGCTGTGCTCAGCCTTAAGCTAAGCTGAAGCTGCTGGCATTTCCCACGATTCCCTCCTTTCCTGGTCTCACTGGAGAAGGGTAGTAGGATCCTGTGAGTTTAAGATGTGTTGTCTGATGGCTGGTACTATGCTAACAAGGAGACTTGAGGGCCTTCTGTGACCTCCTTCCAATAGACTACTCCCATGCTCCTGGACATTCTTTCCCCAGCAGACACTGTGACCCTCACACCTCAGGTCTTGGCCACACTCAATCAGCCTCTTTTCAATGTCCCTGGGAGTCTCCTTTGTGCTCAGTGAGGAAATCTCTACCTGGGTCCGAGCTGCACGTCTACAGCACAGACCTGGCCACCCTTCTCTCACGGAGTCCTCTTGGGTGAGGCTCCCCCATTTCCTTTAGCCATTCAGGAGGGGCCTCCAGACTAGCACAGTGATGTGGTCAGGACAAGCTGCCTGCCCCATGGCTATTCCTGGCTTCTCTGAGTAGGCCTCCACCTTTTGCAGGGTCCCATCCCCAACCCAGAGCCCTCCCAGGCAGATTCCCTCTCCTTTGGTCCTTTCTCTGGCTCCTCCAAANATAGGGGCCAGAAAGAGAACTAAGCAGCTGCCCACATTCCCACTCACACATGTTTCTGGCTCAGCAACTGGCTCCAGACCTCCACCACAAAACCGTCAAAATGCTGGTTCTGAAAGAAATGGGCAGGTGAGGAGAAATGGGAATCTAGGAGGATTAAGGGAAGACAGAAAAGATGCCACTGGCTCTGCCCACCTGGCAAAGCAGCACAATCACTTACTCACAAGCCAAGACCTAAGTCTGCACTATGCATTCATTAGTTCCTCTGAAGCAGGCAGCATGGGGAGGAGGTGCCCCCACAGCAGCCAGAAGGGCAGGGGTGCTCAACTGCCCCCACTTCTCCACTCCTGCAGTAGCCCAGGCATACTGATGGCCAGCAGGGATGGGCCCTCCCCAGGGAGATTTATGGGGTTTAGCCAAAGAAAGCTTTCTGGCCTTAGAAACAAAAAACTATCCTACCTTTGGGACTCTCAAAGCTATGAGCAAGAGGTGGTACAGCCTGAGTGGGGCTTATGTTATCCACCCTGGAAGACACAGGTTGTACAAGAAGATATCCATGAAAAAAGTCAGGCAAGAGAAGTCAAGTCATGCTACCTGTAATCTTAGGTAGAGGTAGAGGCTGGTGGATCAGAAATTCAAGGCCAGCCTCAGCTACATAGTGAATTCAAAGGTCAGTCTGGGCTATATGAGATACTGTCACAAAAAATTTAAATAAAAAAAGGCCACTAAGATACTTTAGCAGGTAAGGGTGCTTTCTGCCAGGCCTGAAAACTTGAGTTGATCCCTGGAATTCACATGGTAGGAAAGAATAACTCCAGCAAGTTGTCCTCTGCCCTCTACAAATGTGTTGTGCCATTTACTCTCTATACACGTGCACACAAAAATAAATA
>LZPO01066266.1:831370-849457 GCA_001675575.1 Neotoma lepida
CGGAGGTGGGGGATGGGGGTGGGGGGCCCTGTGGGAGCCTCAGCCAGAGAGGGAAGCAAGACAAGTAGGAAAGCTGGGAGTCGGAGGTACAGCCTGTCTGGAGAAGTGGGGCATGGTGGCTTATGCTCCAAGCCTTATGTGAGCTGGAAGGTCCTGAGGAGTACACAGGTCTCACCTTTGCAACCTGTACCACAGTCTTGCTGAGTTCTTCTATTTCATCCTCACTGTCAAAGACATTCCGGAAATCATCATAAGTCCAGTCTTCAAAGAGAAGCCGAGGCACTGGTAGCAGGAGAGAACAAACAAAAAGATTGTGGCCAGGAAACACTGAATTACCCTCTGCTGCTTGTTGTCTGCAAAAAAGTGTCCCCTTGGCTCCCAGACCAGTCAGACCAGTGACAATCAGGGAGGACATCCAAGCCAACCATGGATCTATCCAGTGCAGATACCCTATACCCACACAGCCTGGCAAAAGGAAGGAGGGGACAAGAAGATGCTAACATATCAAATACCCTGAGAGCTCCAACTTTCAGGAAACTGGCTAGGCCAGACCCCAGTTCATCTGGATCCTTGCTGCTGCTACCCTGTCTTCCTCAATCTGACCTGATGGCTTCCACTCCTGCACCACGAGAGTGGAATGACAGGTCCCCTCTTGCCATTGCTTCTGAGCCTNCAGTAGTTTCCCCTAAGCCTGAGCCCCCTCAGGCTTCCTCTTCTGCTCTCAGATTCGTGCTGTTCTTTGGGAAAAATCTTCCTTCTCATACAGCTGTGGGCTTCAGAGGCACAGGGAAGGTAAGGACAATGTCACCCTCAGGCAGGCCCAGCCTATGGTCTGGCCTCCAGGAANCTCAGTAACACTTGCTAGACAGGAAAAAAGAAGGAAGAGAGGGCACTATGCAGGAAAATCACCAGCCAAGGAGGGAGGTGCTTGTGTCAGTGGCCAAGCTCAGCTGACTGCTCAGAGCATTCAGGAAAGAGATTTACCCTCAAGTAGCATAGCCTAGATTGGAAGGAACATGAAAGGACCCTAGGTCTACCCTCAGGGAGGTTGTGCCATCTACATGGTATGGCTGAGGCTGCTCTCCTGACCATGCCCAGGCCTGCTGCACTCACCTACGCGCAGGCCTTTGGCATGCTTCTTGACAGCTCGCATCCACCCTGTTAGAGATAAGAGGGACAGTCAGTATATGGCATACGTCCAGTCCAAAGATCCAGACCATTACTCACTCCTCCCCTAGCCCAGGGGCAACCTTACAGTCACTCCTATCCTCTATCTCCTCTATTCCACTCCCTCTTCCTGCCCCGAGTCCCTTCCTCCCATCATCTTTCCCAGGTCTTCATAGCATTGGGAGAAAACCACCCCTGGTCTTGGAACTCCAAAACCTAACCCTCTCCTGTCAATTCTGTCAGAGGCCAAACATGGTTCAGCTGTGTATATCAGGTTCCTTCCAACAGCATCTGTCATCAGTGAACTGTCCTTCTCTAATCTATCTTCCTCTTTGGACACCAAATGCAGAGAACTAAGGAAGAGACAGAAAATGGAGAACCAACCACTTCACNACCCAGCTGCACAAGTCACCTCAGAGCCTCCCTTCCTTACGCTCACACGCAGCCCTGACATTCAAGAGAAGGAACAATGAACCCTCCTGGGACTAGAGTCAGAAAGGAAAGGAGAGGGCACAAATTCCCAGTGCTCTTCAATCTGTCATCTCCTGGACAGTCTCTCACCTCCCATAGCTGACCACACAGAGGACCTCACAGTGGTGACCACCTTAGGAACTATCTTTACCTGGCAGACCATGCCTCACACTCTGCATACCAGGCTTCACTCTGGGCCCAGCCATGTGGTGTGAGACAGCAAACTATATTTTTATCGCACTCACACCCAGTTACATACCTAGTCACACTTGGCATCTCTCACGGTCACACTCCTATAATCACATCCAGAGTCATACACAGATAGGCCTTGAACTTGTAATTCTCATGCTTCAACCCCCAAGTAGCAGAGATTACAGACCCATAATAACAGTCACAATCAATATATTCACACACACTTACACTAAAACCTAGCTGGGTATGGTGGCCTTTAACCCCAGTACTTGGGAGGCAGAGGCAGGTGGATCTCTGTGATTTCAATGCTAGCCTAGAGTTCCAGAGCCAGAGATACACAGTGAAACCCTGTCTCAAAANCAAAACAAAACAAAATGAAACAAAAAAGCATATAACCAGAGTCACATACTCTCAGACACATACACCCACACTCACACCCACTACACTTTTATACTCACACAGACACATGTGCACACTATCATACTCTACTTAGCCCTCAGAAGAAGCACAGATAAAACGGAAATGGAAAAACCTTGGTCCACATCATGGAGGCCTGTGACTTCAAACATCTCACGACCACGTCTCTTCAGCTGCAGCCAGACAGGTGAGATCTGTGTGAACTTGCTCCCAAAGACCTTGGCAACATCATAGCCATGGCTGTTCCACTGGCAGAGGAAGGAGAGGGGAGACAAAGAACAGGTAAATACATACCTGTATTGCCACACTGCTGTCACTTGATGCTTTGGACATGCCCAGGACAACCGTCAGTATCAATAGTGCTGGACTTGAGCTGCCATCAGTCCCTTGCCTGGGTTCCCTCTCCCACTCTGCAAAACTACTGGGACTGTAACCCACTGCCTGGGATTTGAGCCAATGTCCCTTCACCAGTGCTCTACAAGCCTCCACCCTCAGCTAGACAGTCCTTGAGTCCTCCTCTACACTCAGGAGGAATTGATGGGGGTCACCTGAAGCCACAAGGAGCAAGCCCCAAGAAAACCCTGGTACCCTTCCCTCTGACATTTTCATGCTAGCATCTCTCCTACAGTCTCGCAATAGCAGCAGCTGGGAAGAAAACAACAGCCGGGGCACAGCCCTGTTCTGCACCACAGAAGCCTGACTTACTGGAGTGACATAGCCTAGGACCTCTCCAGGAAAGTTTCTCTCCCGAGCCCTTGCTGAGCAGTAGCTACGATGTTCAAGAACCACATCCTCAGCTTTGATGTCCGTCACCACCAGACCCCGATCTTGGACAGGTTTATCTGAAAACTGAGTCTGAAACAAAAGGGAGAGAAGAAAGCTGTCTGACATCTGTTCTCAGCATGGAGGGTGGCATAAGCAGCAGCAGTGGCAGCATCAAGTCTGTTCTGTTCAGCCACAGACCACGTCTCTGGATTAACATGGCATTGCTCATCTGAAGACCTTGTAGGTGGAAGATTAAGGCCACAGTAGATGACTTATTTCAGAAGGGCTCTAGCACTCAGTGAGCATAGTGGCATTTGCCAGGGGCTATTCAACCCTTAATTTGAGCTGGAGATCTGGCAGGAGGCTATAGTGGCTCCTTCTATATGTGAAGATTGATATTTAGCACTCAGACCACTGGGCATCTAGGCACCCTAGGTCTATACACTGAGGATGTGTCTAACACATGCTATCCCACTGGTCAAGCCCTATCTGAGTCTCCCAACCTGGATGCCTGCCTCTATCCCACCTCTGCTCCTAGAAGTCTTCCATCAGGTTCTCAACTTGATAGTTCTGTCCACACTTTGGGGACCCATCGCAGTCTTCCCTGATAGTATTTGACTCCCTGGTCTTCCTGTGAGAGACAGTATCTTAGGGTTTCTATTGCTGTGATGAAACACCATGAACCAAGAAACCTGGGGAGGAAAGGGTTTATCTGGCTTATACTTCGTATCACTGTTCATCACTGAAGGAAGTCAGAACAGGAACTCAAACAGGGCAGGAACCTGGAGGCAGGAGCTGATGCAGAGGCCATGGAGGAGTGCTGCTTACTGGCTTGCTCGTCATGGCTCAGCCAGCTTTATTATAGAACCCAGGACCACCAGCCCAGGGATGGCACCACCCACAATGGGCTGGGCCCTCCCCATCAATCACTAATTAAGAAAATGCCTTACAGGCTTGCTTACAACCTGATCTTGGGGAGGCAGTCACTTAATTGAGGTTCCCTCCTCTCAGATGACTTTAGCTTGTGTCAAGTTGACATAAAACCATCTAGCACAGACAGAGAAGCCCAGTGCTTCTCTGCCCCAAAGCACATCTATCAGTCCAGGCCTGGGTCATAGGTAAGGTCCTGTGTCAGCAGTCTGGCCAGCAGCACAGGGAGCACTGGGGCTAAGGAGTGAGTTGGATGGGGGACCACCCTTGGGTTTGCAATCTCTAGGAATGTTTCAAAAGGACAGCACAAGGGCCATAATGGAAACACAGTTTGGAGCTGTGAAGATGAGAGAATTCAACAACCATGGAATAGTGAGAGCAGAAAGAAGATGGAAATTGTCTCAGGATACAGAATCTGAGTAGAGAAGATAAGGATACCAAAGAGTCTGTTGCCTCCAGTGTCAGAGGCTGTAAACTCACAGCCTCAGCAAGATTCATCCCCAGAGTCACACAGGCCACCTACTGGCACATTACCAGCTTGTCAGAAAGCTCTGTAAGGAGCCAGGAGCCAAGACCCTCCTATGTCCTGATTCACAAAGGTCCCAGCCAGAAGGACAAGTTGGCTCTTAGCCACTGTGGTCACCTCAAGTTCCCTACCTTTTCCAGCAGCAGCTTTGAGGCAGCTTTTTTAGCATCTGACTTTGACAAGGTGGTGTGAACAGAGCCACAAGCCAGAGCAAGCCAGAGGACATGAAGAAGTGGCCACATGGTGGGCGTGTCACAGCAGGAACCAACCTCTAGGTCCAGGGGGCTGCAGGAAGAAAGGAGTACATGAAGGCAGATGACTAGCACAGGGATATGGCATGAACTAGACAAGTATACTTATTTTAATAGGGCTTAAGTCCTCAGGGCCCTTAGGCCAGTCCTGGTCACTGAAGTTAAGTCTCTAGAACTTCTAGATTTCCCTGCCTAGACCACCAGGTCCCCTTGGACAACTGCAAGCTGTCCAAAGCTGTCTTCCCAACCACAAATAGCCACCCAACTAGGAAAACTGACTCCCACATTCCCCTCAAATCTAAAGAAATCTCAACAGCAATGGGACTGAAGTGTAAAATAATGAAGCCATAGAAGGTACTAGAACAAACTATTGACAACTACTTATATAATCCCAGGGTAGAGAAGCCTTTTCCAAGTATATCAATAAGGAGAAAAAATACAAAAGAAACTATCATCAGAATTCAATATTTTAAAATGTATAACTTTCAGCGCTGGAGAAATAGTTAAGCAGTTAAGAGCACTGACTTATTATCCAGAGGACCCAGGTTCAATTCCTAGCACCTACATGGCAGCTCATAATTGTCTGTAACTCTAGTTCCAGGAGATCCAACACTTTAACACAGATATACATGCAAGCAAAACACCAATGCACATGAAATAAAAATAAAATTTTAAAAATATGTAACTTTCAAAGCTGAGCACTGTGTTAAGTACCTATAGTTTTAGCTACTGGGGAAGCTGAAACAAAAAGCTTGCTTGAGCCCAAGGAATTCATGGCTAGCTTGGACAACACAGCAACCTGTCTCAAAATTTTAAGAGTTAAGTAAAACTTTCATTTAGAGAATAAAAAGCAAATTTAAAGACAAGTTAGTCAGAAAAACTTATTTGGGACACATTTGACAAGTTTTTACCCATAACTATCCATAATATTCAAAGAAAAAAGCTTTTTTTTTTTCCAGACAAGGTTTCTCTGTGTAGCCCTAGCTGGCCTGGAACTCACTCTGTAGACCAGTCTGGCGCTGAATTAGAGATCCACCTGCCTCTGCCTCCTGAGTGCTGGGATTAAAGGCATGCATCACCACCAGCCAAAGAAATATTACAAATAAAAAGGCCAGGTGTGGTGGCACATGTCTGTAACCCAGAAGTTGGAGAGGTAGAGGCAGGAGGATCACGAGTTCAAGGCCAGGTGTGGATGGGGAAGCCAGCCTCCTACCTGAAACTCTGTCTCAAAAATAAACAAGCAAACAAATAAACCAAAAAGACATCCCAGTAAACAATGCCCCACTATAAATCCAAGAACAGGTTTCAAATATAGAATTACTTAGAACCCCAGGAAGGAAAGAAACAGACACAGATGAAGCAGAAGATGGATCTCCACTCAGTATCTGAAGGGTTACAATGAATGCTTCCTGGGAAAACAACTAACTCTTGGGCTAAGTGGGAATTTCAGCTGGGAAAGGCCTTTGAATGACAATGTGGCCATAAATATCACACTGTCCACCATATACTTCCTTCCTTTTACAAGTTCCACTTCAAGGATGTCCCCCACACAGGAACCAAGCTCAGGGACCCAGCCCTTGTGATACTAGAACACAAACAAGCATGGAGGTGCCTATGATAGTGATCAATGCAAAAACACCACAAAACTGCATTTCTGCAACACAGTCTGATGTCATTTGCTTGAAACAGGATCTTGCTAGGAACATCCCAGCCAGTCTCAAACTCAAGATCCTCCTGCTTCAGCCTCCAAAGTGGCAGGGCTACAGGCATATATCATCATCCTAGCACTGAACAGTCTTGTTTTTATGTGCATATGCTCACATGAGAAAGTATGTAAGGAGCAAAACTAGAAGCTGATAGGGAACTACTGTTCATTTCCTTTCACTGAATTTTTATTAGTTTTAGGTCCTAGAAAATTCTGTATAAACATGGCTCATTCTGGGCTGTCAGTCCCTCATGGGACTTCAAGACAAGGTGTGCAGAAGTGTATCCAACTAGTTGTATGTCTCTAGCAACACACAGCTTACTAGACCAAGTGAAAGAGAGGGTTCTGTGGAGACTGACCCAGCCCACTGCCCAACGGGTGAGCATAGTTTTCCCCTGTGGTCAAGAGCACCTAAGGATGCCAGAACGTAGGCTGAAAGGCTCCAGAAAAGGCAGCCAGGCAGGGTATGAGCCATTAACAGTACCTTAGGCAGGCCCACCCCAATGCATGCCTGCTCATCCCCAGGACCTCCTGGGCTGGCTGGCTGTTTCCCTTCTGCTTCCCTTTGCTTTCACTTTCCTGAGACTGCTCCTGGTGTGACCCGAGGAAAGCCAGGATTGTGGCAGTAAGCCTCCAAGCTTCGGCACCCCCAGGACACCGACCAACACACCTGTGTGGAACTACGGCTAACACATGGCCTTTGAGTAAGGCAAACCAGGAAAATTCCATAACTAAAAGACTGGCAGACCACAAGAAAACCTAGACCGGAGGCTCTGAGGACTTGTAAAAGTATTGAGTCTATAAAATAATACTGGATGTTGACTGCTCTAAAAGGTGGCTGTTTAGAGAGGTAAGATCCAAGACTCTCTCACCCTGCTTCCCACCCCACCAGTTTCTCCATGACAAAATGAGAATTAAGAGGAAATAACTTGCTGTATCTCACTTTACCCAGCTCACCAGTCTTCACAATTGTGAAGCTTAGACTCTGTGGCTCACAGCCCCAGGGAATGGGAAGTCCTGACCACAGTATAGGCTTGGGACCAGTGGCCCAGAAAAACCCACAGCTTGCTTGGCCAATTTGAGACTGTGACTACCCTAGTTCCCAGGGATGTCTTTAGCCTCTGCACCTACATAAGCAAGGCTTCTCTCCCTTGGGTGAAGAACTAGGTCACAGAAGGAAAGAAATAAGAAACCGGAGGTAAGTAGTCCAGGACTGAGAGTATGTCCACGTTCCCTGTGATCTTGAGTTGCTGTTAATATGTTTTCTAGACTTGCAGCTGGGCCACTGTTCACCTAGTCAAAAGCCCCTCTGCCTACCACCTCCTTATCCTGACCTGTGACTTTATACCTACAAGAAGGAAGGGTGAAAAGAACCTTAACCTGGTGGCCCAGGCCTATAACCCCACTACTTGGGACTTGAAGTACAAGAATCTGAAGCTTAAGACCTATCTGTACTAAGCTAGCCTACTAAGCCAGCCTACATTACTTATAAAGACCCTTTCTCAAGATAAAAAGAGGAGGAAAAAAGGGTTGGGAATGCACTTCAGTAATCTGGCATTTTTCTAGGATGCACGAGGCCCTACATTCAACCCCAAATATCCATCTGCCAAAAATAAGGGAGATGGGATGTGCTGAAGAGATGGCTCAGCAACTCAAAGCATGCACAGTGCTTGCAGAGGACCTGAGTTAGGTTCCCAGCATACATACTGGGTGCTCACAACCTCCTATAACCCCAGCTACAGGGGATCTGACACTCCATTCTGACTTCTATAAACACCTGCACTCACATACTCATACACAGACACAAACATCTATGTGTACTTAAAAAAAAAAAACCTTTTTAAAAGGTGGGGGCTTATCTGGACACATGGAGGAAGAAAATAGGTCCATTAGTTTGTGTCTGGCAGCAAGGCAGAACCAAAATCAACACAATACTACCACCATGTACCTAACTGCTCATAAATGTGGGTCTCCAACTTTCTAGACTACCAGGGTGTGCATGGGTGAGGCATGTGTTAGGATATGAAGGGTGCTCGAGCTACTGCACCTTCCATGGCTCCCAATGCCCACTGCTGTGATGACCATTAGGGCAAACCCTCCATCGTGTTCTTCACATAGCACACTCCTAGGGTCTCACAGTATTCCCACATCAAAATGTGTTTTGTCCCCGAGCATTAATGACGATCTTCATGTAGTGTGGAATGTCATGAATTTGGCCTACTTGAGCTCCGGCTCCCGCTTTGTACCACGCTAACAAACATGCTCTAGGTCCTCAGACTCTGGAGTTACAAATCCCACAGCACTGGAAGGACTGTCTTAGTGAGGCTGACAAAGAGTCACAGCAGAAGCTTTCAAATCTTCCTCAAGCAGACTCAAAGCAAGAAATGTCAGGTGCTTACTACAGAGAAATGCACTAATGTGTGCAAATTGTGTGTATGGATCTGCGTGTGCAGAGTTAAAGAAACTAATCAAAGTCAACCCTACTTTGTGATGCACTGTCGACTTCAGTTCTCTTTTAAGAACTAGTTTTCAGGGCTGGAGAGATGGCTCAGTGGTTAAGAGCACTGGCTGCTTTTCCAGAGGACCTGGGTTTGATACCCAGCACCCACATGGCACCTCACAGCTACCTGTACTCCAGTCCCAGGGGAGCCAATGCCCTCCTCTAGCCTCTTCGGGTACTGCATACACATGACATACAGACATATATGCAGGCAAAACCCATACACACATAAAAATAAAGTTGGTGAGAACATTAAAAGAGGGGAGGGCTGGAGAGATGGATGGTTCAGCAGTTAAGAGCACTGGCTACTCTTCCAGAGGATCCGGTTCAATTCCCAGCACCCACATGGCAGCTCATAACAGTTTGTAACTCCAATTCCAAGGGATCTGACACCCTCGCACAGACATACACACCAGCAAAACACTAATACACATAAAAATAAACCATTTTTTAAAACTAAAAAAAAAAAAAAAAAAAAAAAACAAAAAAACTAGCTTTAGACTGAGAGCCTGGTGCGTCACATCTGTGATGCCAGCATTAGGAAGATGGAAGCAGAAAGATTAAGAATATAAGATCTCAAAAAACAAAAGAATACAAAGTCAGTTGTACCTATGTAGTTGAGTTCAAGGCCAGGTTGGGCTATGAGATCCTATCTCAAAACAACAACAACAAAAGATGGCCTCTGGCCTCAGACTGATCTTGCTTTGGTATTGAAGGACCTGAGACACGCTGACTGATGTGCCCTGAGTATCTGCTATTACCACCACCTATTATTAGCTTTTTAGTACCAGGGATTGAACCCATGGCTCTACACATCCTAAGCAAACACTGGGCTACACTTTCATCCTTCTGAGTTCTTTTAATAAATTCACTGCTCTTATAGCAAGTATGATGGTCATTCTACATTTTTACTTTTGAGAACAAATTTTGGAGCAAACTGTTCATATGAGGAGGTAGGTGAGTGTATGGTTGGAAATGAAGGTGACGTAAGAAGCAGGATGATCACAACCCCAGGTGACATTTATTGACCATATGTTGCATGCCAAACCTGGTGAGTTACCTGATCTCCATAGATCAGGACCCAGGCATCAGTGTTATTTCCATTCACAGATGAGGAGACCAACGCAGGGGGCAGCCCACCAAGCCTTGGGGCACGTGGCTACCACACCATGACCAACTGCACAATGCAATGTAAACATGACTGCTATAAGATGGCTCAAGTTCCAGCTCTGTCACGAGCACACTGTCTCTTGGCCTCCCTGGGCTCCAGTCTAGAGACCTGTGGAAAATCCTTTGGAAATTTTCCAGCACAGAGTGTTCAAGGTTTGAGGCTGTGCTGAGGGTAAGGCCTAGCCTCATGCACCCACCAAACCTGAAGGAACCCACACAACTTGCTATCTACCCTCCTACCTCAGGCTGGGCCTGCCAGCTACCATTCTGCCACACTGAGCTCATGCCTCCACTGTGGCCCCACTAACTTGTTTGCACACTCATATCATCTTCCACTCGTGATTCCACAAGTTATGCACAGTAACTCACACATCTTAAAACCTCTGACTTCATTACTTACTGGCTCTTGTTTACATCCTTTATATATCACTCACCCACACTTCTCTATACTCAGCCACACTGGCACATACACTTACACTCACACTCATTACTGCCGATGTTCACACACACTTCCTGCTGCTTCTCCTCCCACCGACCCCTTTTTTGAGACAAGGTCTCATTATAGTCCTGCTGTCCTGAAACTCACTATGTAGACCAGGCTGGCTTAGAACTCACAGAGATCCACCTGCCTGCCTTTTTGCCTCTCAAGTGCTAGGACTAAAGTCATGCGCCATCACTTCCAGCTCTCTCGATTCTATACAATGACTTGTGCCCTCTCATATTCTCATATTACTATTTGCTCTGAAGCTCCCTCACGTTAACACGCTTGCCCTCACACTTCTACACAAGAACAATGTCACATTCTCTTCCATACTTGCTCTCGTCCTAACACTACTCTTCCACACTTGCTCACACTAACACAGTTGCTCCTACCCTCACACTCATTTTCACCCTAATAAATTCATTCATCTTTACACGTGTTCTCATCTCACACATACTCTCATACACACACATTCTGGCTCTCACAATCCCTCTCCCCCTCATAGCAGCTCACGTTCTCACATACTCGCTTCCTCTCACACTGACACACTTATTTTCTCGCTGTNACATCTATTCATTCTCACACCAGCTCACACTCACCCTCACATTTATTCTCACATCTGCTCATTGTCACACTAGCTCAACTCACATCTGCTCTTTCTCCCACTAGCTCGCACTCTCACATCTGTTTATCCTCACACTAGTTCATTCTCACATTGACACATCGTTCTCATCCTCAGACCCGCTCATTCTCACACTCCCTCACACTCACATTCGTTTATCTCCCCTATTCGCTCTCATGCACGCGCTCTCCTTCCCGCTCACACTCTGCCCGTTCTGTCCGGGGGAGCCTCGCTGCCAGCCGCTCCGGCATCATGACGCAGAAGCAGAAGCAGTCCAAGAAGGAGCAGGGGTCGCCGCCACGGCCGGGCTCACCTTCATGTCAGGAGACCGGCCAGACCCACCGAGCACGGCCGGAAGACGATTCACCGGGCCGGAAGTCCCGCCCACAGACCGCCGCACGCTATCGCTGCGCCACGCCAGCTTCCTATATACCAGGCGCACGGCACGCTGGGATGAGGCGGGGCCAAGGTGGCTGGAGGGCGGGGTTAGAGGTGGAGCCTCGTAGATGCGGGCCGGGCGGAGAAGGGCAGATAGTTGGCCCGGACTTGGCAGTTGGGTGGGGGCAGTGCCGGGAACGCGGACCGCGTACTGCGTGGCCGTGGATCTGTTTCCGCTCGTGCAGCCTGTCTCCTGATTGCTCAGGGCCTGGCGTGCAGCCGAATCGTGTAGTCAGATCCCGAGATCCTCGCAGGGCTCCTGGTGGTGTTGCTGAGCGTCGCCCGCTCCGGGCTTGCTGGCTGACTGGCTTAGTGCCGGCGTTGAAGTCTACATCACGTCCACATATGCGACCACCGAGGCGTCCAGCCTGAGGGTCTTGGGAACCCAGCCCTGCCAAGTCTGGGTAGCGCGGGTGACTACGCGTGTGGTCAGTTCCATGGTCTCCCAGGTGTGTCAGGACCGACCCTATTTCATGCACTATGTGCGCCAGACCTTCCTTGGACCTCTCGCCTCATTACCCTTGCTGCCACATTTTTGTCATTATCCACAGTCTGCAGTGCCCGCTACACGGTCTCCAGCAGGGACAACACAGTGCGTCAGGCGATGTCTTATCTCCAGATGGCCTTGCACAGCGAACATTTTACCTGTCTGAATCCCTGTCTCTGTCTTCGTGTTGGTCTTGCAAATTGTAGGAGCTAGAACCCACCGAGGCAGACAACACTCTCCCCAACCCCCATCTCAGCCTTAGCAAGAGGAGCCCAGACACTTATTCGAGTGGGTTGAATGCACACGTGACCAGCATTTTTATTTTTTCCTCAAGCTGACTGGTCCCCACCCCCATCCCTTGCTGTTCCCAGCAGTTTCCTGCAGAAAACCACATTTGGCCTATACACACCCAGTTAAACCCTCCGCCCCACTCCACTAGGGCCTGCTCCAGAATGCGCAGTGCGGATGTTTCCCTATTCCTGCTGCTGCAGAGGTTTCTCACTGAGCTGAGCTTTGTTCTTCCTTCCCAATCACGTTTCCTCCTTTCTCTTCCCCATATTTTCTGCCAGCTGTCCCCCAAGTCTTTCTACAGGAGTGGGGCTGGATGTGTGTGCTAAGGCATGTCGTGCGTCACCATCTGCTTTCCTGGCATCCAGCTCAGAACCCTACTGTGAAGAAATGCCCAGAGTGATGACTCCAAGTGGGACAGAGCTCTGGAGAGAGTTCCAATAAGCTACATTGGATGTCCTGAGAATTGTGCGGTCCTAGCAATACTAATGAGACCAACGTTCTTTTTATTTATCTGTTTGTTTGTTTTTCAAGACAGGGTTTCTCTGTGTAGCCCTGGCTGTCCTGGAACTCACCAGACTGGCCTTAAACTCACAGAGATCTCCCTGCCTCTGCCTGGGAGTAAAGGCTTGTGTCACCACTGCCCGGCTGAGACCAATGTTGTTTTAAGCCAGCAAAGCCATTTGGCTACCCGAGGATCCAATTTAGGTCAGAGGTCTCTGAGCTAAAAACTTGCAAAGTCCACTGAGGATTCCATTCCTGGTCTGTGTTGCTAAGAACAGAGCCCAAGACCAGCTCCTCTGCAGGGCATCTCAGGAGCCTGTTGAGATGCCAGCACAAAAAATCTGTTCCCCTCACCCCCCACCACACAGCTGGACCAAGATGCAAGATCCCTGATGTGTGTGTGGGTAAAGACTAGCTTTTTCGCCTCCATGGTGTTGGGATTGAACCCAGGGCCAAACACCTACTAGGCAAGCACCCTACCACTGAGCTACATCCCCAGCCCAAAACTGATTTCAAGTAGCTAGCTGCCTTTTAGTCACACAGGAAATACAAAAAGATGGCTAGAACGTCTAAGAGAATCAGAACCAAAGCAGCAGCACATCTGTATTAATGAATCTGTTCCATCTTTATGTTTCTAGGATATTTAAGGTAACCTCAGATTTACTGCATTTATTTTTTTATTTGAAAAAGATGTCATCCTTCTACATCTATTTATTTGTGTGTGTGTGTGTGTGTGTGTGTGTGTGTGTGTGTGTGTGTGCAGCATGCAATAGCAGGAGGTATGAGGACTTTTCCTTCCCCCATGTGGTTTCTGGGGATCAAGCTCAGGTTGTCAGGTTTCTAATCAAATGCCTTTACCCACTAAACCCGCTTCTTGGCCCAAGGAATTAATTTTTTTAAAATTCAAGTTCTTGAGATTCCCGAGATCTTGTTGCTCATTTAAAGAAAGTAAAAAAAAGAGAGAGAGAGAGAGAAAGAGAAAAAAGAATGTTTATTTTTGAAATTTAGGTCAAATATGGTGTACATGCCTCTGTAATATCAGCACTTAAGGGCCGATACAAGAGGATAGCCACCAATGCAAGGCCAGCCCAGGTTATTTACCAATATACACATATACATACATATATGTTCATTTTAAAATGTTGAAAATGCTTATTTATATTTAACTGTGTTTGAAGTGGAACAAAATATTATGCAAAGGCATCTAAACAGTGACTAGAAAGGCAGGGACAGTGGCTCATGGCTGAAATCTGATATTCAATGAGTTCAAAGCCATTTTGAAAGGGCTAAAGGAGATCCTATTAGTTAAAAAAAAAACAAACTAAATCCTTTTTGTCTTTATTTTTTTCTTTTTCAGTGTTTTGAGACAGAGTTTCTCTGTGTAACAGTCCTTGACTGTCCTGGAACTCACTCTGTAGACCAGGCTGGCCTCGAACTCAGAGAGATCTACCTGCCTCTGCCTCCTGAGTGCTGGTATTAAAGGCATGTGCCACCACTGCCATAAATCCTAATTATTTAACTTTAATGTAAATCTGAGTATGATTCCCCTGGTTTTACTCAGGCAGTTTCTCAACCTTTGCTATCACAGCAATGTTGGAATGTCCTGACCAAGGTTCAAACTCTGACTCTGAGCTGTGGGCCCCAGGCTGGTGTTCTGAGGCTGTTTAGCTTGTACCACCATCTGTCTGCTGTTGGCACTGGAAAGTAGACAGGAGCAGGGGGAAGTTGCTGTTCATCCAGTGTGGTCTTTCTGCTGCCAATGGGATCCCTGCTTTTGTTCTAGGAACACACCACCCTCATGCACATGGTCAGTTAAGGATCTTCAGCCTAAGGCTATTTCGTGGGGACAACCTAAGAGGTGTCCCTGAGTTACTATAGGAAGCTCAGCATGTGATTGTCACCTCAACAGTTCCCCTAGGTGGGGTGAAGGTAGAGTCCTAGTCTTAAAGGTGGCTCTGTGCCAGTTCTTATTTGCCAAGTCAGCACCAACAAGGCCCTGCCTGACAGTGAAGACCCATGTCTCTACTCTGTTTTAACCAAAGCTTTGGCCTGGGTCATCTGGAGTTGTCTGTTTCATGCCATTCCTGGATTAGAGACACCCCAGTGCAAAGGGTAGAAGTCCAGAAAGATGGATAGATGCAACCCAGCAGTCCCTGCTGCAGATACCTCCCCCATTGTGGATAGAGACATCCTTTCTCAGTGCTAGAATAAGCAATTCCAGGAAAGAAGGAAGGAGGAAGCTTCTGGAAAGAGCTCCAGGGCCAGCACAGCAAATTGTGTCCCACAGGCTGACCTAGCTGACCTTGGCCATGATGATTGCTGTGTCTAAGTGTCTGGTCAGCAGCTGGGCAACCATCTGTGATGGTATGTGGCCCTATACCTACAGAATTTGGACTTTGCAAAGAGCTGGTGCCTCAAGATATCTGCAGGGGATTTTTTTAATGCTTCTTAGTATTCTTAAACTAACCTAAAACCAAAAACTAAAGGGAAGTGGCTGGGTAGGTGGCAATNATAGGCAAAAAGGCATTATTTCTTATTGAATGGGTATGTTGAATGGTGCCCCCTCTTCAAAACACTGTGCAACTCCTAACTTCTACTACTTTTCAGTGTGACCTTATTTGTCAGTAAGAACTATACACATATAATTAAATTAAGAATTTGGNTTAAGGATTAGGGTAGACCCTAAATCCAGTGATGTGAGGAGAGCGTGTCCTTATAAGAGGATGAGAGGGAGATTTGAGGCAGATACAGGTAGGAAAGCCATATGAGGGTGAGGACAGAAGGGAGTAACACAGCTCCAAAGCCATGAAAGCCAAGCAGCTAGCTGTAGCTGCCTCAAGGCCTACAGAAGAACCTCACCTGGATGCTAGCTTTATTTTGGACTTCTGGCCTCCAGAACTGTGAGAAATAAACTCTTGTTTATAAGCACCCTATCTTAGTTACTTTTTTATTGCTGTGATAAAACACCATGACCGCCGGGCGGTGGTGGCGCACGCCTTTAATCACATCTAGATGTGTATAAGAGACAGCTCCTGCAGAGATAAATCTATGTGTACTGTGCTATGACAGAAAGTGAACTTGGTCTTAGCACTGCACTTGTAAGATAGCTTTGACACCATGACCAAGACAAATTATAAAGTGTTTAATTTAATAACACAAGAAAGAAAGTGTTTAATTTGGATTACAATTTCAGAGGGTTAGAGTTCATAACAGCCAAGTGAAGGAACAGCTGAGAGCTCACATCTTGATCCACAACCACGAGGCAGAGAGAGAGTGAGCACTGGGACTCACACAAGGTTTTTGAAACCTCAAAGCCTTCCCCCAGTGACACACCTCCTCCAACAAGACCACACCTTCTAATCCTTTCCAAATAGTTCTTTATAATTGGACTTTCCTTTGAGCTGCCAGCTCATAAATAATGACACTGAGACTTATTATTAATTATGAAAGCTTGGCCTTTCACTTAGGCTTGTCCCACTAGCTCTTATAACTTAAATTAACCTGTTTCTATTAATCTACATTCTGTTTTGTAGATTAATTCCTACAATTCATACAGAATTCTCCTTAATTCTGTATGTCTAACTCCCTCCTTGTCTTACTGGCATCTCCACCTCTTTTCTTCCCAGAGTCCTTTCTCTCCCTGGAAGTCCCACCTATCTTCTCCTGCCTAGCTATTGGCTATTCAGTTCTTTATTAAACCAATCAAAAGGTGCCTTAGGTAGAGACACATCTTCACAGTATACAAAAAGATTATCCCATAACAGTTCTACTAACTGGGGAACAAGTATTCAAACGTATATGCCTAAGAGAAGCATTCTCATTCAAACCACCACAGTCCACATCCTGTACCCATAGTCTTTCACAGTCTCAATACCATTTTAATGTCCAAAGTCCAAGTCTCTTTTGACATTGAAGGAAATCTCTTAATTGTAACCCTATGTAAAACCAAAATGCAAATTCTGTACTTCCAACTTACAATGGCAGACTATACATTACCATTCCAAAACGGAATTGAGGGCTAATGAGGAAGTCCTGGACCTAAGTAAGACTGAACCTAGCAAGGCTGTAGCTCCATGTTCAATGTCAAAGGCTTTGATGATGCCGCCTTTCTAGCTTTGCTCTCTGCAAGATACATCTTTCTTTCCAGCTGATTCTATTCCCTGTGTACAGCTCTACTTGGCAGATATCCCACAGCTCTAACAACTTCTAACACACTGGATTTACAACACAATCTAGGCTTCACTTTCACAGCTTCACACAGTGGCCTTTCGGGGCCTCCATGCAGGACTCCCCTGCCATCCACCTGGTCTCAGGGGCTCTCCTTAACTTTGAAGGAGGATTCCATAACTCCTTTATTCATGTATCCTTCATGACTCTAAAGCTCAAACCACTTAGAAGACACTGCCAAGTTTGATGACCAACTTGGAATGAACTCTGGACCCCTTAAATCACATTTGTAACAGCTTTGATTTGTTGTTGATTTTTAGGAACATAAATTTCCTTATGTCCTTTTCCTTTTAGAAGTTGCAGGATTATCTGGGTAGGGTCTTGCCCTGAGAACACCACTCCCTCTATTCCATCATGGGTCAGGCCACTCTTTGATCTCTTTATCTCTTTCAGCACAACCTTAGTTTCAACATTAAATTTCCTGATGCTATTTTTGTTCTCTTCAAATTGTACGTTTTGTATTTCTTTTTACCCCACTTTCTCTTTTTCATGGTAGAACTGTATAAGAGGGATTACTAGTAACCATGCAACAAAGTCAATACTAGACTCTCTTGAAATCTCCTTCAAAGAAATTAGCCCATTACTTTTTAATTTAGCTTCAGGCAAATTATTAGAACAATGGAAAAAGGCAGCCACATTTTTGGCCAAAATATCACAAGAATGTCTCTTGCCCCATTGCTAATACTGTTCTCTGAAACCTCTCCAACTGGGCCTCCACAGTTTANATTAGCTCTCAGCACTGCTGTCTTCCAAGCCTACTAGGATAGCCCATTAAGATCTGCTTACAAAAGCTGGGCAGTGGTGGTACATGCACTGGGGAGGCAGAGGCAGGTGGATCTCTGAGTTCGAGGTCAGCCTGATTTACAGAGTAAGATCCAGGACAGCCAGGGCTACACAGAGAAACCTTGTCTCAAACAAACAAACAAACAAACAAACAAACAAACAA
>LZPO01066266.1:901182-914564 GCA_001675575.1 Neotoma lepida
TTTTTTTTTTTGATAATGGGGTAAAACCCAGATGAGCCACATCTGTAACCTGATAATACTTTTAACCTTTTGAATAATAATCTTATTTTTTTTGAGACAGGGTCTCACTGTGTAGCTCTGACTAGGCTAGAACCCACTATGTAGACCAGGCTGGCCTCAAATTTGGAAAGATCTGCTTGTCTCTGCCTCCCTGCTATTATTCACACCACATACACATAGCACTGAAGATAGCAATAAGCTGAGGATAAGTAGGAGGTACACCCAGCTAGATAGGGCCTCACAGTGTTTGATTTTAAATTATATTCTGCTAGAAAGGAAGAATGGTTTCCCAGGAGCTCCACAAGGTCACTTTGAGTTTGTCTTCACCCAATGTGTAGGGTGTTTGTTCTGGACATCCCTGGGAGGTCATCAGTCCTGTCCACAGAGATGCCACTCACTGTTCAGCCCTTAACAAGCAGAAGGATAGTGTTGCTGCGATGGTCTTGACCAGCTACATACCTTTAGACCATACGTATCTTTTTTTTTNAATTTAATTTTATTTTTTGAATGTAAAAGCATTTTATGTATAACTGTAGGAGAAATAATATACAGATATCTTGAACATAAATACAAGTTATAATTCAAAAGTCCAGAGTTATTTGAAACTGGAAAATATTTTCTCTGTAGAAAATAGTAAAAATGATAATATTTCCCAATAAGCCCTTTTAAGCCAAATTATAGCTGAATTATACATATAAATATTGATTAGATTCTGGGATACAGAAGAAACCTATCTTCATTTGTTCAGAGAGCTATGTTTTACTTAAGTTGTGTAAGTGAGATTCCTATTCATCTTCCCCCTCACTGTTTGATTTACGGCAGACATTTTTTCTATAGGCTAATCCATAATCTAAGAAGATTTTAGCCTCCCCTCCTAAAAGTACAGCCAGCATATCCTTTCATCAGTTTGATATAGACTATACGTATCTTATACTGACTCAGTGTCACCAGAAAGGCCCAGCCCAGTCAGAAGAGTATATACCAGCATCCCTGCCTTCCTGCTGCAGGTCGGCTCAGGTGTATTCCTGTGCCTCAGGTGAAGTGAGCAGCAGTGCTGATGGCTCTTGGTTACATATGGAGCTTTGTGTTATAGTAAGTCTCATGTTGAACCTGCTTTGCTGTGATCAGGAGTTCAGCCATACCACGTGTTCCTGGACTGTGTGTGTGTGATTTTATGGCTAGATGATTTGCCCCATAATTGTTGTGAAATGGAAGATAATTTATAGTAAGTGTATCTGCCTGAGGCAATAAGCCTGTTTAAAGGATTAGCTTGGTGGCTTATGCAGGGCTTGCAGATCTATCCTTTTGGGGCTTTTGGGGCCAGGGCAGGTTGAAGGAGGTCAAGGCCCCACTGACGGGCACTAGCAGGTCTTGGGTACGGAGCACTAACTGCCAGGTATTCTGGATTCTGGTGTGCACCGTGATTACTAAGTGAGATAGCTGCTCTGCCTGTGTCTGTTGTTGCATGTCTGGCTGGAGGCCTGTGCCCTCTTTGAGGCCTTTACTGCAGGCTGTTACTCTGCTACACAGTTCTCTGCCTTCCTCACCTTGCCCACTAGATATAAACCTTTCTTCACCGTTTCTGTAGGTGACAAGGCTCTTGATGGCTACAGTAAAAAGAAGTATGTCTGCAAGTTGCTCTTCATCTTTCTCCTTGGTCATGACATTGACTTTGGACACATGGAAGCTGTGAATCTTCTGAGCTCAAACAGATACACGGAAAAGCAGATTGTGAGTATGATTGAGGGGCAGGGCCATGTGCCCTGTATGCAGTTTGCAGACTCTTCCCCCTTCCACTCTGTCCCATATTGGGTACTAACCACCTGTGCTTCTGGCCTGTGTTACTGCCTGGTGCTGGTACCTAGCAGCCATGTCCATTCCAACTTAGTTCTTTGCTTCTAGGGAGCAGTGGTGTCAAGGATGGACTTTGATTGGGTGGCCTTCTTCCTGTTGCTCTCTGTTGGCTTAGACTGGTAGATTCTCTGTGCTCACACCCCAATGTCTGCTGCCCCCAGGCCTCATTGCCTTCTTTTCACAGGACCTTGTTAGTGAGTACAGTGCCAGTAGTGTCTTTACTCCATTTACATGACCTTTTACATGTAAATGTAAAATGACATGGCCTTTTACATGACTGTCTGAAACAGGATCTGTGCCCACAGGGACAAGAAATAAAGCCATAGAAGGTGCTGTCCCTTTCTTCTCCACCCTTGCACCAGAGTACGAGGGTCCCTGCTATGCAGGCTGCTCAGACTTGGCTTAGGCTTGGTGTTTTAGCTCTACATTCTTTTGTAGTAAGGCTGTTTGTGTTTCAATTAACAGCTTTCTCTTTTGGTTAAAATCTAACTTACAGAAATAAAAAAAAAAAGCCAAATGTCTTAGGATTTTCATTAAGAAAATTAGCCTTCTGTGTTTTCAGACGTTACATCTTCACCTGGTGACAGAATGGTGAGATGAGACAGGGTGTGAACAAGTAGTGAGGTAATAATGGGATAAACATGAGAAAGGAGGGAGAGCAGTAAGCTAGGTTTCTGGACAGACACGTATGTTTGTTAGCGAGTGGTGCCAGGCTTGGTTCTTGCAGTGACAGCCCTCTCCCATTATCACCTGAGGATGCTGTGGCATCTGGACACAGGTGTGTGAGCTACTGAGAAGGAAGTAAGGCTTGGGGAAGGACTGAGTGGTAAGGTTTCCTTGTGCCTCTGACTATGCACACATTTAGTGGGAGTGCTACAAAAGTGTTGTTCACTGGTACATTGTCTGAATGTGGGCCGTCTTCAGGGACAAGTCTCTGTGGCACCCATTGGGATGGCGCTTGAGGCTTTCCAGGCTTGCTTATATGTGCATTGTGTGTTAGGCTTCTGTCATAAGCTTTTTGTCCCTGCCTTCTGGGAATACAGGGCTACCTTTTCATCTCTGTATTGGTGAACTCGAACAGCGAACTGATCCGCTTGATTAACAATGCCATCAAGAATGACCTGGCCAGCCGCAACCCCACATTTATGGGCCTGGCCCTGCACTGCATTGCCAATGTGGGTAGCCGTGAGATGGCAGAGGCCTTCGCTGGAGAGATCCCCAAGATCCTCGTGGCAGGGTATGTATCTGGGTGCTGTTGACAGACAGCATGCTCTCCTTCTAAACACACTCCACTATGTGTAGTGGATGTCATGAAGTCCTAGTGTAGAGCTCAGAGGCACCATCAGATTCTCTTCCTGAGACCACTGAGACAGCAGATCATAGAAGAAAGTCCTTCTTAGCCTGCCAGCCCAGAAAGGACTCCAGCCTTGCATGGACTCCAGGGAGAAAGAAACAAAGTTGTTTGGCATAGCCCTGAGTCTTATCCCTTCCCAGAAGTATTGGGACAAAGGCCAAGCCCTTGTGTCTTGAGAATTCTGCATCATCTCTCCCCTCAGTTCATTTGGAGAACTGTCAAGTGGTGCCAAGCGGCTGCTCTGGAAGAGTTTGAAGCAGCCCTGGGCTGTTTGGGGCCTCAGGGTTGGCAGAGGCAAGGCTAGCTTCTGCCTGGGCACGTGCTTTATGCTGTTGTCTAGCCAATCCATAGACATAGCAGTTATATTCATCATGGTCCAGGAGACAGGATAGGATAGTTGTTAGTGAACTGAATAGGGTATCAAGGCCCTGGGAGCTGTGGCCACAGCCCTCTGCTGCCTATGAAGCTGGAGTATAGATAGGGGGTCCCAGAGGTCAGAGCTAGCCTACATTCTCTACTTAGTCAGCTGTCTGTGGGGAAATGGATGGAGCTGACACTGAACAAAAGACTCAGGGCATTTACCATTTTCATAGTGGAGGGCCTACTTCTGTTACTAATAGGCAGAGACCAAAGATATTATTAAATGTCCTATGTATGGCACAGACACGAAGTAGAGAACAATGCAGGCCTCTGTTGCTGTGCTGTGGTGTTAGGAGCTTTAAGCCAGCTTTGGTACCTCAACCCTGAGCATTGTGAAGCACAGGCAGGTAGAGGAGCCAGTCTGGAGAGAACTGTCCTGTGGAAATGTAGGTGTGGACCACAGGAGATTGATGAAAGACAGGCATTACAGAGCTGAGTGGCAGTGGGGACTTGAAGGTTTATTACTGTAGACTGTAAGCAGAAATTACAGAGAACATCAGGGTACTTGAGGTAGGAGATCACAGTGGGTGTTGGGATAGAGGAAAGGCTAGAGTTCAGACTGGAGAGAAAGGAAGTCGGGCAGACTGCAAGTGTGAGCTGCTAGCAAGGCCTCCCTGGCCTTCCTCCCTAGTAGTCACCATGGAGTCCTGTGGACAGGACACCTGAGTGTTGCCTGCTGTGCTCCATGAGGGCTTCTGGCTTGGATGTCTCTGTTNTGTTGCTGCCTTCTGGCACTGCCACAGGGCTGGTCCAGTGGAGGAAGTGCAGACAGGGTTATCCTTGAAAAACATTTGAGGAACAGGCATATTTCCTGAAATAGCAAGAGCACATACAGAGTGACCACAAGGCCCAATGCTGAGTATAGGTTCTCTAGCAGAAGACAGGTGGTGCCTCCCAGTTGGAGAATGTTGGGCTGTAGGAACAGTTATAGGCAAAGCTTACCATGGCACTCTGTAAGCAAGAGATGAATCCCACTGAGCACTAGATGGTTCTGTGAACAGTGTCTGTGCACTGTCGTGTAGGGTGCTGATTAGTGTGGCTCCTGGAGATGGGAGGCCAGTGAATATAGATGACATCATGATGGAGTAGTCCTGTCAGCAGTTAGGATGTGGTGCTGAGGTGGGAGGTGGCATTGGTGCTCTACCACATAGTAGAGGATCAGGAAGAATATCTTTGACAGGTGGGAGCTGCCCTGGACTTAGTGGGTATATGAGCTCTTACCTCTGAGCTGGCAGGTGCTTGCTCCTTTCAATTGAGCTTTCTGGGAACAAGGAGAGATGGTCTCCTGGTTCAGCATCCTGGTTGAATGTGTAGAAACAAACATGGTTCTTGTTGCACAGCCTACAGTGAGGGCACCTGGCAGTGACTCCCATGGGGTTGATATGAGGCCAGAATGGGCCTGCTCTTCTCACTCGGGGATGAGTATCTAAAAGAACTCTGAGGCTAGGCTGCAACTTAGCAGTGAGCATTTATCTAATATGTGTGAAATCCTGGTTTCCATTCCCAGCACTGCACATAAACCAAAATTATTTAGAATAAATAATTTTCTTCATTGGAATAGTCCTGGGGGAGATTTAAGAGGTTTTCTTCCTATTGGTTTTGTTTCATTTGGGAATAAAAATCCAATAACCAAGAGTTAGCTGAGCTAGAGTCCACAGGCCCTTCTCTTCTTTCTCATCAAAGCCACAGTTCCTACCTCAGTCATAAAGACTCCAGCTGGTTCTTACGGGGTTGTTCTGACCGCCTCCTCCAGCTTACTTGGCCAGCCTGCTTGTTTTCCTACTGCTTGTTTGTTTGTTTGTCTGTTTTTGAGAGAGAGAGTCTCAGTATGTAGTCTTGTTTGGCCTGGAACTCAGAGATCCTTCTGCCTCTGCCTCCTGAGTATTAGGACTAAAGACATGTCTCTACACCTGGCCTCTTTCCTACTTCTTGGCAGGGTCTGGTAGGGTGAAGGGGAGTCCCCAGAGCTCTTGTCTTCAACAGAGCAGAAAACAGTTGCCTCTCTGCTTGGTGTCTGCACCCACTTACATTGTTTTGGCCTCTGGTGGCCTTGGAGGGAGTAGAGAGAGGACAGCACTCCCTGACACCAGAGGCTGCCTCAGGCCCTTGCATGCACAGTGTGGCTGGAAGGCAGCAGCGTGTGTAAGGTGTGCGTCAGGTGAGGAAGGGAGCACAACAGTTGCATGTTGATGCTGATGTGAGGCTACAGGCTGGGCCAGGACACAAATGTGCTTTCCCTTAAGATTTTCTTACATTTGGGCATGGTGACATATACTTGTAATCTTAGCATTCAGGAGGTTGAGACAGGAGAATCTTGAGTTTGAGGTAATGTAGGATACATAACGACACCGTGTGCCAAACAACAACAAAAATCCAAAGCAAAAGAAAAAAAGACCCCACTTCCTAACCAGGACAAGACAACTAGAGCCTGCTTCCTCAGAGTAGGGGAGCAGGGTGAAGTGTGGGGAGCAGGATGCATTTTGTAGAAACCACTCTGGTATTTCAGGTCTCCAGTCTGTTCCTGCTGTAACAAATGAGAATGGGGTGTCCTGTGGTTCAGAGAGGAGCATGATAGACACGGCTGGCCTCCGTTGTCTATCTTGTGTATTCAGTGTCCAGGAAGGGATGAGAGTTGAAGCCTTTGGAGGCCAAAGAACAAACAGTGCAGGCTTTTGTCTATGGGCTTGAACTTTGTCCTTCAGAGTGACCTATGCAGGGTTGGCATGTTGAGCTGTGCAGGCCTTCTTGACTACTGGTCTCCTGGTATACCGATATGCTCTCTATGCAGCTCCATGCTCTCTCTGCTTGGCTTAACTTGAGAGGCTACCATTTTCCTGAGTGAGTGATGATGTCTATTTTTCAGAGACACCATGGATAGTGTGAAGCAGAGTGCAGCCCTGTGCTTGTTACGTCTATACAGGACATCACCTGACCTAGTTCCTATGGGTGACTGGACATCCCGAGTGGTACACCTCCTCAATGACCAGCACTTGGTAAGTGTCTGTGTTTCATTCCACTCTTAACCATCCAGTAACCTTTTCAAAAGAGCGTTGTAGAAGTGGCTCTTTGAGACTCAGGATGAAGAAGGTGATGCATCATCTCCTCTGCAGCTAGGCAGGCACACAGGATGCCAGCATCTCCCTTCAGCAAGACATTCTCCAGGGATTCCATCTATGCAGGGTGATTCCCACTCAGCACCTATGTCCTTATAAGCTGCTTGTGTGGGACTGTGATGAGTGTGTTCCACCTCTTGATTAAGCTTCAATGTGCCATTCTTACTAAATTACCTATTTTATAGAAGAGGACTGGAGGTCTGTAGTGGTGACTATGGCTGCGCAGCTGGTTGGGAAACAGCTGTGGGCCATGGCCTCTGCTGCTTGGGCTGCTGAGCAAGTGAGTCTGATGACCTGGCTGGGTCAGGCAAGTGTGTTTGCTAGTTACTTTTTTTCCCCCAGGAAAATCTGCTGTGAAAGTTAAAGATTGTTACATGAACATTCAGAGGACAGTACATGGGCCTTGCATTGGACATTTTACTGTGTAATGGCAGCCATTCAAGCTATCCCTGTGTTGTGACTTCTTGTGCTTGTTGAGATAGGAGTTGGAGTAGATCTTGAAGGGAGTGCAGAGAAGGCAGAGGGCCCTGGAGGTGAGCCAGTAATGCTGCTTTGTGAGTGGGCCATGAGCACTGGTGCAGATAGTTTAGACCCTGCAGGTTTGAGTACCACCTGGGGTCAGAAGATGTTGCTGGAGGCCATCATCTGTGTCAGATAAATGATAGTTCATCATAAATAGACTTCGTAAATTGTAAACAGTGGGAATTTCCCAGTTTTTTTTTTTTCCTCCCTTGAGACAGGATTTCTCTGTGTAGCCTTGGCTGTCCTGGAACTCTCTCAGACTGGCCTTAAACTTACAGAGATCTGCCTGCCTCCTGGGTGCTGGGATTAAAGGTGTGCACCACCACTGCCAGGTAGGAGTTTCCCAGTTTTATAGCTGAGGAAACCAAGATTAAGATTCTCATAGCCATAGTGTTCCAGACTTAAACCAGGTCTTCAGAGGCTGTGAGAGTCAGGTGTCATGCCATTGTGCAGGTGAGTCAGCTCTGAGGAGCACTGAGCAGCATTTACACTGGTAAAATGTCAGATGCTTGTTTATAGTGAGCTTGGTGGCCTCTTCTGAGAACAGTGTATAACCCCAAGGCCAAGGATCTGCAGATGAGATCAAGAATACACAGAGGCCGTCAGTAGAGGGATATACTGGTGGGGAAGCAGGGGTCAGCCCTGATGGCCCATAAGGGTGGTGAGATGGAACAGATGACTTAGCACTATGAGGACTGAACTGCCATCTGGGGAAGAGATTTGGAGAGGGAGCAAAAGGCCAGGGTTGCCCTATATCCACCTGAGGCCAGAGGATACTTGAGGACCATATGTTAGCATACGGCAGTGTGCTTCTTGTTTGTAGCTTCCTGTGAGACCACAGAACAAACCTTGATGGGGAGAGAGACTGAGTCGGTGCCAATAGTTAGGTGTTTGCACATAGCTTGAGTAGCTGTATTTCTTGTGAATTTGGCCTATTCCAAATGCTAAGAATCCAGAAGTGCCTGACTGTTGCATGAATCCTTATTGGTCTTAATAAAAATCTGGAGCCAGATACATAGGATAAATACTGAGAGACCAGAGCAAGCCACAGCCACTTCTCACCTCGCCAACTCCTCAGCCAAAGGGGGAAGATCCTGTCTCCACGAATCCTCAGACTGAATGCCCCTAGGTCCTCATCTGGAAGAGGGCCGAACCCCTGTCTCTTCCCTCCTTATATTCTTTTCTCTGCCCAGCCATATCACTTCCTGTCTCAACTTTCCTAGTTTTGGGATTAAGGGCGTGTGACTCCCAAGTACTGGGATTAAAGGTGTGAGCCATCACCCCTGGCTCTGTTTCTCTTTTAGACTGGATTAATCTTGTGTAGTCCAAGGTGGCCTTGAACTCACAAAGATCAGTCTGCCTCTGCCTCCCAAGTGCTAGGATTAAAGGTGTGTGCCACCACTGCCTGGCCTCTATGGCTAACTCTGTGGCTGGCTCTGCCTTCTGATCTTCAGACAACCTTTATTTGTTAGAGCACATATACAAAATATCACCACATCTGACTCCCAACCTGATGGAATTTACTTTTGTTTTTGAACCAGTGTCTTGCTATATAGCTTGGGCTGGCCTTGAAGAAACATTTCTTCCTCCGAAGTACTATGATTACAGGTGTGCCATACTGCCAGGCTAGAGATTTCTTAACCAAAATCTTTCAAGAGATAATGTACTGGAAATGGCTGTTTGTTTTCCTGGGACATTGGTAGACCTAAGGCCTTGTGGGGAACTGCCATGCTGCACTGGGGTTTCAGCTGCTCTAGTCTGAGCCCAGGTAGGTGTGGGGACTCTGCAGGGGAGCAGTCTCCTGCCCTGGATCTGGGACCTATCCAAGTTAAGATACATCAGGACTGTGAAAATTCAAGTAAGTTGGAAGGTTCCGTCTCCCGCTACAGTGGGCACATTGATTTAAATGAAAAGCAGCTAGAGCAGATGGGGACAGAGGCACACAGGTGACAAACAGAATAAGGCTCACAGGCTTTCCAGTTGCAGGCCTGCTTCACCTGCAAGTAACTGGGCCAAACTAAACTAGATTTCCAGTTTCCAGAGAGAAGGTGGACCCAGAAGGAGCCAGTATGCCCTGTCTCCGATTTGCAAACCTCATGGGTCAGTCAGGGCAGGCTTGGGGCTCAGGTGGCTGTGTAGCATAGATTGCACTTTATACNCACTGTCACCTGTGGTGCCTGTGGGCCTCCTGACTGGAGTCTTTGTCTTTCAGGGTGTAGTGACTGCTGCAACTAGCCTCATCACCACACTGGCCCAGAAGAATCCCGAGGAGTTCAAGACTTCTGTCTCCCTAGCCGTCTCTCGACTGAGCAGAGTAAGTCCGTGGTGGGGACAGACAGCAGGGGGAACTTGATCTTCATTGCTTGACTCAAGTATTTCTTTATGCTTTAGAATGCAGGATGTTTGGCCCACTTTGTAAATTCTAGGATAAAAATTGCCTCTGCCAGTCCTTGATGTTTCTTTCTCTGTTAGTCGAGAAACACCCTGCCCTATCTAGTGTGCACATTGAGGGGCAGCTGCCAGTGCCAAGCATTCTCCTGCCCCCTCTCCTAAAGGGGAGAGTCTGTTAGCTGATGTACTCCCTACCCACCTTCACTGTAGCTACGACTGGCTTTGTGTCTTGGATTTTGTCAGTGGATCTGCATGGCATGTTTATTTTGTATGTGTCTGTCTGGCAGCCTTGGGTGTGAACCCCTCACTTTTGTTTGGAGTAGCTGTTATTACTTTTCTGATTCTGCAGAGAAGTGGCTGTTCAATGGACTGCAGTATAGTCATCCCTGTTCTCTCAAGCCTTTTGTTACTTTCTGCTGGAGACAGTCATTAGTGACTGACTGTGAGCAGCCCAGGATGTTTCATGGTCTATGTGTGAAATGTTGGAAGAAGCGGGATGGCATTGCTCAGGCTGTAGGGGTGTTCAATAGTTTCTACACTAGTTGCTGTGACACCTGCAGCAATGTGGCTGGTTCCTCTGCTTTGATCTTGCCTGAGTATGCTCACACTGGCCTCTTGGACTTGTATTTTGTTGTGATATGGAGCCTAGTAGTCAGTGAGATTGGGAAGCACTCACGTGGATTGGCACTGTTGGCTGCGTTGGATTGGAACATACAACTTGCCACCACTTACCCTTTGTTGTTCTTTTTTTTTTTTAAGATTTATTTATTATGGCTACAGAAGAGGGCACCAGATCTCATTACAGATGGTTGTGAGCCACCATGTGGTTGCTGGGAATTGAACTCAGGACTTCTGGAAGAACAGTCAGTGCTCTTAACTGCTGAGCCACCTCTCCAGCCCCCCCTTTGTTGTTCTTAAATGGTAGTGGGTGTATATGGCCTTCCTTGATCTGTGTGTAGAAGTTGGTGTGACGTGCTATTTGGCTTTCTTGTTGCTTTGAGACAGGTTCTAACTGTGTAGCCCAGACTGGCCTTGAACTGACATTCTTTCCTCCATGGCTAGGGATATTACCATGTCACTGTTTTACAGAGTCCTCTGGTTAGAGACTTTAAGTTGCTGAGCCTCCTCTGGTCAGTGTGCTAAATCCTACTTGAGAAGTCAACTGCTCTGAGGCTAATCTAGGTGGCACAGCTGGCACTGTACAGATGTGAGGGACCCAATACACTGGACCACACTGGAAAACCTATGCTGCTCTGCGAGTTCTACTTCCTGTTCTCCCCACACTGCTCTCTGGAGTTTTGCCAGTCTGCTCTCTGGAGTTTTGCCAGTCTGTGATCTCACAAATCATCTGTGTACCTGGTCCCTACCCCCAAAGTCCTATGGAGTCACTTGCCTTTGAAAACAAGGTGTCTCTATAACCTTTTGTAGCTTTTCTTCTTTTTCTCTTTTTTCTTTTTGAGATAGAGTTTCTCTGTGTAGCTTTGGGCCTGTCCTGGAACTCCTCTGTAGACCAGGCTGGCCTCAAACTCACAGAGATCTGACTGCCTCTACCTCTTGAGTGCTGGGATTAAAGGCATGTACCACCACCACCTGGCTGCACACCACCTGGGTGTCCACATTAGTATGTTGGATAGGATATGCTATCGCTGTAACGCTTCAAGGTTGGAATGGTCTTCCAGGCACCATAGCATCCACTTGCTACTGGCCTTAGTTCCAGGTCTTAAGGAAACTGTCCCAGGATCCTGTTGCCACAGCCATGCCATCCTCAGTCACCCCCTGAGCACCTTATATATTAGACTGACAGCTCTGTTTTATGTTTAAAATGCTATTCTCAGTGATTGCTTAAAATTTTTACTTTTTTTTTTTGAGGTTCAAGGGATTGAATCTAGTACCTTGTGTATGCTAGGTAAGCGCTCCACTGCTGAGCTNTATCACAAGTCTAGAATTTGTACTTTAACTATTATATGATGTTATCTTATGCAACTGTTTAAAAAATTTCTTTTTGGGCCAGGTTTGGTGGCACCTGCCTTTAATCCCAGCACTTGGGAGGCAGAGACAGGTAGATCTCTGTGAGTTCAAGGCTAGCCAGGGCTACATAGTGAGAATCTGTCTCAAAAAAAAATTTAATGTGGTGGAATACACATAAAATCTATCATTTTGCCTTTAAAATGTATAGTTCATTGGTGTCTATTGCTACAACTTTGTTTTTTAATATATATTTATTATTTGTGCACACTTGTGAGCATGTATGTCATGGCATGTATGTGGAGGTCAGAGGTCAGCTTGTGAGTGTCAGTTCTCTCCTTCCATGTGGGTCCCAGGGATCAAACTCAGGTCATTAGGCTTAGCTGTAAGCACCTTTACCCCCTGAGCCAGCTCACTGGCCCTCTATTTCTCTTTTCACCCTGTAAACTTGTCCTCATTAAACACTGATACCCCACCTGTCCCTTGCCAACCTTTGGCACCTTCTGCATAACTGTCTCTGGCTTTGACAACACTGACAGCCTCACGCAAGTAGAATCACATAATATTGTTTTATTTAACATAATGCCCTTAGGGTCCACCTGTGTTGCTAGACTTCTCTGTATTTTCTTCATTTCTAGTCCCGAATAATCTTTACTTAAGATTTGTGTGTGTGTGTGTGTGTGTGTATACGTACGTACATGTATATGCATACTATTCACAGAAGTTAGAGAGAGAAAGATGGATTCCCTAGGAGCTGGAGTTATGAGCCACCCAACACGGGTGTTGGGAACTGAACTAAGGTCCTCTGGAATAGCAGTATGTCCTCTTAACCACTAAACCATCTCTTCAGCTCTGAGGGATGAATACTGTTCTGTCTCATATGTATTTTGCTAGCTCCTCAGCCTTGGGCTACTTGGATGCTGGACTACCATGTTTTGGCCGCTGTGGATAGTGCTGTTGTAAATGTGGCTGTGCACATGTCTCCTACATGCTGCTTTTTCTTTTGGGAGTGGAATTACTGGATTATATGCAAATTTTATTTTTTAAAGAAACTGACATACTATTTGCACAGTACCTACACCATTTTACATCCCCATCAACGATACACAAGGGTCTAATTTCTCCACATCCTCACCAATGTTTGTCTTTTAGTGTCTATGTATGTGCACATCATGACTCGTGTGGAGGTTGGAGGACAACTTTTAGGAGTTGGTTCTCCCATTTTTTTTTAAAGGATTTATTTTTATTTTAATTTTGTTCATCTGTTTGCATGTGGGTATGTACACGTGAGTGCAGAGACATCAGATCCCCTAGAGATGGAGTTAGAGGTAGTCATGAACTGCCTGATGTAGGTACTGGGAACTGAACTTGGGGCCTCTAGAAGAAACACTGAGCCATCTCTCTAGCCCTCTCCAGAGATTGATCTCAGTTTGTCAGGCTTGTGAGACAAGTGCTTTTACCCACTGAGCCATTTGGCCCACTCTCCCAACTTCCCTTTATCTGTAGCCTAGGCTGGTCTTGAATTGAAGATCCTCTCTTCACCCACCAAGTGCTGGAATTATAGGTATGCNCCATCGTGCTACTATGCTGGCATGCTTTATTTTTTGTTCATGCTTTTCCTCACAGGTGTGGGGTTTGTCCTGTGATGTTAACTGTCATTTTCCTAATGATGAAGTTGGGCATCTTTTCATGGGGTTTGTCCTGTGATGTTAACTGTCATTTTC
>LZPO01066266.1:914669-941234 GCA_001675575.1 Neotoma lepida
CCCCCCCCCCCAGAAGGCAGTGTTGGGATTGAAGCCAGGACCTGAGTCTACGAAGTTTTTCTGTCACTGAGCTACGTCTCTAGCCCCCTCTCTATTGCAGCTTCTTGGACTATATCTGAGGTGTGCTCCATTGACTGTACTAATTCCTCTGAAAGCAATCACTTTTGATTTGCTTGGTCTTCTCTATTGTGTTTTCCTATTTTGTTCCTGTTTATGTCTTTATTGTCTTATTTCTTCCTAAACATTCAAGGGTTATTACCTTTCTGTTGTAAATAAATGCATTTAAAGCTTCAGTTTTCTCTCTGAGCATGATGTAGCTGGAAAGAACACGTTGGAAAGACAGATCGTATTTTTGCTTCTCTCTGCATTTCCTGGAGGTGGTTTGGGGCTAGTTTTTGCCTGGCTTGGCTGCTTGCTGTCGACTTCTTGCCCTATTTAGTCCTTTCCTGAGCTTTCTAGAATGTGCTCACATGGCTGAAGGGTCACATGGGTACACTTTTAGGGAGGGAGCAGCTCTGAGTCCCTAGAAAGAGAAGTAACAATCAGCCAGGTGTGGTGGTGCAGTCCTTTAATCCCAGCACTTGGGACTCAGAGATGGATGGGTCTCTGTGAGTTTGAAGCCAGTCCGGTCTACAAAACAAATTCCAGGACAGCCAGGGCTGTTGCACAGAGAAACCTTGTTTCAAAAACAGTAGCAACAACAAATAAGGTACAAGAGGTGGAGAGGACATGGAGCTGTCTGTGGAGACAGCTGTTGTCACAGCTAGGCCAGGGGACATATTGGATTAGGTTGTGGAGATTGTAAGTAGAGCAAGTGCTGCCTGGCTCAGCAAGCTCACAGCATGCTCAGGCTTGGGGGCTATGGGGTGTGGGTCAGAATGTTAGTTTCTTGGGTTGTTTCTTCCCTTCTGAGTGACCCTGAGGCACTTTCTTTAGTGATTTGTTCATTTTCTAGCCCACAAAGGGAAGACTGAGTTCCTTCTTCAGGTGTCAGTGTTTAGTACTAAGGGATGGTTGCTGCTTGGTTATTGCTTGGAAGCAGCCTTGGTCATCTGTGCCTCAGGGCACCATAGCCCTTGTGGTGACAGCATTTGGAGTTGTCCTCTGAAAGGGATGCAATGTCCATTTCAGTGTGAGCTGATGTGGCCATGCCAGCTTCTTTTCAAGGGGAGACAGGAAACAGTATTGAAAATAGCTAACACTGCACGCTATTGTCCTCAGAAGGCTTGGCTCTTCTAAGGGTCTCCACAGAGGCTCCTGAGGACAGTGCCTCTTATTCACTCACCTGTTTTACAGATTGTGACGTCTGCATCAACAGATCTTCAGGATTATACTTACTACTTTGTCCCAGCTCCTTGGCTGTCAGTCAAACTTCTGAGACTGCTGCAATGCTACCCACCCCCAGGTAATGTTCCCTGCAGCCCTTCTAGGTGTTTTTTACAGCATCCTCCCCCCATAGCATTACCCATACCCCCTTCCTTGATGCTCCCTGCAGCCCCCTACTCCATGACCACAGACTCAATTCATCCCAGACTCTTCAGGAGGGAGAATTTAATTCCTTAGTTGATCAAAATCTTTTATTAGATTTAAAAGTTTATTAGGAGGTGCTTAGAGAGAGGTCAAGTTAGTCAAGTGTTGGTATGGCAGACACAAGGACTTAAGTTCAATCTAAAGCACCAACATGAAAAGCTAGGCTTAGTGGTACATACTTGTAATCCTAGTAGCAGGGAGGAAGAGACAGGAGGATCTAGTGTAAGCTACTGGCAAGACTCATGTCCCAGTGAATAAGTGTGGATGTGGATGGAACCTGAGGCAACCTCTCCCACATGCATATATATCCACACATAACTACTTGAGTACCACACATAAAATTCATTGGGAGCCTTGGTTCTCTTCTATCCACTTCCTCCTTCTCTTCTTTTTTGCAATAGGTTCTTTTTTGTTGTTTGTTTGTTTGAGACAGGGTTTCTCTGTGTAACAGCCCTGGCTGTTCTGGAACTCACTTTGTAGACTAGGCTGGCTCAAACTCACAGAGATCCTCCTGCCTCTGCCTCCCAAGTGCTGGGATTAAAGATGTGCACCACCATTGCCTGACTGCAGTAGGTTCTTATTGTACAGCCTAGACTGTCCTGGAATTCACTGTATCTTCCTACTCAGCCTCCCAAGTGCTGGGATAACAGGCTCCCACCACAATCACTCGAATTTGCTCTCTAGGTTTTTGTTTTATTAGTTTTTACATTTACTCTGTGTGTGTGTGTGTGTGTGTGTGTGTGTGTGTGTGTGTGTGTGTGTGTGTGTGTGTATTATGGGTGCATGTGCCACAGCATGCATGCGGAGGTCAGAGGGTAACTTGTGGGAGTTGGTTTTCTCTTTTCACATATAAGTTCTGAGGACTGAGCTCAGGTCACTAGGCTTGATGACAAATGCCGTTATCCACTGAACTATCTTACTGGCCCTCGTTTTGTTCTTTTTTTTTTAAAATTTATTTATTTTTATTTATTTTTTTTATGTACTGTGTTTGCCTGTGTGTATGCCTGTGTAAGGGTGTCAGGTCCCAGATAGTTGTGAGTTGTCATATGGTGCTGGGAATTGAACCCAGGTCCTCTGGAAGAGCTATCAGTACTCTTAACCGCTGAGCCATTTCTCCAACCTCCGCTAGTTTTGTTCTTAATGAGACAGGGTCTTATGTAACTCAGTCTGTTCTTGAACTTACTATATAGTCTTGACCTCCTAATCCTNCTGCCTCTGTCTTCTGAGTTCTCTGATACAGGTCCATACCATCATGGCTGGCTTTAGTTTTTACACATTGTTTTTTCCTTCTACTTTGAACCAAATTAAAAAACTTCTCTTTATGTTGCTGTATATTTTTTCTATTTCTGTGGGTAATAATAGAAAAAAAAATCTCCTTGTCTCTGAAGCTTCTTAGATGTTTCACCCATAATTCTTGGATTTTATGACTAACATACTCTTGTCTCAACGGAGATACTTTGTGCCATCTGAATCAGAAGCAGATGTGGCTACCACAGCTGCTCCATCTCCACCTTGTGTTTATGACACTGGAACAGGGAGCTGTCCCATGGGAATTAACAAATGCTCCCAGTCATATCTGCAGCTGGGAATAACTGTCAATGACACAGTGTGTCGGAGGCCTCTTGCCCAGATGTGGGTTTGGGCTGGTGGGATGAGTGCCTAGGAGCCCAGCCGACAGTTGTGTCTTGCCCAGAAGACCCTGCGGTGCGTGGCCGTCTGACTGAGTGCTTGGAGACCATCCTGAACAAGGCCCAGGAGCCACCCAAGTCTAAGAAGGTTCAACACTCAAATGCCAAGAATGCTGTTCTGTTTGAGGCCATCAGCCTGATCATCCATCATGACAGGTGAGCCATTGTCAGCAGCACATCACTCTCAGAGATAGCAGGTGGAGGCTGGCACTTGGTGTCTGTTGTTTGTGCAGATGCTGACAGGTGGCTTCTCTATAGGCTTGGCCTGTGTCAGGTAAGATCATTGATTCCTCATGCTTCTCCAGCTCATGTACCATCTCTGGCTACAGGACATCCCCTCTAGATACTTTGGCTGTGGCATCTTCCCTAGAGCTGCTTGTGCCCCTGTCACCAAGAGGCTTCTCTGAAAGGAAGGGATACCTGTATGCTGTTAGCTTTGCTGCTCAGGAAGGCACACTCTAGTATTCTGAGGTCTCTTGAATACTGAATTTCAGCTCCTGTAGAGGGCCATGGGTGGGTCACAGGCAGTGGTTGTCTTACATTGCACAGGCTTGCTTCTTGTCTTTTTATGCTCAACCCTGGTGACAATGCCCTTGTGTATGCTTGTGGCACTGTGCTCTGGATCTCTGCCAGAGGCATGAGGCTCAGGAGCAGGGCTATAGAAGACAGCAACTCTAGCCTGGTTTTTGCTAAATCATTCCAGCTGTTTTTGCTAAATCATCTAGATAAATGTTACTATGACAGAAACAGTCTGTCAAACTGGAGCAGNGTCGAGAGTGAACTGTTAAAAACAAAACTTGCAATGTGAAGGAGATCTTATTTGTTTTAAGAAACATGTATAAGGAGGAATTGTGATGGTTTATTCTGAGTTCCCCATTAGCCCTCACCATTCCCAGTCTTCCCTAGCCTGGTCCAGTTTCCTGCACAGCCCTGCTCCAGGCTGGCTGCTGTCCAGTCACTTTTCTGGACACAACTTGAAGAAAGTGAAGCCTTGGTCTACCAGAGCTTTCTGGAGTCCACTCCAGAGTAGGGGAAACCCTGCAGACTCACTAGAAAGTCACCCCTTCTTGATTGCAGCACCTCCTATTATAACCCTCTTTACAACCCTTCGCTGTACTCCTTCTTATAGCACCCCTTCCTCACTCTCACATCTGACTGCATTTCTTCTTCTGCCTCCTTACTGTGTCCTCTCCTCACTGCATCTCCTCCTCACTGTGTCCTCTTCTTGAAGCTCCCAGCCCTCCCTGACTGTATTCCCCTCCTCACCATGTCCCCTGTTTCTTGCAGTGAGCCAAACTTGCTCGTCCGTGCCTGCAACCAGCTGGGCCAATTCCTGCAGCACCGGGAGACAAACCTGCGCTACCTGGCTCTGGAGAGCATGTGTACATTGGCTAGCTCTGAGTTCTCTCATGAGGCTGTAAAGACCCACATTGAGACTGTCATCAATGCCTTGAAGGTGTGCTCCTTGTTGGTCATGTGTGGCTGCCCTTATGTGGATGCCAGAAGATTAGGAGGTGCCTCCTGTGGGCATAGATGAGTTCCTTCAAGCTGTTTAGTTTGGACCGTAGGGTGTTTGCCTGGCTGCTGTCACTTGTTGACATGTGGGGTGGATGCAGAATTGGGGGAGAAAGCTTTCTATCTTCCTGCACTGAAGCCNTGCTATTCCCATGGACACAGCAACTGGAAACAGAGCTCTAGCCAAGTACCTTTACCTGAGTTTGTCTCCATTGTGACAGTCCTGTCCCATGGGATAAATTCATGTGACACCTGCCTGGAGTCCAAGATAGTGTAGTTCAGTAAACACAAGTAGTTTTCTTTTGTAGAAAGATGAAATATTTTGTTCTTATCTCCAGGAAGCTTCACCTTTTACAAAGCAAAATTCCTTGTCAAGGATTTTAGATTTTTTTTTTTTTTATTTAAGGATTAGAATTCCAGAATTTAAAGAGCCTAGCTGAGGTTACCTGCTTCTGAGTGTGAGTGACATTGCTGGTGTGCTTCTCTGGCATGGCACACACTGTCCACTGTACCTGCTTGTTAGACTAGTTCATTAGGGAACCATGGATGCAGATCCTTCTTCATCTTGGTGAGTCTTAAGCTGCAGTGAATCAGGTCTGGCCCTGATCTGTGTTTTTGTGTTACTCAGTAGGCATTTGAATATGAGGTTGCATTCTTCCCAGTCCTAATTTGTGTCTGTTCTTGTCATTCTTTTGATCACAAAGNTCTCATCTCAAGTTGCTCTAACCCTTGTTAGATCCCTCTGTCCTGCCCTGGGTCATCCTGCAGTTTTCTACCACTGCAGGGGGCTACAGATACCTGCACCATGCTTCTTAAGCACTGTGTGCAGTAGGATTTCTGGAATCTCTTTCCCATGCCACCTGGAGAGGGGCTCAAGAACCTGTCTCGGAACCAGCTCCCGGGCAACACAGAAGGTGCTGGTCTGTGCCCACACAATGGAGAGGCCTTAGTGACCACCTACTCACTAGGCCTGAGTGTAGTCCTCAGAAGAGCTGGTCAGGGAGGAGGGAGAGTGAACAGACAGGGCTAGAACTGGATTATCCTGACTGGACTAAGTATGAGGGGGCAGGCAGTGAGTTGTGTGTGGGTTCTAAGTGGCCTAAGTTGTTGGGCCCTATATATTGATAGTAAGGGGGTCCAGTAAGGGACTTGGAGGTAGGGGAGCACCCTGCCTGATGGGGACAGTGCTGTAGGGTGCCCCAAGATAGGGCCTATGGAATAAATAGATGCTAGCTCATGGACTGATATACAGCAGTGGATAGGCACTGTCCACCAACCTGTGCTTTGTAGGAGTGGCTCTGACTCTGCCTTGTTTCCCAGACGGAACGAGACGTGAGCGTGCGGCAGCGGGCAGTGGACCTGCTCTACGCCATGTGTGACCGCAGTAACGCCCAGCAGATTGTGGCTGAGATGCTGAGCTACCTAGAGACAGCTGACTACTCCATCCGAGAGGAAATTGTGAGTCCTGCAGCCTGAGGGCTGCCCAAGCTGCTCCCTACTGTGGACATGAGTTCAGGTGGATAATTCCTGGATGGTTTTCAGTGTCTGGCAGGCTTGCATGAGTGTCTGTGAGACACTAGATAAAAGATTCCTTGGCATCTCTGGCCTTTTAGTGTGGATATTTGGCAGTGCAGGGTGTAGTCATCTGTGCCAGGCAAGCATGAGCTGATTCGTGAAGGAAAAATTCTCCAAAGCTATTAAGCAAAATAAAATTATGAAGTTCACAGGTAAATGGATAGAGCTAGAAAAAAATCATTATCCATTCATCAATTGATGGACATCTAGGTTGTTATTATGAATAGAACAGCAATGAATATAAATGAGCAAGTATCTCTAGTAGTAGGATATAGAATCCTTTGGGTATATACCCAAGAGTGATATAGCTGGATCTTTTTGTTTTTTTGAGGCAAGCCTTCTTTATGTAGCCCTGGCTATCCTGAAATTCTGTGTAAACCAGGCTGGTCTGGAACTCACAGAGATCTGTCTGTGTGCCTCACTAGTGCTGGCATTAAAGGTTTGCACCACTATGCCTGGCTTGTATAGGTGGATCTTGAGGTAGATCTATTCCCAGTTTCTTGAGGTTCTGAGAATCTGCCACACTGATTTCCTTAGTGGCAGTATGAGTTTGCACTTCTACCAGCAATGAATAAGTACTCCCCTTTCCCTGAATCCTTGCCAGCACGTGCTGTCATTTGTTTCATTATCTTGGATATTATGGGGTAAGATGAAATCTCAAAGTAGTTTTAATTTGCATTTCCTGGATGACTAAGGATATTGAATATGTCTTCAAGCATTTCTCAGCCATTTATATTTCATCTTTTGAGAACTGTCTCTTTAGTTCTGTATCCCATTTTTAAATTGGGTTGTTTTTTCTAATGTTTATTTTTTTGTTCTTTATAATTTTAGATTTTGTCCTTGGCATACAGAAGCTTTTAAGCTTCATGAGGCCCCATTTATTAATTGTTGGTTTTAGTGTCCATGCTGTCAGTGTGAAGAGACACCATGACCAAGGCAACTTTTAAAATAAAGCATATAATTGGGGGCTTGCCTACAGTTTCAGAGGGTTATTAGTCCATGAGTGTGGTTGCAGGTAGGCAGGCATAGCTGCTGGAGCAGTAACTGAGAGCTTATATGGCTTGCAAGTTGCAGGCAGACTGGGCCTGGCATGGGCTTTTAAATAAAACTTTAAAGCTGCCCTCCCCACCCCCAGTGACACACCTCCTCCAACAAGGCCACACCCACTCTAAGGCTTTCTCAAACAGCTCCACTAACTGGAGACCAAGCATTCAAACATAAGAGCTTATGAGGACCACAGGCTCCTTCATACCACCACACTTTGGAAGTGTTATTTATGGAGTCAGGGAGGTAAGGTGATGCAGGGTTGGGATATGGCTGACCTCAGCAGATTGTCTTGAGTGTTAGCACCTTGTCCTAGGTGCACTGTTGTGTCCCTGAACTTGACCAGCTTTCCTTACCTGAGTCAGCTGCTCTCCACTCTCTGGGCCTCTAAAGATCTCTTTTTTTTCTTTTCTTTATTTTGGTTTTTTCGAGACAGGGTTTCTCTGTGTAGCTTTGGATCCTGTCCTGGAACTCGATCTGTAGACCAGGCTGGCCTCGAACTCACAGAGATTCACCTGCCTCTGCCTCCCAAGTGCTGGGATTAAAGGCATGCGCCACCACCGCCCGGCTGTCTCTAAAGATCTGCTGAAAGCTTCCTGTCTACTCCAAGCTGTAGGTCCTTCTACAACCTGGCCTAGGCTGTGTACCAGCCTATTCTTGGTGTGTCCAGTAGCCTCAGTAGCATTTCCCTGAGGGTCCTGTCTTCCCTGCAGGTGCTGAAGGTGGCCATCCTAGCTGAGAAGTATGCAGTGGACTACACTTGGTATGTGGACACCATTCTCAACCTCATCCGCATTGCAGGAGACTATGTGAGCGAAGAGGTGTGGTACCGTGTCATCCAGATTGTCATCAACCGTGATGATGTGCAGGGTTATGCTGCCAAGACAGTGTTTGAGGTATGGTGGGGAAGAGTGCACTCTCACTAGGGACAGTCGTGTCTAAGCTTGAGGGGACAGAGATGGGCCTCAGTGGTGTTGCTCCTCCCCCTTCTTGGCCCCAGTAGCGGTTATGCCTTTCTTGAATTAATGCCCCCACCCAGCTGCAGTTTGCTCTAACCCTAATCTCCAAAACCGTATTAGGGCTGATGGGGCTGTTGAGTGACCTACCTGCTATCCTATGCACGAGGGACATCATATGTCTGCTGTATCTCAGGAGTCTCTTGGGACAGCCACTGGCCCTGCTGTTGGGCCCTCTGCTGTTGTCACTGCAGCCAGCTTTAGGAAGCCAGGGTCTGCCAAGGCTTTATGAGGAAGCTCTCACTGACTTCAAAATAGACCTTTCAAGGAAGGAAGGGCCTAGCTGTCTTGGCTGTAGCTTCACTTGGTGTCAGCTGCCTTTTCTGTGGCCTTAGCTCCTGATGTTCCCTGTTTCACAGGCATTGCAAGCTCCAGCGTGTCATGAGAACTTGGTCAAAGTGGGCGGCTACATCCTGGGGGAGTTTGGAAACTTGATAGCTGGGGACCCACGATCCAGGTAAAAGACCCCAGGGAACCAGGGGTATGCACTACACTGGACTGCCCTGCTCCCTACACTGCTTTGACATCCTGAGGGAGGAGGAAACCCTACCCTGGGAGCTGGCAGTGTGTCCTCCTTAAGGAGGACTGCTTTAGCCTAGGGTCCCCACTGCAGGTGCAGCCTAGCACAAGGCAGCACATGAGACAGATGAGGTAGTGTGACTCCCCGTCTGTGCTCTCTGCCCCTCTCAAGCCCTCTGATCCAGTTCAACCTGCTCCACTCCAAGTTCCACTTGTGCAGCGTCCCCACCCGGGCACTCCTGCTGTCCACCTACATCAAGTTCGTGAACCTCTTTCCAGAGGTAAAGGCCACCATTCAGGACGTGCTACGCAGTGACAGCCAACTGAAGAATGCAGATGTGGAGCTGCAACAGCGGGCTGTGGAGTACCTGCGGCTGAGTACTGTTGCCAGTACTGACATCCTGGTGCGGGCTCCTGGCTGGGTCGTTTGGTGCTGGGGCCACTGGGCTGGTACTGGGTGCCAGGATGGCCACACCAACCTCTAGTCTTTCTAATAGGCAACTGTCCTGGAGGAAATGCCACCCTTCCCTGAGCGTGAGTCCTCCATTTTGGCCAAGCTGAAGAAGAAGAAGGGCCCGAGCACAGTGACTGACCTGGAGGAGAGCAAGCGTGAGCGAAGCATTGACGTGAATGGGGGCCCTGAACCCGTTCCAGCCAGCACCAGTGCTGCGGTGGGTCCCTGCCACTGTGTACCTGGTGCCTATCAGGGCCTCATATCCCAGGGCTGGGAGTGGCAGGGCTGGTGTCTGTGGGAAAGCTTGTGAGTAGGTACTCAGAAGTAGAGTCCAGTGCTGGACATGTGGTCAGGTGTGCCCCTGAACCTAGGGTTTCCAGGACAGCCTGTTCTATGAGATGAGGTTATGGCTTCTTGGGACCAGGCCAGGACCTGTGGCTCTCTGTGATGACTTATCTTTAGACCTGAGACTACACACTTCTGTAGGAGATGTGGAGTATGTTCTCTATAGATTTAGAATGGCTTGCCATTTTCCTCTTGGAGGTTTCCTGTAGTGACTGAAGTAGAACAAACTTTCCCTTGATATGGTACAATGAAAATATTCCTGTGGATGGAAGAATTCAATGTCTGATGTTCATTGGTGGGAAATGTCATTGGAGAGCTTTGTTATTGTCTTTCTCCAACTAAAATGGGACTAGAAATGTGGTCTTGTGACCACCTGGGCTGCTGTAGATGTGGTTTATCAGATGCTGTGATCCCAGGCTTTTCTAGTTTTTCTCTGGCCAGCCTCTCTGTGACCTTGTCCCCCTTGGGGGGTGGGGGGTACCACTGGTGACAGGACATCTGTGTTGCTACTTTTGGTGGCCCCTTTGAAAGAGCTATGTAGCCACATTGGGGGGGCCCAGGAGCTCACTCTGTCCCTAGCCTCCCCATTCCCTTTTTTGTGCTGGCCAGCAGTAGCAATTAGGCCTATTCCTGGCCTGAGCTTGGCAAGGCTGTCACTCTTACTTGTGCCCTTGCATGACAAAGACTTTGGATATCTCATTTATTTGAAATAATATTCATACACATTGTCACATGCCTACACATGAACTTATACAAAGCACAGCATATTACATCTATTTCAAAGGATAAACATTTTGGCTTCCCTGATATCTGTCTGTCTGTCTGTCTATCTATCTATCTATCTATCTATCTATCTATCTATCTATCTATCTATCTACACTCAGCATTCTTTGCCGAGACACACTCCAAGGCCTAGCCCTACTTGAAGAAGTTCCTGTGGCTGGGACAGACCATTGCCACCTGTGTGCAGGGTACATGCAGCTGCAGAACACTGCTCTGTGCAAGATGTGCTGTATTAGAATGGCTTCAGGATCTAGTTTCCTGATGTTTGCCTCGGTGAATGACCTGTAGGATGTTCAAAAGTCATTCAAAGTGACTCTTGAACACAGAGTCTCATGCCAGTAGCACCCACATTTATAGACTGGCCTGGGGAGTTCTGTGGATAGCACACAGGTGTGTGAGTCAGCTGTGGTGTGTCAGGGGCACCTTTAGGTATGTCAGGTCTAGGGATTGAATGTAGGGTGATAAGCTGTGCCCTTGTCCTGTGTGATGTAGTGATGATTCTTCCTCTTCTTCCTCCTTCTCTCCCTCTCTTTTTCCTTTTGTCAAGCCAGGGTTTCTCTGTGTAGCCTTGCTATCCTGGAACTCGATCTCTTAGACTAAGCTGGCCCGGAACTCAGAGATTCCCCTGCCTCTGCCTCTGAGATTAAATGCATGCNCCACCACTACCCGGCTTTAAGGGCTCTTTTCTTGTGCTTTGTCCTGGACTGAAAAGCAAGAAGTGTATGTGCTTGTTCATCTGCTTCCTCTCATAACGGAACCGGACTTAATGCTGAGCCGAGAATGCATCCCAGCAAGCTGCTTGCTTACCTTTGCATCTTTTTATTTTATTTACTTTTTTTAATCTTACAGGTTTATTGATCTAATTTGTTCTTTGATAACTTCATACATGTGTATAAAGCATACTGATTACTGTCTTCCCACCCTCCTATCTCTCCTCCACCCCTTCCACCCACTTTCCTTCCTGCACATTTCTTTCATTCCTATCAGCAATCAGTTGTGGATGTGGGAAGGATTCACAAGGCTCTAACCCTTAGTGATGAACTTTTGGCTATTGATAGGTTCTNGTGTCTTCACTTGTGCATCCACTGCTGAGCCCACCAGGCTCCAATAGATAACTCCAACCATGCTTATATAGATGGCCTTTGTTAAACTCAGGAAATCATACCTAAACTTTTCTCTTGTTGTTTGCTTGAAACCAAGTCTTCATATTGTAGCCTGGAATTCACTGTGCAGCCCAAGCTGACCTAGAACTTGCTATGTAGCNGAGGATAACCTTGAACTCCCTATCCTCCTGCTTTCACCATGTGTAAACCTTACTCTTTTTGAAGAGTTGACGAGTTGACAGTAATGTGCATGGACTTATTTCTTAACCCATTACATTTCAACCTTTTTGATGGCAAAACTTTTTTTTTTAGAACTTTGTTGTTTGTTCAAATAGCATTTGTGGGGAAAATGCAGACGACTTTCTAGTTGTATGAAATTATGGTGGTATTATGAGGTGAATGTTTTCATCTGGACTCACAGGTAGGGAGGTGGCCAGCAGCCCTTTCTTGCTGGTCTGCAGTCTCTGCACTGCACACTGCCCCTTCCCCTACCTTCCTGTTACTTGACCTGGGAGTGGACACAGGGCTGTGTGGGTTGTAGGCATCCAAGTATCTGTGCTGATGTTCCCTTTTCTTATCTTCTAGTCCACACCTTCTCCATCAGCAGACCTGCTGGGTCTGGGGGCTGTTCCCCCTGCTCCTACAGGGCCCCCTCCCTCCTCTGGCGGTGGCTTACTAGTGGACGTGTTCTCAGACTCAGCTTCTGCAGTTGCTCCTCTTGCACCCGGCTCTGAAGACAACTTTGCCAGGTAGCCCAGTTTCTGAGTACTGCCTGGGAGGNGTGGTGGGAGCTATACCTCATGGGTGATTTTGTACTTAATCCCTAGCACCTAATGGGTACTATTAGAGAGGGGCTGATGTTCTTGCAGACAGAAAGCGTGTGAGTGACTGTGCTTTGCTTTGGAGTCTGATGGTACCTTTACTGTTTCTTTTCTTTGGGACATTTTATAAAATCTCTGAGCTTGTTTCTTCCCACTTATCCCCCAACCCCACCCCACATACCTTGTGCTTTCAGCTCTGTCAGTTTGTTTTTGTGTCCACCTCTGGCATACACCCTTTGTAAGGAAATCCCTTCAGCTCTGTGCATAGGTAGCTGCCTTAGTCTCAGGCTGCCTGGTTCTTTCTTGCTGACTCCATAGGTGTCTTCCACTTACACGCCCTTTGTCCAATTACTTTCTCTGTTTTCCACTTTGAAAGGTTTGGGATCACTTTCCTTCTTGTTGGATGATTTTGCCAGCTTCCCTACTGCTCCTTACCCCGCTTGTGTCCTGGTTCATGGCTGATGTGGGCTCCTCTCTTGTACCTCCCGTGGCAGTGGATTTTGTCTGGAGAGATTAGAATGCATCATAGGATGGCCTTTGTTTCCTGCTGGAGATGATACCAGGGTTTTTATGGTTTCAGAGTTTTCGTTTCCTTGTATTCATTGTGTACATGATCCTTCCTTCCTGTTAGGAAATGTGTGTTTGGAGTGTGTGTTTGGAGCAGGCTGGGAACAGACCTCTGATGGCTTGAGAATTGCTGAGCTTGGTATTTGACGCCTGGAAAACCCAGCTTCCCAGACCCTTGTTGAAGAGGCAACATGGGGTTCTGCCATGTACCCTAGTTTTGACACGGTCTGTATCCAGGAGTACCTTAGCCTTGCTTTGTCGTCATTGCTCCATGACAGCCATGGGTCTTGGGTCAGCTGCTCCCTGGTGTCTTGTGAAGATGGGGGAGGAATGTAAGCAGTGGTTGTTTGCAGACAGGAGGCTTCCTCTGTTGGTGTAAGTTTCTGGTATATGCTCCCAGCTCCAGGAGGTCATGCACCTTTATTTTTTCCTTATCCTGGCCTGCTGGCCTGATCCTTGATACCATCTCTTAAAGTTCCAGGACAGTTCTTCAGGACACTAGCCTGTGCAGGGATTTGCCTGTCTCGGTTTTGATGTGGCCGCACAGGGTTACCACATGATGTTTATTTGGTGCATTGTGGAAGGACCTGTTGCTTTGGGCAGTACAGCAGGCATGAGGGAGGTTGCATCCTCTATAAGCCTAACATGACTTCACCTGAGTTCCCTTAGGTCAGGTGCAGTTGAAGTGACCTTTTGGAAATAGCCAGCCAGCCATACATGGACGGCAGGGCTTCTTTATCATTTGGATGATAGGTTGATACCCAGATACAAGTGTGTGAGCCCCATAACGTCTGCTCAGGCTCCTTGAGTAACATCCAAGCTGGGCCTGGGTAGAGTGCTGGCCTAGGGTGGCAGGCCCTATGCTAGTGTTTGGAGCCTTAGACCAGGCTTATGGCTCTGCTGCCCAGCCACATCCTACNAAGGGGACAGTCATTCTCATGTGCATTGTTATAGATTCTCAGAAGTGTTTGGAAAATGGTTTCTTATACTGAATAGACAGTGTTTTATTTTGGGACATCTCACTGTATCCAGAGGTAGGCAGACAGCTGTTGGGTTGTGGCCTGGATGACTTGGAAGAGCTGGTGGCATTTGGGCCTTTGGTGTGTTCAGAGGGGACTCTGTTTCCATTGCTCTTGTGGCATAGTACAGAGTGGGACCAGCAGAGTCCCTCTGCCCTGAGTGCCCAGGCACAATGTGATGGCTTCACAGCAAGGAAACAGCTCTTATATATCCTAGAGTGACAGGAGTGACAAGTGTGGAAAAGTTGGTTGAGTTGATTGGGCAGAGGTCACTCACCTTGGTCCCTGAGTCTACTCAAGTGTATATTGAGACCCTCCAAATACTTTAAGCCCTTTCTAAAACAGATTCTTCTATTTCCTGTGGGTGGCTCTGAGTGATGCTTCACTATCCTTTTCTCCTAGGTTTGTTTGTAAAAATAATGGCGTGTTGTTTGAAAACCAGCTGCTTCAAATTGGACTTAAGTCTGAATTTCGGCAGAATTTAGGTATGTGTTTTCCTTAATGAAAATTTCTTTAGAAATTATTGGAAATAGCCAAGCATGGTGACACACATCTGTAATCACAGCATTTGGAGGCAGAGATGGGAGAATTGTGCATTTGAGAGCACTTTGGGTTATATATCACCTCCCAGGAAAGCCAAGGTTACATAGCAAGGTTACATACCAAAACAAAATTTTTTTTAAAGACAGGCATGGTGCTTACATTTCTAGTCATAGCACTTGGGAGACTGAGGCAAGGGAATTGTCATAGTTCCAGGTCAGCCTTGGCAATAGTGTAAGATCCTGTCTTTTTTTCTTTTTTCTTTTTTTTAAAGAAGATAAAAAAAATCCCAAAAGGAATTAGGGGAAATCATGTAATGAGAAATGTTTGTAATTTATGCACTGACAGATAACATAGAACATTGGATGGTGGGGTGGCTATGCATTACTAAGCCATGCACCTAGCAGGATTTAAGTTATAGGTACTTTACNACAATTAAAAAGGGAGGGAATTTTCTTGAGTCCTGAGAGAAAACATTCTGCCCATCAAACTGTTGGAGTTGCTATTAAGGTGGGCTCGATGTCTGTGAAAAGGGAGTAGGAGTGTGGAGGACTAAGAANAGCATGCCTGCCCTGCAGGAGCTGTGGGATGCTGGGCACCAGTAGCATTCCTCTGAGAGATGCCGAGCTGATGTGAATGCCCCCCTGTGCCTGGTCTGACTAAGGCTTTGCCCCTTGCCATGGTGATTTCACCAGGTTTGGTTGAGGAGGGAAGCTAAGCTGCTCTCTTTTCCAGAACTTTTGGTGTTTGGTTTCTTTTCTGAACTCTAAGGGTGTAAGTGTCAACAGGATCTGGACAATTGGTACAGGGAGCATGTCCAGATTGGTCACTGTAGGAGGCATGGCAAGTTTGAAGGACAGTCCTGGCTATTAGTGTCACCAAGTAGGTCAGCTGGTAGACACAAATGGAAGATATCTGGGTGGGTCTAGGTGGCTTCAACACAGGGCACACTGGTCCTCAGAAGGCTCCTAGTGTCCTATTTGTGCTAGTCAACCTCCTGACCTGGTGTCTGTGGTTCTGGTTCTAGTTTGCAGAAATGTGACTTTCACCCTTGAGTAACTATGTAAGAAGGAAGCCCTAGGGCAAGTGTGAGAGGCAGAAGAGAAGATAGTTCCCATTCCCCCATTTCTTTTTTTTTTCTTTNTTTATTAAAATTCATAATTTTAAAAATGTACAGAATTTTTGGAATCAATGTTTTTTTTAAATTTTTTAATTAAAAAGATCTTCCACTCCTTTTACATACCAACCTCAGATCCTCTTGCCATGCTATTTTTTTATTTGGCTTTAGTTTTGTGTTTGAAATGGGTTCTCATGTAGCCCTGGCTATCCTCAAATGTACTATGTAACTGAGGCTTGCCTTGAACTCCTGATCTTCCTGCTTCTACCTCTCAAGTGCTGGGATGACAGGTGAATGCTATTGTGCCCNACTGTCATGCTACTTTTAAACTGGAAGCTTGGTATGATGGCTCATGTGTATAATCCTAGCATTTGGGAGGCTGAGACAGGAGGATTATCATGAGTTCAGGGCCAGCCAGAAATACATAGGGAGTTCTAAGCTAGAGTAAGCTATATACTGAGACCAAACAATTGTTTGGTTAAACAAAAAATCAGAAAAAGTTGTTTTTAATTTTAGCAATAGTCATAGCTCTTAATAAATACAGTCAACTGGTAATTGCAGGGGCCACTTTTGACTGACTATTCATGGTAAGTGTGACATAATGTATATAAAATAAACTCTCTGTTTCCTCCTAGGCCGAATGTTCATATTTTATGGTAACAAGACCTCCACGCAGTTCCTAAACTTCACTCCAACACTAATCTGTGCTGACGACCTTCAGGCTAATATCCTTGATTATCTCTAGGCTCTTGGACAGACAGACAACAATTGGGGTTAGAGGAATCTTTGAGGGGGAGCTGCTTTTGTTCATATGGCAATGTTTTCCATGGCTCAGTAAAATCAGGGGCCTTCACTTTGAGTTGACCTGATGGTGCATCAGACACAGCCCACACAGCTGTCCTTTCATCTGGTTATGTGAGTCACTCTCTTGCTTATTTTGCTCTCCTCTGGATATCATTTGCCCTTTACCCTGTGAAGTCCCTGAAAAGGAGCTGTGGCTGAAGGCAGAGTGAACCTATGGTAACTAGCCAGTATGGAGCATCTCATGCCTGCTGGGTTTCTGTGTGCTTTGGCACATCCTTTGCTTAGGCAGAGGATGGCTCCATGTGGCCATCAGGAATGGTCAGGAACGTTGGATGGCTTCAGCTGAGGGGCTGTGAGAGAGGGACAGCTGGGGTCTGCTGCAGTGTGCAGAGCAGGGTCCACAACAGCCAGGGATGCATGCCTTGGGCTCAACTCATAGTATGTAGAACAATGAGTGTCACTTTTGTAGTAGATCTATGTTCATTTGGAGATGATATATTTAAATATAGAACCATTTGGAAACAAGTTGGGAACAGTGGTGTGGTGGTTAGGCATGTGGCTCAGTGGTAGAATGCACACGCAGCATAAGCAAAAACCAGCTTATACTAGTTCCATCTCCAGCATTTCCCTACTATACACACAAAGGACTGATGCATACAGAACTACCGTCTATATGTCTCCTTCTTCTGGGCTCCAAGGGGTTATGAGTTATAGGCACAGTTTGCCATGCAGAATGCAGAGGGAAGCAGAAACTGCCCAGGGCCAGCAATGGTTGCATAGATCCTGGATGCAACGGTGTTACAGTGAGCCTAGAGGCTCCTGTTTGGATGTTGCAGTCTCTGGCTTGCATAAGTGCAGAGCTACAATGATCTCTAAAGCTGTGCCTTTGAGTTAGCAGGCATGGCTTCTGCTGAGCACAGCAGGAGTCATTACATAGTTCCAGAGTTCAATTCTGCAGTGCCAAGGCCAGTATGCAGCAAGTGTACAACTTTCAAGGTCTTNTAGAGACAGGGAATAGCCAGATACATATGACTGTGGGTGGTCTGGGCCAGTTGGACATGTTGAATGGTAGAAGGACAGGATGGCAAGGTGATGTGTAGGGGACCCTGCTGCTGTCTGTTGTGGGCTGGGTGTGCTGGGCCCACTCTCCCTTCCTGCTTGGACTCCTTAATGCACTCACATCTGAACCTGCAGACCAAGCCTGTGGACCCAACTGTGGATGGGGGTGCACAGGTGCAACAGGTGGTCAACATTGAGTGTGTATCTGATTTCACAGAGGCACCTGTTCTCAACATCCAGTTCAGGTGAGGGCGGTGTGCCTCCTGTGTCCTTTCTCAACCTGTGTGCTTCTCCTTAAGGGAGTTAATTAGTTACTGCTGTGCCACTGTGCATGTGTGCAGAGTACCACCAGGCCTGGAGCCTCCAGAGTATAGGAGCAAGTGGGAGAGGAAGCTGGCTTCTGTGACCATGACATGGTACCCATGGGGTTTGAGTCTCCTGTGTGGTCTGTGAGCTAGGTTATTTCTAACCCAGATGATTTTGTGGTGAGAAATGGAAGGGCCTGCTTTCCGGAAAGTATAGAGCCAGGCTCTCTGTGCTGCCTGCTGAAGCTGGCTCGAAAGGCCATCTTGAGGGATAATATTGGTAGCTGGTTTGGAGCTAGACTTCTGGGCCATAGCATGTAGCCTTCTTTTTAGTCATCACAGTGGTTCCTTGTTGGGGAGCTACAAGGCTAATTGATTTGATAGTTTACTTGGGCCTGTCCTGGGTCTTCATTTGCCAAAGGAGTAGGAATGAAAGAATCTGGTCCTCTGACACTTGGCACAAAGCAGTGGTTTGGTCCCTTGCTCACCTGTGAATGGCATAGATATGGACTGCAACAGGAGGGATGGATGGAGGATGTGGCCTACCTCCTCCAGAAGTACTGCTGGTATGCAGTCTTTGTGGCTTTTATTGGGATGTGTGGTCACATGGCCCTTCTNTAAGCCCTGAAGACTCATCAACTGGAACATTTTGGCCAAGCATTTGTTCTCCATAACATGACTCTATTGTTACAGGTATGGTGGTACCTTCCAGAATGTGTCTGTTAAACTGCCCATCACACTCAACAAGTTTTTCCAGCCCACAGAAATGGCTTCTCAGGATTTCTTTCAACGTTGGAAGCAGTTGAGCAAGTGAGAGGGCTGTACTATGGCTGGAGAGGGGAATTGTGGGGCTGTCCTTGGACAGGATGCTTGATGGGTCTCAGCATGGCTTTTAATACTAACATGCTGTTTTTTTTATAGTCCACAGCAAGAAGTGCAGAATATCTTCAAAGCAAAGCATCCGATGGACACAGAGATCACTAAAGCAAAGGTAATGGGTTGTATGGCGATGTAGCTGAGGCAGATGTTGTGACCAGTGCGTCCTGACCTGCCTCTTCATTCTGTACAGATTATTGGATTTGGTTCTGCACTCCTTGAGGAAGTTGATCCAAATCCTGCAAATTTTGTGGGTGCTGGCATAATACATACCAAAACCACCCAGATCGGCTGCTTGCTGCGCCTGGAGCCAAATCTGCAAGCTCAGGTGAGGTCTCCACAGCAGGAGGATGGATATGTTTGTGTTGCTTTTTATTTTGGTGAAGTTTATTTATAGAGACACTCAGATTCTAAGTGTTGTTGGTCATGGTGATGGTGCAGACATTTAGACAGCTGCTGGCCATTAGAGCACATAGATTTCTCTCTCCTCACAGAAGGCCTGGTATGACACCACATGCCCATATAGCAGCTTAGCCCTGCTGTGTCTGCACACCTCTCCTGGTGCTATCTTGTTCTGCCTGCCTCTCTGAATGTGGTATGCATTGCTGCTTACTTCAGCAGTGTTCCTCTATAGACTCAAGTCTGTGCATATTCTATTGTTTATGGATACTTGTTTTCCCAACACTTGGGTGGTTTTGGGAGTGTAGTGGTCGGCTCAAAGGTGGCACATAGTTAACTTGATGAGAAGCTCTCAAGCTGGTTGTGTATGATGGTGCATGCCTGTAATCTCAGTACTCAGGAAGAGAAGGCAGCGGGAGTACCAGTTCAAGGCCAGCCTAGGCTACACAGTAAGATTGTGTCTCAAAATACAAAACAAAAGAAAGAACTGTCCAGAGTAGCTGGCTGACTCCCACCTCCACTAACAGCTAGTCTCCCTTGCTGCAAACACTTGCTTTTATTAGACTTTTCTATTTTTACTGGTGAAACAGTGGTGCTTTGGGAAGGGCTCTGTGAATGGTGAGGCCTGGGCCACAAAAGTACTTGCTAAGAACCTGGGGCTCAGTGCCCGCTCACCCTGCTGCTCTCTATTTCAGATGTACCGACTCACGCTGCGTACCAGCAAAGACACCGTCTCTCAGAGACTATGTGAATTGCTGTCGGAACAGTTCTAATCCACAGGCCAGAAGATCAGGCTCTTTGTTTGTGCGTCTCTCTTGTCCCTACCATTTGTCTTTGTACCACACTGCAGATAAACACCCCTTGTCTGAAAAACTGCCACTCAAGGCACCTCCAGTCCTACACCTACAGCCAGCCCCTTGGGTGTGGAGAGAATACAGGACACAGTTTGAGAAGGGCTGCAGCAGGCCTGCCCCGTCAAAGAAGGGTGCCTGGGCCTGGAAAATCAAGGCAGCCNTGTGGTTCAACCTACAAATTAAAGGGAAATTAGAAGTTTGAACGAAAGTGGAAATTTTGTTCAAATTTTATTAAAATGCCACTGACTCATTCTCAGAATCCAAGAAACAGCGCCATGTGTTTATAGGGTTAACACAGGGATGTGTGGCCATGCTGGATGGTGACAGCAGTGGCTTAGAGGTGTGTGACCTCTGGTTTGAGCAGAGTCCTCCGTGGGGTTTGCTATAGCATTACCTGATGGTGCTGAAGTGCTTATGTTTATGACTGTTGGCAAACTCCATGCCCCATTCATGGCAGGATCCTGTGCCTAGCATACAGTGTTTGTGAAGGGACAGTTTAAACATTTTACCACTTATTTGAGACCTTAGGTTTGCAGCATGGTGGGTAGAGGGGATCCTATTGACTTTGGAAGACATGGACATCACCTATCTTTTGTTTTTAATGAATGTACTGTCCCTGTGGTACATTCTGGGTACTTGAAGGNTAATGGGTCGGGTGGTGAAGTAATAATTCATAAGGTGTGCTTCTCTCCAGAGGGTCTTAGTTGGTGCCCCAGTATTGCATTCTCACATCTGTGAAGCCCTTGTGGTTGGGTGGAAAAGGGAGACCTGAATGTGGTAATGGAGTGAGAAGCTGGGGTGAGAATGGCAGCCCAGGCAGGTGCTGTGCTAAGGATGCACTGGACTTCCTAGCTTGAGCACTGGCGGCTCAATTGTTAGTTAACCTCTTGTGAGCATTGTACTGTATGTGCAGCCCATCAAGGGAAGAGCATAGACAATGTCAGAAGCCTTGGGAGCCCAGGTTGGGACCCTGTACTCTGCCTTGAGATGATGCCCAGGATTGCTGTAGACTCAGCTGTACAGGTTTATCTGTACTTACACAGCAGTGTTGGTGACCCTTGCTCACTAGAGTACTAGGTGTGGTCACATATGCGTGAGGTTTTTTTGCCTCAGCCTCAGGCTGCCAGCCTGCCATGGTGGGTTTGAGGACAGTGGCGGGACTCCCATCCCACTCAAGCTCCTGCAGCCCCACTCTGTACAGCCCAGGCAGTTAGTTTCAGAACAACCAACACCTGCTGTGCTGACCCTTGTGTTCCATGAAACCCTTGGTCTGGCTGTCATGTGTTGTGATCCATGAACACATGGCACAGGCTTGTGTTGCAGAATGATGTGGCTATGGCCACAGTGAGCCTCTGGAGTTCTCTTGCTCCAGTAGCTGGACAGTGTGGCTCTCCATTATGTGCGATTCATGCACTACTGTAAGGACCATGCGAATAGCTCAACCTGTGTGGTTGTGGCTTATGTACCATGTGCTACCCAGTGCTGGTGTCTAGATCAGTAATGCCCCAGCACATGGAAGCTGCTGGGGNACAGGCCTGCCCTCTGTGACTCTTGGGCCTCCATCAGTACAGTGTGCTTGTTCTCAGAGAAAAAAAAAATAAATGCTAGGACAGGAAACTGGAACATGTGTGTGATCTTTGTGGGGAGTGTCCTATACTGTTATTAGTCTGTGCCCTGTGGAATTGAGTACAACTCAGAGCCAAGGACCCTTGAGTGCTACCTGCCTCTCAATTCAAGGGTACCTCAGGAAGTGATTTTCTTGGCGCTGTCTGTGATGCTGGGTGTGTTGAACCTAGCATGGGTCCACATACTGCCATAAAGTCTGTGGCTACAGTTCTACTGAAGTCCTGTACCTGGAAGATTTGGTCTAAGCACATAGGACCCATGGGCTCAGGACTCCTCTCCTCTGCCCCAGTCTGGGGCTGCACATGAGAAATAATCCTTGCCTGGGGAGCCTGGAAGATAGTGGGTTTCACCACAGACTTGGCAAAATCCCTGATGGGAGCAGCTCAAGACCAGGGCTGGTGGGCTTTCTGTCTTAGCCCCACTGAGCACATGGACCTAGACAGTCCCAGGTCCTGGTTGCTTGGCCTGTGCAAGTGTTTGTGATATCATGCTCAGGATTCTGGAAGACAGCAGCAACATGTACACACCAGATTCTGCCGTGAAAAGAACCAGTTTATTTGGAAACTGCTTGACTATTGGGTGATGGCCTCCTGACCAGCGGGTGTCAATGCCTTTTGCTTCTCCCTGCCTCTGGGGAGACCTCCTTTCATGTGCCTCTCTGGTGCTTCCCTTGCTGCCTGTCCCTACCCAAGGCTCATATGCCTGCATCTTCCTATTATTTCCCATGCCTTCCCAGGTGCCTTGCCCAGTCTTCCCAGCATCTGCTTTGGGTGTTCTGATCTCTGGGTATGATAGCCAGAGGCTGGGAGGTGCTATACCGGTGGACAGGAAATTCCCAGGGCATCAAGGTTGAAGGGATGTCACTAGTTCATTTCCACTGAAGGCCTGTTTTGCTTGGTCAAGGTCTGCAGGAGGTAGATGGTAGGAGGCTTTGCATGACAGCTGTTGCTCTGTTTCTCTGCTGTCTCAGGATGAGCCTTGTCCAAGGTCTCTTTGAGGCCATGCCCATGGCCAGTAAGGGGATTGCTTGTTACAAGTGTTAGGGAAGTATCAGGAATGGCTTTGTGTGTGTGTGTGTGTGTGTGTGTGTCTGTCTCTCTGTCTGTGTCCCCTTGTGCTCAAGAAACCAGTTGCTGTTTAGTCCTTGCATTGCAGGGGGCTACATGCACAGCTGCTGAACACTTGGAGGGTGAGTGTGAGCTGCTGACCTGGTGCATTGGGATCTGGGCAGGGCAGGGAAAGTTGCTTCTCATAGGTGCTAAGGGGCTGGCAGCAGCCACAGCGAGTCTCCCATTGCAGGGTGTCCGTATTGAAACTGCCAAGAAGCAGAGACCAGCAGGGTCAGGAATGGCACCCCCCAGGCCAGACCCAAAGTAGAATGGATACTAGCTGATTTGTAGGCCAGCCCTCTGGACCAGCACCTGCTCATGGCCAAGGAAAGTGTGGCCAGAGTGAACTGCCTAGACCAGTGGTTCTCAACCTTCCTAATGCTGCGACCCTTTAATATAGTTCCTCATGTTCTGGTGACACTCAACCATAAAATGATTTTCACTGTACTTTATAACTAATTTTGCTATTGTTATTAATCATAAGTAAATATTTTTGTTTTCTGGTCATCTTAGGTGACTCTTTGAAAGGATCAATCGATCCCCCCAAGGGTGGTGATCTACAGATTGAGAACCACTGGCCTAGACCTCTGTTGGTCAGAGTAGGTGTGGGAAACACTGAGAGCCCAGCTCCTGGGAGGGTTCTGGTCCCAGCAGAAAGGAAGGTGTTTGCCAACAACTCACCTGACAGAAGAGGCGCAGAAACCCTGGCAACGAGTTAGAGTCACATTTGCTGTGCAGCCCTGGTAGGTAATCTGTTGTTCCTCTTCATGCACGCTGCAGGCCTCTGGAGATGGAGGCCCAAGAGCAGGTCTCAGTGACTTCTAGTCCCCACCCGGCTCTCTCTTCTATGTAGCTTCTTACCCCTCCAGTATTCAAGGCTTTCTTAAAGAATCTGGCATTGAGCCAGGCCCAGGTAGATCTGAGTCAGTCCCCAGTAGTCCCCAGTAAAAGTGTCTTAGGTCTGTTGGATATAAGACATGCTAAGGGCCAAAGGAGGGTGTTGAAGGAGAATGTCCATGTCCCTCACAAAAGAACACAGGATCTGAGAATAAGCATTCATTGTGCCACCTGGGTTAAGGAACAGCAGAGAAAGCCTTTGCTCTGGGCTTCTGGAAAGGTTTCAGAGGCAATGACATCCAGTGACAAATGATGGTAGTGATGCCTTAGCAGGCAGGCAGCACTGTGGACCTTAGGAACTGCCAGTGTGGGCAGTGTGTGTTGGTGGACACCTGTAAAATCATCACTCAGGAGGCATATGTAGGAAGTCCGTAAGTTCAAGAAGAGCCTGGGTTACATACTGCCCATGTGGTACTTAGGTTAAGAAGTTAAAAATTGGGGTTGATTTAATCCCAGCACTTGGGAGGCAGGAGCAGGTGAATCTCTGTGAGTTTGAGGCCAGCCAGAGAAACCGTCTTGAAAAACAAAACAGAAAGTTGAGGGCAGGTAAGATGGTTCAATAGGCCTCTAGAATTCACTTGATGAAAGAACTGGCTCCTGCAAGTTTCCATACAACACACACATAGTTTAAGTTAAAAATGATTTGTGAGTTACAGGTATGCTCNGTATATTATCTCTCTCGTGCTCNAGTTTATTCCTGCCCTGCTTCTCTCAGAGGTTTGGGGAGGGTCTGATGGCCTTCTGTTCCTATCCTATAACACTGTTTTCTCTCCTACTTCCTGAGGCCATTTTCTTGGGAAACAGCCTAAACTTAAAGTGACAATATGTAACCGTAAGACAGGAATTGATTGCTGGCTCTGTGAGGACTTCCTGCATAAGGGAGGCCTAGAGCATGGATGGGGAGCCTGGCNCCAAGGTGGGTGTTTTGAGAGGAACACTCAAGTCGGGGGTGTCCTCATAGTATGTGTTGAACTCATGTTTCTGTGCAGGCTGACACTGTAAGGATCACTGCCCTGTGAGGAGGAGAGCTAGTGGAAACCATGAGAAGCAAGAAATGTACATAATAGTTTCCAGGCCTTGCCTGGCCTCGATCCCCACCTCGATCCCCATCAGCCTCCTGCATGTCACCTGGGATAAGCTGTGCCTGGACTAGGCTATAATTTTCTTCAGCACTGAGGTAGAATGCATGCCTAAACTCAAGGCAGAGCCAGATCTCACATGCTAGCTTCCCAAGGGGCGTGTGTGGAAAGGCTGCTTAGAGATGTTAGGACCAAGGGGGAGGCACATGGGCCACAGGTGAGCCCCTTGCAGGAAACAGAGGCCCAGAGAAATCAAATGGGCCTGAAATGTATGCCGATCAAGTCCCTAATTCAGCCAAGCTGGGGGAGCACAGAACGTGCTCCTAGGAGGTGAAGAGAAAGGAACTTGCAGTTAGATCCACAAATGCCCAAAAGAAGCTCCAGGACCAGGCCTTCATGGAGGCGCCAAGGGACAATAGGAGGAAAACGACACAGCAGACCACGCTCTGTGAAGAATTCTGTGGAGTAAACAGTTGGAAACTAAGCAGGCTAGGGAGCAAGGACCCAGCCAGTGGCACCACTTACCAGGATGGCTGGATGGAGAGGAGATCGAGGAGTCTGGATTGGAGGGTGACACTGGGGTAGAAGGTGAGGAACTTCCAGTGGGAGTAGCAGGACTGCTCAGGAACACAGATGTAGGCAGTGGGCTGCTGCCAGGAGGTCTAGTGCTGTGGTTGGTGTCTGGGGAACTTGGGAAGACTGTCATGCCCATGGATGAAGACAGTAGCCCGGATGTAGAGGATTGGGTAGTAAGGGAGGTGAACTGGGAGGTGGTGGACTTTGAAGAGGATGAAGAAAAGGTGGGCACATGAGGTGTAGTCGAGGAAGTGGACAGAAGGCCAGTACTGGAGGGTGGCCTGCTAGATGGGGTGGGTGTCGTGTGGATGGCGGGGAGAGCAGAGGAAGGAGTGGATGAGGTGACAAGGGGGAAAACAGAAGAATTAACAGGAGTAGAGGCAGCAGTTGGAGACACAAAGGCAGAAACAGATGAAGGATGAGGTACTGTGGTGGGTTTAGTAAGCAGTGAGGAATGGGACACTGAGCTCGGAGGAGATGTATACTGCAGAGTAGAACTTAGAGAACTTGAAGCAGGTGTGAGAGGGAATGTCATGGAAGAAGATGGGAAAGATGTTGAAGAATGAAAAGAAGATGTAGTGATACCAGAGTTAGGAAGAAAGGAGGTGGATGAAGTTACAGATGGGGAATGTGGGACATTAGTGAGAGAAACTAAAGTGGATGGAANACTAGTTGGGAGAGAAGAGGCAGTTGGTAGGGATGGGGAGGAAGGGGAAACAGTAGAGCTGTGGGGAACTAAGGATGGACTCCACTGCGAGGGAGAGGTTTTGGCTGTTGTGANTGAAGAGTAAACTGGGGTAATGGAAGTTGTAGTAGAAGTGATAGATGGTGCTGTTTTCAGGGAACTTGTACCCTTCATTGGGGTAGTTGGAAGAATGGTACTCAATGGTATAGATGTGGAANCTGATGATGCTGTGAGTTCAGGACTTTGGGTGTTAGGTACCTCAGGAGTTGGTGTCACTGGGGAGGCTGATGATGTTGGGTAGGTGATGGTGGTCTGCAAAGATGTTCCTAAAGGGGAACCAGTGTTATGTGCTGAACTGGAGACAGAAAGAGTCAGAGGAGGGTAAGTAGTATGTGGAGTAAGGGGACTGGTAGGTGTGCCTGAGGTGGTGTGGACCACAGGGGTACCAGTTACACTCATGGTGGGTTTAGCTGAGATGCTTGTAGCTGGAAGAGATGTGGATTGGTGGGCAGTGATGGCGGAAGTTTCTGAAAGGTGGGAAGGAGAGGTTCTGCCTGTGGTGAATGAGGTTCGAGCTTGTGTGGTGGCACTGGTTGTGTAAATGAGAGCTGTTGGTGTCTGTGGGGTCCCTGTGGGCTGGACTGTGGTTTGTAGAATGGT
>LZPO01066267.1:45468-63284 GCA_001675575.1 Neotoma lepida
TCTGGTACATTTCTCATTTTATTTATTTCTAGATGTTAAATAAATTAATACTAGTTGAGTGGCATGATTTCTTCAATTTTTATTTTCAAATTGACTATCAATAATTAAACTACCAGTTAAATTTAATTAGCAATCTAACTAATAGACTACTAATAGTCTATTACAAATAGGAATAACTACAATTGAGTTTAATCTAGTGACAGTAATTCATTTATGCCTCATAACCTCTAAATTCTCTAGATTCTCAGTGTATGTGGTCATATCAATTTTATTTCTTCTTGTGCAATCTTTATTTCTTTTTCCTGCCTTAGTCCTCCCCTGGGNGGTCATCAATATAATGACGTGTAGAAGTGCTAACTGACTCTATTGCCTGTTACAGTCTCAGAAGGAAATGCTTCTAGACTGTACTATGCCATGCTTTATGTTTTCTATAGAAAAAAGTGTTTATTAGACAAAGGAAATTCCTTTCTATTTNCAATGTTGTACAAGTTTATCATGAATGGATAAATAGNTGNTCTTTAAAATGTGTTTTTTGCATCTATGGAGATGATAATAACACTATCTAAACTCTCTTAGTAATGTATTAAATACATGGACCCTAAGACAGGGCAGTCAGTCACATAGTGCGAGTCCGTGTTCCCTTTTCACCTTAGTTTTTTTTTCAATTTTTAATTTGATTTTACGTCTATGCATATTTTGCCTGTATGTATGTCTTTGCACTATGTGCATTCCTAGTACCCACAGAGGCCGGAAGAAGGTGTATCCTCTAGAACTGGAGTTACAGACAGTTATAATCTGCCATGGGTGCTGGGAATTGAGCCCAGGTTCTCTGGAAGAGAAGCCAGTGTTTGAACCACTGAGCCATCTCTCCAGCCCCAGCTTAGACCCTTTCAACTGAAAACTAACATTCCAAGTGTGGAGGTTTGAATAAGAATGTCCCCCATGGGCTCATGTGTGAATGCTTGGTCTCCAGTCAGTAAAACTGTTTGAGACAGATTAGGATGTGGCCTTGTTGGAGGAAGTGTTCCCTAGGGGTGGCTTTGAGGTTTCAAAAGCCCACGTCAGGCCCAACCCCCATCCACCCACCTGCTTGCCTGCTGCCTGCAGATCAGGATGTAGATCTCAGTTTCTTCTCCAGCACCATGCCTGCCTGCCTGCTGCCATGCTTACCACCATGATGATAAGGGACTGACCCTCCGAAGCTGTAAGTATGCTCCTAATGGTTTTCTTCTATAAGTTACCTTGGTCATGGTGACTCTTCATAGCAATAGAACACCAAGCTAGGCANGATGATGCATGCCTATAATCCCAGAATTTGAGGGGCAGAGGTAGGAAGACCAAAAATTCAAGGTTGTTCTTGAACGTATAGCAATTTCAAGGTCAGCCTGGGATACATGAGACTGTGTCTCAAATATATATATATATATAAAAATAAAAAGGAAAGGAAAAGAAAGAAAAACATGCCAACCTATATAGATGGGCCAAAGAGAGCATCAAATCTTTTCATCAGTGTGAGGTACTGTTACGCCCAGATCATAGGGACCCCCAAAAGACCACCACAGAGACCGAATCCCTAATGTAAAAGCAAAGAGCCTTTATTATCTTCAAGCTCCGAGCCTGGTCTCTCTGTCTGTCTGACGGAGCAGTGAGAGCAGAGAGCCCTGAGCTCAGGCAAGGGTGAGGTTTTTATCACAGCAGAAGTTGAGGTGAGGGGATTTCCAGGGTTCAGAACTCTGATTGGCTGACATTTGTCTAGGGGTATAAGGAATGTTTAGAATGTCAGGTATTTCCTTTTAGATGCAGGCCCCACTGGGTGGGATCAGCTATGGCTCTGCCTGGGTCCAGGTGTTGCCTGCCAGAAGCTGTGTCTGGGCCTCAGGCATTTGCCCCACTGGGTGGGGTCTGCCAGAAGCTGTGTCTGGGCCTCTAATCCTGTCATGGCAGCTGTGTGGTCAAACTGTTTTGGGGCCCCTCTACAGTACCAACCTCCATCTTGGCAGATGTACAGAACCTGTTCAATAGCCTCATCACTCCTGAGGAGCAGCAAGTGTCTTTGGAGAAATTAGGGAGGAATAAAACTAGTTACATTCAGAAATCCTATAACAAAACAAAGATGACAATGGAGCCCAGTTACAACGTGAACACAGGGGAGAGATTCAGACCTGAGCAATACGGAGACTACNTTTTGGCAGACCTTCAAAAAGGGGTTCCAAATCAGGCTGGAGAGATGGCTCAGCATCAAGAGCACTTACTACTCTTGTAGAGAACCTGGGTTAGGTTCTCAGCACCCACATCGTGGCTCAAAACCATCTGTAACTTCATTTGAGGGGATCTGACAACATCTTCCTGACGTCCAAGGACCACGAGACATGAACATGGTGCACACACATACATGCCAGCAAAACACTCATACACATAAAATAATATTTTTTTTAAAAAAATTTTTAAACAAATCATAGAGAGCCCAGAGCCTCAGATAGGGCCATCTACATGGACATTAAAGAAATAGCAAGAACGAAACTGAGAAAGCATTACAATTTTCATAGAAGAAGGATCCAGCAGACCAGAACAGGACAATGCAAGGCAAACGGTGGTGGGTACCAGAAAACCATGAGGTTTTCCTCCAGGAAGAGAGCGATCACAGCTTTAATAGCACTGGAAGATCCACTTCAAAACTGCAAACCACAGCCTCCTATCCCCCACCCCACCCCCACTCTTGAAGTACCACCCTGAATCCTCACTGGAGGTACTAACAAATGTAAGGGGAGCAGTGTCCCCCTGCAGGGACATCCAGGTTGTAGTTTGTCCAGGAGAGGCAAGGACAGTAAGTGAGGACACAGAGCGAAGACTGCTTGTCATATGGCTGGATGGCTTAAGCACACAACTGAAGTTTTATGAAGGAGGGAAGGGGAAAGGATGGGGCCAGGCCAAGGAAGGAAACTCCGAATACTGTAGAGATGAGTTCAGGAGACCAAAGGAGCTTGGGATTCGGATGGTGATGAAAGAAATCAGGCATGGGAAGTAGAGAGCATTGCCACGTGAGACAAGAGTGTGGGAAAGCCCTTCCTTGATCATCGACATGGAGTAGACATCTCCATTAGTGAGGAAGTGCAGGCTTAGTCATGACATGCTCAGGAGGCAGCAGTTATCCTATCAGCCTTGAGTTTGTGATTCCAGTTAGGAGTCAGACAACAGAGCTGGAGAGATGGCTCAGCGGTGCCTACATGCACTCAGCTCTATTTCTTCACTCTCACATTGTCCAGGACCCTGTGCTTAGAGAATGATGCCGCCCATAGTGGGATGGGTCTTCCCACATCAGTTAAGACAAATCCCTACAAGGATGCCTGCAAGCCAGCTCAATGTGGACAGCCCCTCATTGAGACTCTCTTCTCAGGTGATTCTAGGCTGTATGAAGTTGACGATTTAAGCTTTTCCCATTTTCCCAATTCTACCATCAGGATTGCTGCTGCCTGCCTCAAGCCCTTGGCTCTGTCCTATCCCTTTGACCAAACTTCACCTACTGAGGGGCAAAAGCNCATGTTATTTGGAGAACAGCTTCCTGTTCCAGCCCCATTTCTTGTCTTTGCTATTTCGCGTGATCACTGAGATCTAGGCAATGGGGCCAACTCCCCGGCTGGCATCCAAAGGGTGGGGGTGTGAGCTCATAATGGATGATGCAACAAGTGATGTGTGAAACAAATGCTGGAGCAGGTCTGACACTTGCTCAGACACTGGCTGCGCTGAAGTGAGAAGCTGCAGGGCTCTTATGAAAAGATGACCAGGAAGCTTCCCCGTTCCTTTTCGTCTCAGCTCCAGCCTCACTCTTCACCCGGTTCTCCGCCCTCTCGTCATTGTCAAGGCCGCCTTCCTCTCCTGACCACTCCGTCTTCCAGCCTTCAGCCTGCTCTCCAACAAGACCCACCCCTCTCTGTTTTCTGCCCCACCTCTTTCCCTCCTCTGACAACTACTTCCTACTATCCCACCTTAAGGATCTCTATGCCCAGCACCTCCAGACTTTCAGCTAAGCGCACTGTTCATCTTCCTCCCCTCTCCTGTTACTCCTCCATCTTCGTCCCGACTCCTCCCAACAGCCCTACTGAATAGTTCCCTTCTCTCTAGTCCCCACCTTCAGCCCACCCACCCGCCCCCAACCACAGCAGGTGAGCCACCAATCTCATCTTGGGGAGAGGCTTCCCTCCAGCTGCCACCATTCAGAAGTACCAGGACTGTGGTCACCTGGAAGCTTGACCTTGTGAACAAGGAACGCAGGACCATAGAGCCAATATGGAGTGCCTCGCTGGTTAGTCATGGTACCTCTGTGGCCAGACTCTGGTTCTTAACTACTGTGTCTCTACCATGGTGTTTCTACCTATGGGTCCTAACCCCTTTNGGAGGCTGCATGTCAGAAATTTACATTATGATTCATAACAGTAGCAAGACTACAGTTATGATGTAGCAGTGAAATAACTTTATGGATGGAGGTCACCACAACATGAGGAACTGTATTAAAGGGTTGCAGCATTAGGGAGGTTGAGAACCACTGGCCTAAGAGTTTCCTTTTCCCAGAAAGTCTGTTCTTGGTTCCTCCCGCCTGCTCAGCTGCATTTCCAGCAAAGTTGGGCTATAACCAAGAGTTCAAATAGCAGGAGCAGAGTTGGGATGAAGCATAGAGAGGAAGGGAAATAGAGAAGGCCAAATCCTGATTTACCCTGGACTAAAGGGTTCACACTCCTGGCATAGATAGATGGGAACTCCAGTTGTGTTCTCTTTTGGTCTGATTCCTCTCAGAGTCCATGAGTCCATTTTTCCTCATCCGAATCAGACCAGAGACCACCTGCCCTCAGGAAACAGCTCCTGCCACAGAGAGGGGCCCCCACTGTGATGAAATCAAGATTCCAAGGGTAGAACCTATCAGCTGCCTCTATCCCAAAAGGGAACTGTGGTAAAGTCTAGAGGCAGGTACTGTGTCCTGTCCTACCTACAGGGTCTCACATAGATATCCCATGCTCCCCTTGAACTCACTATGTAATCAGTGATAACCTTGAACCTCTGATCCACTCACTTCCACCTCCCAAGTGCTAGGACTACANGCATGTACCACAATTCCCAGGCAGATGATCCCGAATGAGGACCCCAACAGTCCCAATAGATCTTAGCAAAACTTGAATAATTCATTATAATTTAAACAGAAATACAAAGTATTAAAAAACAGTCAAAATTTTTGCAAAACAAATTCTTTCCTACCAGATACAACAGATAATCTCCCAAATTGTAATTTAAATACTATAATAATTATGATGTCATACTGGTACAAACACAGACAAGTGGTATATAACAAGGTACCAGAAATGGACACACACATAGACACATGCATTCATTCTTAGGTTGATATCTGGATAATACAGTTTGTTCCTAATACCAATGGCTTGTTACTTTATCTTACATCTTCTAGTTGATTTGCTTGTTGGATTGGTCTTAGCATCTGACCCTAACTAAGCAGGAACTCATAAATTTCTAGAGAAATCAGCCCACTAAGGACACTAGGAGTGCCACCGTATTTCTCGGTTCACAGTGTCCAAACAAGAATGAATCCTAAGGAATAAAGGACTGTAAAATGCACTGGTGGCCTGGAAAGGCTCCAAGTAAGCAGAAGCCANTCACATAGTGTTACTAGACTGTCTTAACTAGCTGAGTCTGTATCAGNGCATCTGGGAAACAGAAATATAGAGCTTAGGGGAGACAAACTTCAGAGCCTCTGAGCACTTTCTTTTTTAAATTTTGTGGTTTGTTAAAGATTTATTTTTTATGCATGTGTTTTGTCTGCAATGTATGTATGTGTACCACATGTGTGCCTGATGCTCACAGAGGTCAGAAGAATGTATCTGTTCCTCTGGAATTGGAGTTATAGACAGTTGTGAGCTGCCATGTGGACACTGGGAACTGAATCCAGTTCTACAAGAACAATACATGCTCTCAACCACTAAGCCATCACTCCAGTTCTGACCACTCTTTCTCTCTGAGCTTCCTCCCAGCTCAGCACTGATGCTATCTGGAGCAGTTCTGGATATTATAAGCCTAGTGGACCCAAGCTGAAGAAACTCAGCTTTCAGGGCATAAATATTCTTGCTGGATGCCCCCAAACTAACAAAGTGGCATCTTTAAAAAAATTGAAGGCCATTTTCCTGTTCACCTCAGGGACACTGTGAGAAATCAGGTATTCTCACAATGACAAGATGCATTCAAACCCCGGCAGGTGTGATGTCATTAGCATGTCTGGATGATGTAAAGGTTTATATAATGACATTAACGAAAGAGTCCCACAGATGTGGATCAGCCAGCAAACAGACAAGCACAGCTTCTCACAGTGCTGGGCATATTAGAGATATTACAGATAATGTGTTTTGTGCTCAAATAACTTAGTCAAAAGCTCTGACCCAAGAGAACAATCCTTGATGGTGACAATGTTCTATATCTGTGCTGTAGCCATTAGCCACACGTGACTAGTGAACACTTNGAACATGGCTGGTGTGACTAAGAACTGGAGCAAGAGAGAAGGAGAGAGAGAGAGAAAGAGAGAGAGAGAGGAGCGAGCTAGCAAATTTATATATGGGGTATATGCATGTGTGCGTTCATTTGAAGACCACAGGACACCCTTGAGTATCATTCCTCAGACTGTCTACCTTTTGAGGGGGAACAGGGTCTCTCACTGGCCTGGAGCTCACCAAGTAGGCTAGGTTGGTTGGCTAGCAAACCCCAGGGCTATGCCCATCCCCATCTCCCAAGCACTGGGATTACAAGTGTATACCTATGCCCGGCTCTTAAAATGTGTGTTCTGGTGGTCAAACTCAGGTCCTCATGCTTGCAAAGCAAGCACTTTGCCTGCTGAGCTCTCTCCACTGCATTTTTTAAATTGTGTTTAATCTTGAAATTCAAGTAGTCACATGCCCAGCAATCACTGTACTGAACAGTGCTGTTCTAGACTTCTGTGTCTTGGAAGGTCTACTTAACTTTGTCCCCTAATGCCCAGCACTATAATCAGTCCTGTGTCACTCAATAAGTGCTGAATGGGTACCTTGTCTAAGTCTTCCAGGANGCAGGGAGTTAAGTTCTAACCTGAGAGCCACAAGGCTAAGTTTCTCCAGTTTTCACAATTGCCAGAAAGCCCAGAATCCGGCCTTATCCNTTGCACAGCTCGTCCCAGGTACAGGCTCCAAGATAAGGCTACTGCATGGAGATATGATGATAAAAGGTTGAGTTAGTCCAGGTTTTACAACAAGTGAGGTGTAAGTGACTTAGTGGGATTTTTGCCAGTATTAGACATGGCAGAGATGAACACCAAAATCCAAAGTATGGCCTAGTTGAAAGAATTCAGGATAGCCTGAGAGGAGTTTGGTCAATGATCAAATCTTTGTAACAAGAAGGGCTGTGAAGGAAGGAAGATTGTGTATGGGATGAGGGNGGNTAGAAATTCAAGTTAAGCAATCAGGCAACTTAGAAAAACAGTAGAGAGTACAAGTAANTTAACACATTTCTCCTTTCTCTTCAAGAGTAAAGCCCTGGCTCCCTGGGTGGAAAGAATACACATGGACATGTCACATCCTTCACCTTCCTAGACACCTGTGACAAGCTCATCTCACGTGACAGGAAGGACCAGTGAGGCTGGCTGCTGGGCCAGCCTTGCTTCAGACCATTTTGGACCCTGCAGATAATAGACTGTTCGTCCAAGTTGAAAGAGGTCTGAAGCATTCCGTGCCTGCTCATTATAAACCTGGGAACAATGTCGTCAAGTGACGCTGGGGACAATCTAAGAAATTATACTCCCCAAAACATTAGATCCAGATGCTGTGGACATGTAAGATCCAGGTGCTGTGGACATGTAAGATCCAGGTGCTGTGGACATGTAAGATCCAGGTGCTGTGGACATGTAAGATGTGTCTCAGTTGGTTTCAGATGATGGTTGGGGACAGAAGCTTCAGAAGCCTCGACATGGGTGGGAAACCCTCACCCTGTTCAGGAAGAGTACCCCCAACTTCAATATGGGGATGTGGGAAGCCATGCTGAGTGGGCATCTCAGCATGTTTCCTTATGATATTTGCTTAAAATATATTGATTGTTTATTGCAACAGTATCATTTCTGTAATATTTGTGTCAGCTTTCTGTGTGACTCCTTCAACAGTTTCATTCAGCAAACATATGCCAAATATGGAGTGTGTTGGATGTTGTCCTAGGATGGAGATGCAGCTCCTCATCTCCTGGAGCTTGCTTTCTAGTAGATGCCAGCAGGGGAGGGTATCAACAGGTGTGGCTTTCAATGTAGACAGTTGGAAGGAGAGTGGGACAGGGTGGTCCTGATGTTTGGAAATGCCTTGGCTCCGTGAAATGCTGAGCAACAAAGTTCTGCTGCTCTGAACAACCTACGAGAAATGGATGGAGACATTAGATTTTTCAGAGCACCAAAAGGCCATTGATCTTTTCAGTATCAGCAAACAAATTTGTATGGGAAATACGATGCCCTTTTGCCTGTTTCCTTCTCCAGGAGAAAAACACTCAGATCGTCTATGGGACAGCACAGTAATTCAAACCAAATAACTTTGTCCTCGCTGTAAAAAAAATATAGAAAATTCTGATGATATCCCCACCCCCATGAAAAATGCATCAGAAAGTAGAGTAAAACACCATCAATATTTTCAGATTCTTCCTATGTGATATTGTGAATCTGAATTGTAAGACAAATAGTTTTGCATTTTTAACTACAGAAACTACATGCAAAGCTTAGAGAAAGGTGAAAATGACTGAACTTTGAAATATACTTGTCATTGTAGCTTTCCTTTGACTTGATTGAAAAGAAGAAACAATGATCTCTTCCAGAACCTCAAAAAATGCTTCTGAAAACTTTTCTCACCTTGTTAATCCTGTCAGCTGGACAGGATCTGGAACTATTTGGCATGCCTGTAGGGGTTATCTAGATTAGGCTAGCCTCTGCGCATGCCTGTGAGAGACTGGTCTAGGTTAGCTTCTGGCCATGTCTGTGAATGGTATCTTGACAGTGATGGGAAGATGCACCCTGATGTGGGCCGCACCATTCCCAAAAGGAGAAACCAGCTGCACCCCAGCATTCATCACTCTGCTTCCTGACTGTGTTTGTAANGTGACCAGTTGCCTAAGGCTCCTGTTGCTATGATTCCCCTGCCATGACAAACTGTATCCTTGAACTATCAGCCAAAATTAAACCCTTAAGTTGCTTCTGTCAAGGCTTTCAAGCTTTGTTTTTTTTGTTTTTTTTTTAATCACAGCAATGAGATAAGTGACTAACACACTAATAGGCAGATCTCATCCTTGGATCTTAATTGTTCTGAGAATACAGGACATGGACTCGTATACAAATGATTTAAGGGTCAGCTTTATTCTGTACCACCGAGGCCCCTATGTGAACAACTGCAGGCTGGTACACACAATGAACTCCAGCATAGTGTCCAAGATCCTTATAGCTGCTACATAGAGCCACGCTTCTGTCACCTGAATCACAAAGGAAATACTGTACACTGTTGCCAGGTAGGGGAGGAAGAGGCTCATCTTCCTTTTGTTTGCAATTTCAGCAGATAGAAAATCCAAGCATCCACTCTATTTGTTTTCGGTGTCCTTGTTTTTGTTGGGCCAAAGGAGCCTTTACCCTCCTGGTATCATCAAAGCCACCATCATCCAGAGCAACACGACACGAACGTGTTAATAGCAACATGGACAGTAGAAAGGCAGGCCATGGCCAGGTATCTTTTGATTTGGAAAATCAGTTCACACGTACACATTTCATGACTTCTACTTGATATCTTGTATTAAAAACACTAGAAAGTCTTGTTGGGCATTCAGTCCTCAATTTGTAAAGCATTCCAATCACTTCAGTGTCTAAATAGTAGAGTTGAGGTGCAGAGGTAAATCTTAATTTATGCTATAGACTGAGTCTGACTTTTTAAATTATGTGTGTGGGTGTTTTGATTGCATGTATGTATGTGNACCATGTGTGTGCCTGGTACCTACAGAGGCCAGAAGGCATCTGATCCCTGGAACTAAAATTGCAAGCCTCTATGTGGGTGCTGGGAATCAAACTGGGGTCCTCTGGAAGAGCAGACAGTGCTCTTAACTGCTGAGCCATCTCTCCAGTGCACTGAGAATTTCTGTCCTAAGGTTAACCTCTGAATGTGATCATTGTGTCCCTGTAGATCTGTTCCTTTCCATAGAGTCACCATATTTCTGCTTCCACCTTTCCCCAAATCACCCAAAATATAGTTTTCATTTTGCACAGTAGTGACTGAAATAATGAAATGATTGTGGTCCTTGGGAAAGTAATTANAGTTATTCTGTGACCTGTTACAAAATCAGTTATTTTTTTTTAATATTGACTGTTAGATGCAGGGGAAAAAATTGTAAAATTAATGTTTAGTAGGCTGCAATGTAAAATGGCACACTATGATCCAAATGTTCATCTTTGTAAAGAGAAAAGGTATCTATCTGTCTTACTACAGTTTGTGATATTGAATAAGCATTTCTATTTGGTTTGGACTGAACCCAGGACCCAGCAGGTGATAAGCAGGCACTCTACCATGAAGCATCTTTTTTCAAAATTACATTTTGTATTGTGTATGTATGCATCCACACATATGGAAGTCAGAAGACAACTTGGAGGAGTACAAAAGCCAGTTAAAGAACAATGCTGGCCCCACAACCTGTCTTCCTGTAAAACCTCCCATTATCACAATGCCATCATCATGTTGCCCTCATCAGTTTGAGCAGTTGGAACTGCTGCACCACCTTGGACTTACAGTCTCCAAAGCTGAGCTAAATAAACTTCTTTATGAAGTACTTCAACTCAGATATTTTGATGGAACAAGGTAGATTACTACACAATCCCAGCAGAATAAATAATACTAAACAAAGGACTACTTAAGGGCTATTGGATATAGAATGGACTGTATTAGTATTCTAACTTGTGAAGTGGGCAATGTTTTGCATGTGAAAGGGAGACAGGATGGAAAGGGCTATAAAAAGAGTAAATGCAAGTGTCTGCAGCACAGTGGGGCTGACTAATCCAGTCATATTATTTTAGGAGCTAGTAGGAAGCTCTGGACACAAAGCAGTGAGAATGAGACAGAAACATTAGTTACCCTGACTTCATTAACACACTGTACACACTATAGCCATAAATATATATATATGTGTGNTTTTTTGGTTTTTCGAGACAGGGTTTCTCTGTGTAGCTTTGGCACCTTTCCTGGAACTCACTCTGTAGCCCAGGCTGGCCTTGAACTCACAGAGATCTGCCTGCCTCTGCCTCCCGAGTTCTGGGATTAAAGGCGAGCGCCACCACCGCCTGGCTATAGCCATAAATATTAAAGCAACAAATTTGAGTGGGGGAATGATGGTACATGCCTGTGCTCCCAGCACTTGAGAGGTAAAGGAAGGATCAGTTTGAGGCCAGCCTGGGCTACTGAGACTGTCTCAAAACAAAACAAAAACAAAAAAAATTGGAGCCAAATGTACAAGGAAGGAGACAGTTGAGACAGAATGAAGGAGATGGTAGAAAATATTCTCAAACTTATCATTCCCATCCCAGAAGCTTTTGGATACTGCAACTGTGGAAAAGGAGAAGTTCCAGGGATGATAAAATGGCAGAGAGAAAGCCTGAATCTGCTAAGCATGGTGACACATGCCTTTAATCCCAGCACTCAGGAGGCAGAGGCAGGTGGATCTCTGTGAGTTCAAGGCCAGCCTGGGCTACAGAGTGAGTTCCAGGACAGCCAGGGCTACATAGAGAAACCCTGTCTCAAAAAAACCTAAAAATAAATAAAAGCAAAGCCCGAATCTTTCCAAGAAGCCTAATCAAAGAGTAAACATGGGCTTCTCATATCAGAGGAGCTCNGAAAGGGAAGGATGAGAGAATTGGAGAAGCCCTCATCCCTCATGGCAACAGGAGGCTCCAGGACAAAAGGGTGGGGCCCTCACCATCTTAAGCAACAATTCACATCAGTCAAACTAAAAGCAGTTTCAGAAATGGGAGATGTAAATTTACCTATTTTCTTAAAAAGATACTGAAAAAAATGGAACACAATAAAAGGCACAACACAGGGAACACCAGGCACAGTAATGTGAGGTGCTAAAACAGAGACCAAGTGACAGTTTATGGCAGACCTCAGCTGCCACAGGNAAACTCTAAGGTGGATAACATGACCTGGCATGTAGAAAAACAAAGGACAAAAGAAGGCAAGTGGAAAAGGCAAGGTGAATTAACTGAGGAAAAGCCAGCGGTTATGCCAGAGGCCCTCTGACAGCTCAGAGACTGGATCTGACAGGACCATTTGAAGAGTGAAGAAAAAGTGAGGAGGTATAGGTTCAACATGCAGCTATCAAGGAAAAGCATTACCAGTAATCAGCAATATTTAATATGCAAACTTCTCAATCTTTTAGTCTCTGTTTTTGATTCAAGAGTATCTTTCATAAGTTTAATTTAGAAAAGTTTTCTTCAAAAAGAAAGACAAAAGCTCTGAGTGTTCTGTAGTCTGTACATTCGCCCTTTTCCTTGGTTCTTTATAGAAAAAATGCTGCTGTTCAGCGGGTTTTGCTCTTCATTTTCTGTCTTGTTCGTTTTCCTGGTCGCTTCTGCAGGAAAACAAAAAAATCATATGCAGTCACACAGTACTTGGCCTTCTGTGCCAGGGTGAGAAGGAACCAAGAGAAGCAGATTTGGGGTTGAAAAAAGACTGAATTGAATTGGCCCCAACCTGGACCTCTCTCACTTACATTTGCCCCTTTCTTTCCAGGCTTCCTGGGGCCCTTGCCNTGAGCCACCTTGGCTCGGAAGCTGGAGACGTCATCATAGCTCTCACGGGTGTTCCACTTGGAGCCTTTCTTCTTTCCACCAAAACCAAACTTCTGGTTTTTGTACCGTCGTTTGGCATTGGGCCTGAAAAATGTAGCCCCATGGATTACCGCACTGTAAACCTGACGAGCTGTTTGGCCTGGTGACAGGCGTAGGCTCGTTTCTGCAAAGTTCTTAGGCACCACTGTTCCAGGTCTCTTCTTGGCCTTACATTTTCACTCTACAAACCACCTAGGCAAACTCATCTATTAATNAAGTAACTCCAGAGAAGGAAAACCCAGAAAAGGCTCTATCAACACCATCCAGCTTCCTGCTTCCACTGGCATCCATTTGAACTCAATCCTGCTAGTTCAGCCCTAGTTGTCTCTACTTCTCAAGGACAAGTCCACAGTACTCAAATGTAATTAACTTTAAAACTTGTTAAATTCAGCCTAGCCAAACTGCCACACCTCCCCTCNTGGGTTTGTTCCAGCTCCTATAGAAATGCCAACTTGGGTCGGCATCTCCTTCTATCTGCCCAGCACCCTGCTCTTCTGACATCTTAATCAGCCCTCACCCTACTNTTCTTCNCTGCACATGACACTTTTGAGGCATCACCCTTGTTCACTGGGCTTCTGTACTATCACTTAATCAAGTCTCCACTTTCCTGACTGCCATTTATTTACACACACACCTGTTACCGTCTCAAAATGGGAACATGTTCATAACTGAGTCAAGCTGGTGTCTGTCCCCTAATGCCAACAGGATGAAGCCTCCCTAACTAACAGCTGGCCTCACAGTGTTTCTAGCTGTCTCTTATACACATCTAGATGTGTATCTCACTATGCCTCTCTACAGCTCACTATGCCTCTCTACAGCTCACTATGCCTCTCTACAGCTCACTATGCCTCTCTACAGCTCACTATGCCTCTCTACAGCTCTCTATGCCTATGCTCACCCAGGTTCTTTCCTCCTCAAACATTTCTCTCCCACTTTCCTGCTCAGATGTTCATGTCCTTCACATTAGGCTCAGGTGGGATGGTCCCTCATCAGGAAGCCATCCTCAGACTGTGCCAGGACTTCAAAATGTGCTTCCACACTAATTCCCTAACACATACAGAAATCATCACCCCTAGGCCTGTGCCCACCTGTGCAGAAAGTAAGACTGAAAAGAGGCACAGTGAGCCCCCAGACCCTTTCAATCTTCATAGAACTGAGGCACACACCACTGCCTCACAGTAAATAATGCAACTACGAAGGAGGTGCTTGAAGCCCCCCTCTTAATAAGTGGCTGGACCCGGATCTGAGTCCTCGGGCTGGATTGCCCACCATCACTCTGAGAGTCACGGAATAAAACAGATCTAGGTACCAACTTTCCCCTTCAAACATTCCTGGGGCCACAGGTCCATCCCATAGCATCAAAGTCTCTGCCCCTTGAGCAATGGTACTCTACACTGGAGGCCTTCCCTGGGGAGCTCCCTCACCAGGCTGTTGGCCATCACAAGACAAACCCAACTGAAACCCTTACCCTTTACTCATCTGCTGGCCCTTAGCTCTTGCCTTTGCACCGCGTTCGGCAGGCTTCTGATCCCCATCAAGGAAATCCAGCTTATCAGAGAAGCCTGTGAAGGAAGAAGCATTTGCATCAGCATCCCTGTATTTTTAGGATTGTTCAAGACATGGCTGCTATTCCCTAAATGCACCTTAAGAAGCACACCTCGTTCCCTACACCATTTCCCACAAGATGACTGCAAAGCACTAAATTACACTATATTCCCTTAGTTCTAAAGTACCCGATACCCAGGCTCCCCTGGTAGAGACAGACAAACTGACCTTTCTGGTATTTCTTGATGGCATTCATCATATGTGCTTTCTCACGCTGCCTCTTCTGAAGGACCTCAGTCTGCACCTGTGAGACAGACACTTTGTGGTTGGTCATGCATCCCAAACCATGACTCCAAGACTATCCATCAGTGCACCTGCTGCTACCTACTGTGTTGGGTGGGCCATAGTGTCCCATGGTGCTGAGTGAACCTGCGCTCAGGGAAACCGGCAGACCCACTTCACCAGTAAGACCCACAGGACCAAACACACATGGAGCTGGAACCAAATCACACCACAGCAATCTGACCTGGCATTCCTGGCCTTGTCCTATTCTGTGCAGATGTTCTTTCTCACCTTCTTTCCGTATTTCCTAAGCGCTCGAAGTTGCTTGGCCTTTTCAGATTTCTCCATGGCAGCCTGTTTAGTCTGCAGCTTCTGCCGGATCTAAAACACGGATATTGTCAGGTACCATGCAGAGCACACCAGACCAGGGCTCCAGTATTCCGTTAACCCTGAAAGCCATGGAACTCGTGTATTTTCCTAGTTTTCCNCATACGGATAATACAGCCCCAAAGCTGAGCCTTTATCCAGGCACCAAAAGTCAGTGTGCAGTCAGAGCTTAAAAGTGGCCCTGCCTCTTCAAGCATGCTTGTTCTATTACACAAAGCTGCCTGCTTGTCATACCAGACCTGTTTCTCCCAAGCCCTGTTTACAGATTAAGGCTAAACTTCAGTGCTCTCTTCTAATGGGCCACATATGTAGTAACACTCCTGCATACTGATACCTTGCCTCTCCCATCAAACACACGTTTTACTGAAAGCTTAAGGAGTTGTCAACGTGACTGTCAGGTTTCCTGGGCTTGTCTCCAGGTTAGCTTCTTGGGACACCACCTGGAATTCTTTATGATGAAGACTGAGGCCAAGGGAACAATTTAAATACATCCTAGAGGTGATGTCAAGAAGTTTTTTTCCTCCCAAAGCTAAATGAAGATCAAGTNCCCCAACTCTACATTACACTATATCTGAGCCATACATATATCAACCCCTCACTTTCTAGAAAATAGAGGCCCAGAGAAGAAAAACCTGTCTACAAGNAATANTATTCTCGTTGGCAATGTTGGGCCGAGAACTATAGGACTGTTGTGTCTATATACCATGCCACTAACCCTGCCAGGAAGGAAATAAAGCCTTCTTTATTACAGGGACCACACTTCTTCCAGCTCTTCTCTCCCTATTTTATCTCAGTGACTGAAGCAGAGACTCTCCTTTAGAAATACTCATTACAGGGGCTGGAGAGATGGCTCAGCAGTTAAGAGCACTGGCTGTTCTTCCAGAGGACCCAGGTTCAATTCCCAGCCTCCACATGGGAGCTTACAACTGTCTGTAACTCCAGTTACAGGGGATCTGACACCCTGACACCACTGCACATAAAAAAAAGTAAAATAAATTATATACATATATAAATTATATACATATATATTACATATATAAATACTGATTATAGCCAGCACAAATCCTTTTTAAAGACCACAGGAAATGAGCCAGCTGAATGGATATACTTCAGGGTGAAGCTTTGGCTTTCCAGAGGAAAATCTTGCCTGTCTCTTACCTTTTGCATCTGCTGATCTGACTTGGCCATTTCTGCAAAATAATCAGTGGGTCGCTTGGTGGGGACTTGGAGCTGATGGAGTCGAGGTAATACTGCCAGCACTGCAGCCTGGGCCTGGCGGTAGCTGAAATTGCAGGACAGAATGAAATGAGGGGTGGAGAAAGGTCTCCATTTCTTACTGCCTCTCAGGGGTTAACCAGACTCAGGACTATCATCATCCCACCAGCACTAGCAAGACAAAACAAACAAACACCGATAAAACTCCAATAATTTCAACAGAAATCTCACTTTACACTTATTTTTAAGGGGGAAATACTTCTAAAAGCAAATCAGTTGTTTAAAACAATCAAGCTTATTAAAGGTACCATTAACACACAAACTGTGAACTCTTTCCCAATCATTACAGAAAGTCCATTCGCAACCTCCCCTAGGCAGTCTGTTCTAATAATCGGATGCACCTACACAAAGTTTAAATGAAATATTTTGAAATAGCCCTCAAGCAGGGCTCTGGTTAAATGATGACTAAGGAGCTAGTCTTTCAAGCAGGAGGAACCCTAGCTCNACTCTTAGGTTCGTGCTAATTCCTCGGTGCCTCTGAGGGTGCAGGCATANTACGTTGCCCTNCCCNTGATTCTCTATCACAGGACCCAAAACAAAACATACAAACTCATTTCCCTCTTGAAGTCGTCTTCTGGATTAACACCTTTCTTCTGGTCCTTGTTCTGGGGTGTTGGCTGAGTTTCACTGACATCCGGCACTGGACCCAGGGTCACATCGAGCCTTTCAACCCACTCCAGATCCCGTTTGAATTCAGCCAAACACTGCTTCAGACCATTCTAGGTAAATCAGACAGGGTGCTCATGAGAACCCAGAGTTCGTCTCTCTCAAGCCCAAAGTGCTAAGCTCAAACACCAGCACATGAAGCCGACCGCCTGGTCAAGGCGCGGGGTACATCTGTCTCCCAAGTAGCACGGCGCCTGTGCACACCCCATTCCAAGGACCCCGACCCCCGAGCGAGCTCACCACATCATTCACCGCCTTCTTCGGCCTCTCTAGCACAACATTGAGGCCTGGCTTCAGGAGTCCGCGGGAAAACGCATCCTGCAACTACAGACCCGGGAGCGTCACTACCAAAGAGCTAGAGGTCGCGTCCCACGCCTTGCCCCCCGAGCCCCGCTGCCGCCTACCTCCCGGTCTGAGACCAGGGACTCTTCCGACTCCGAGTCTGAGAGCGGAGGGGTATCCATCTCGCGGTCTCCCGCCCCCGAGGGATGCGCCTGTCACTCCACGTGCCCCAAAGACACACCAGCGCCAACAACTTCTCCACTCGCTTCAGGCTTTTCGAGCCGGGCTTCCGCTTCCGGTTTCCGAGCCGCACTTCCGGTTTCTCGTTGCTATAGGAACTGCTGTGGCGTTTGGGCGTGCCCGAGTTACTCCGGATCTTTAGGAGGAGTACCTGCGGATCCCTGCGTGGTCTGGTAACCCAGAGTCGTGAAGCGAGAGGTGAGAGGCTTCTCTGGGGTCCTCTGAAGAGCCT
>LZPO01066267.1:66047-85733 GCA_001675575.1 Neotoma lepida
CACACACACACACACACACACACATACACACACACACAGAGAGATGCAGTTGACTTTATTATCTTTTATGTCCAGCATATTTGCTGGACTATCACTAGTTCTAGTAACTTCTCTGTAGATTCTTTGGAGTGTGCTACATAGACAATCACATCTACAATAATATTTGTATTGTGTCACTATACTGGGAAGCATCTTGAGAGAGTTGAATAGAAGCAATGAAAATGCTCATAGTCATTATGTTTCTGGTCATAAAGAGATTCTATTCATATCTCCTTATAAATAAAGGTATTTGCTATGAACAAATGTCAGTGTCCTACACTAGGTTAAATGAATTATTTTTTCCCAGTTTTCTATGCTTTTGCCCTCAGTGAACAGATAATGGATTTCCTAGCATATGTTTTCTATATCTAATATAGAACTTTGTATATGACTTAGTAACATTAAACCAACCATCATTTTACACAGATAATATTTGTGTATATTTTCTCTCGCATTCACCAGGCTCTGCCACTGTTGCTTGTTAGACTTCCTATAGTCCAGCTGGGGTCTTTTTCCATCTACATGGAATGAGACATGGCGCTCAATTCTCCAAGTTTTTGTTAGCCTGAGAATGTTTTATTTCATCTTCATTTAAGAAGATAGTTTGACAGGGTACAGAATTTGGGGGGTACAGGTTTTATTCCATTGTCTTTTGGCTTCTGCTTTATTATAGTAGTTAAGGAATTAGCCACTGGGATCTTACTTCTGTGGGTACACAGTCTCCCCCTGGATGTTGTAATGTCTTCTTTGTCTGTGTGTGAGTGAGTACACATGCATGTGTGTCCCACTTCCTGTTTTCATTTCTCATTCACCTAAGAGTTCTCTGCGATCTCAAGCATCTTTTGAGAGGGCACTGATAACATCAGGTAAGGGGATTTGTAGCAGGATGGGGACATTCCGGGGTCTGTTTTGGAGTAGGCATGACTGATTTCCTCCTAAACAGACACAGAAGCACAGTTGTTATACTTGAGCAGCCAGAGTGAGAAAGGGCTGAGAGAGGAGACACGTCTGCTTGAAACACATAGAAGCAACTAAATGGAATGTAAAGGGGCAGTTTGGACTCCCAGACTTCCCTTAGCTCTGGGGCCCTCCTCCATTTGCGGCTGTAAGAGGAAGAACTAGCAGAAGAGGAACCAAGGAAATGGAATGNGTTTGCTCTTGTGGGAGAAATGGAGGTCTTGAATTAACTGGACTGAGAGCAGTATCTGACCAACTAAAATCAGTCAAGAAGTCTGGTCATGGGCCACATGGAAGTATTGCCATCGGTGACCATGTTTACAACAATGGTCCCAGAGGATTGTATGGTCTAGTGATGCTGTAGACATCTTGCCTTAGTCCACACTAGGATCTTCACAAAACTCACTTCAGGACACAGTTCTCAACATACCTGTTCTTGCACAAGGCGTGGCTATACCAAGCACCTGTTGGTATTCAGTCCCTAGTAAAAAAACAAATGAATGAATGAGCAAGAAAGCCATGGTCCCTGCCCTCCACAAGCTCTATGCTGTAGCAGAGACAAGCATGCTTTCCAGTATGCAGGCTTGTATCAGTGAGGGAGACAAACACTTCCCACAGTGCAACCTGGCAGAAAGCACAGGAGTAAACACATTCCCCTTGTCTCCTCCAGACATGAGCATGTCCCTAGCTTTAACTTCTCACTATGCCATTTCCCTCCCATCCTTGCTTCAGTCCCAACCTCTACCCTCAGCTTCAAAATCTTACCTAACTTTTACACCCTTTTACCCCCAAATAGTCACACTATGGAGTTCATAGTATACATCCAAAATCCATTTCTACTATTTCCTCTTCCCTCGTGTTTTTTCCTTGCTGGATATTCAAACTCATGTTAAAGACATTATTACAAAAGCAGTGAAACCCAGGCATAAATATCCCAGAAGCCCAGTAAATATGTATATAAATATGTAACTTTAATGTACAAGTGGTGTTAGGATTCAGTGCTAAGCTAGCCAGTTATGTCTTTGAGAAATGGGAAGCCATTAAGAGTCTTACTTCTTTTCTTTTTTTAATATGTATGTATGTGTGTTTGCATGAGTATGTATGTGCCTGCACAGGCTGGAAGAGCATATCAGATGCCCTGGAGCTGAAGTTACAGGCAGTTTGAGCCTCCCAACTCAGGTACAGGGAATCGAACCCAGGTCCTCTGGAAGAGCAGGACACANTCAACCTCAGAGCCATCTCTCCAGACCCTTACTAATTATCTTTTCTCATCCTGGACCCAGGATAGATTGAAAATTTAAATGTAAATCAGTCAAATTATTAAAAACTCGAAACAAATACACATAATTAAAGTTCAGTGATTCAGAGGGGCCATTTTAAGCAAAAATCAACAGAGTCTAACTTGTCCAGCCTGTACTCCACCCCTGATGTCCCACATCTCCACAGGGTCCAGAAACCTCAATGTCATTCCCTCCCGCCCCCCTACCACCCCGCAGAGTCAGTCACTGGATTCTGCTGGTTCTACCTGTTAACATTTCCCTAATCACCCCTTCTTACTGCTGTTCCTGCTGCCTTCACATAGCATATTGCTACCATCACCTCCAGCTTTTCGCTTCCACTGCCGACCAGTTCCCCTGCCTTCAGGACTGCCGTCCACACAGCTGCTGGGGAGATCTTCCTACAGTGTACATCTGACCCCTTCATATCAGTTCCCAGTGGCTCCTGGTGCCTCCCAGCTGCAGTCTAAACCTTGTGCAAGGCTCTCAGTAACCCAGAGCCATGATCTTCTCTGACACAGCTGTCCCTCCAGGCTTCCTGCAGAAGTCCCGTGTGCAGGGCAGTTGTGCTGCAGGACAATGTACGCATCCCTCCTCAGCTTGCTGGAAAGTAGCAGCATGAAGCCCATCACAGAGGGACTCCCATAATCTGCTAGTACATCTTCCCCTTCTCACTCAACCTCCCTGTCTGGGACCCACATCCACAGATGACTCATCCCTGTGCACAGTGCCCAGGGCCCACAACACTTTGGGGCCTATGAAAAGATTTACTTTGTATTAATATGAGAAGAAAATGAATACAGCAATAGTGATTATATGATAGCAAATCCAGCATGGATTATACTCCTGTCTATGTAAGTGCAACCATCAAATACACGAATATATATGCACATAATATACATATATATTAAATTCTGTTACACTTATTTATTCATTGTGTGTGTGTGTGTGTGTGTGTGTGTCTGTGCATCTGCATGCCATGGCACGCATGTGAAGGTCAGAAGACAACTTGTAGGAATTTGTTCCTTCCTTCTACCATGTGGCTTCTGGGAATCAAATTTTTATCATCAGCCTTGGCAGCAAGCACTCTTACCCACTGAGCCATCTTGCTAGCCCTATTTTTATTGTTTTATTTAATTTTTATTTATAATTATGTATATGTGTATGCACAGGAGGCATGTGCATGTGTGTGGGGGGGGTGCCTGTGGAAGCCAGAGGCTTTGGATCTCCCTGGAGCTGGAGTTATAGGTGGTTGTGAGCTACCTGATGTAGGTGCTAGGAACCTAACTCAGATCCTGTGGAAAAGTCACCAGCCCTATTTTTATCATTTTTAATGAAGGAAGAGACCCATGAAAGCAAAGTACCCAGAGCCCCCATAATAGGGCCTGCTGTGGCCCTATTCTGTCTTCAGGATGAAGTGTTCACACTTGAATTCTCACCACAGCTTTCATTTCATGCTTGTTACTCCATGGCTGCAAGATGCTGGCAAGCTTTCCAGCTATCGTCTCTAAATTCTAGGAAAAGGGAAGAGAGTATGCATGTCTTTCTGCTTATCAAGGAAGCACAAAGCTTCATCGTAGACTTCCACGTCTGCCTAGCTGCCAGACTGAGGAACTGAGTAGTTAGCATCCAGCCTCTGAAGTAGAGTACCAAATGCTGGATTCTCAAGGTGTGAAGGCCTGCAGGATTGGAGCCTATCCCACCCTTGTTGGCCCTGGTCACCCCTGACTCCCACACAGTGCTCCAGCAATCCATATCCTTGGGGTTTCTCCACCATACTGCACCCTCTATTACAGCCATTCACTGCTCAGGCTTTTCCTGCCATGTTCAGCTTCCTCCATCCTAACTGGTCCTGACTCAGGAAAGACTCCTTAGCATCCTAGCTCACCTAGTGTGGTGCCCATCCCAGTCATTTTCACAATTGCCTGCATACAGTGGAACCAAGGGGTGGCCAAGGACTGATCTTTGCACACTCGGACACCTTTCTCCTCTGTCGGTGGTGCCCCTTGCTAAGTCTGGTTGGACCTTGATGAAAGCATTGGCTGCCCTCAGTCCCCGCTTTTACCTCCTTTTGCAGGCTCAGACAAGAGTCAGGGCATGCTGGCCTTGTCCATCAGTCCCAATCGGCGATACCTCGCTGTCTCCGAGACTGTACTGGAAAGACCTGCCATCACTATTTATGAGCTGTCATCCGTCCCTTGTCGGAAGCGCAAAGTCCTGAATAATTTTGACTTCCAAGTTCAAAAGTTTGTCAGCATGGCTTTTTCTCCAGACTCTAAATACCTGCTGACCCAGACGTCGCCTCCAGAGTCAAACCTCGTCTATTGGCTATGGGAAAAGCAGAAAGTAATGGCCATTATTAGAGCTGATGTTCAGAACAACCCCGTCTACCAGGTACCCCCTGCCATGGCACGTGCCTTCCCCGTTGTAAAGCAGTAAGCGCCAACTTCTACTTGGCACTTTGTACCACAGTGCTCATTTCTCCCATGAGTTTTAACACTGAGCTTCACAAGAAGCACATAGGAATATGTGGTTATTATCCCATCTTCAAGATGCGGGACCTGAGGCCCCAAGAGGCTAAGTAACTCAGCCAAGACTGCAGAAGTGGTGAGAGGCAGAGCCAGCTGTTTCCCATCTGTCTTCTGTCTTCCTTCCTATGGTCCAGAACTACTGTCTGGCACAGGTTAGACCAGCTGTACTGTCTAACACTTACTCTCCTTGGTTCTGGCCCCTTTGCAGTAGACTTCCAAGCAGCAGGAGAATTTCAGGAATGGCATATAAATTGATAGATTTGGGTTTTTATTTTGTTTAGGAGGGGTGTTCTTTTTTTGGTTTTAAAACAGGTTATGACTACACAGCTCAGGCTAGCCATGAATTTACCATCTTCCCTGCCTCTGCCTCCCAAGTGCCGGGATCAGAGATGGATGTGACCAGGCCCAGCAAAAAGGTAGATGTGTAAGAAACTGCCAATGAAGTTACAGTTGTGTGGATAACAGGATTTTCTATTGTGGTTTCAGAACAAAACGAAGAGCCACTAGGAAACACGTTGGTTGACTGCTTAGGCAGGGAGTCCCCAAGGTTTATAGCTCTGTCCAGCATTGAGTACTCATTTTCCTAAGTTCAAGAAGTCTTTACTGTCCATGGTCAGAGATACTAGCTCGTCAGAGCCTTGAGCATGCATCAGTCATCTCTCAGAGGTTGATGTGTGAGCCAGGGCACCACCAGCAAAACACTCAGGAAGAGTGTTGATTGCCGAATCACAGAGGCAGGGAGAACCAAAAGGCAGTTTCATCCAGGACGTAGTGTCCCAGTGATGAGCGCTTCTCAGAGCAGAGAGCACCTCCTGTGCAGTAAATCCAGTGAGCATCTACTAGGTGCCCCCTCTGCACCTAGCCCTAAGGACACAGAGACTCAGCACAATGTACCGCAAGTTGCTCTCTGTCTAGTGAAGACAGCAGGTTAATTGCTGTTAGTGTGTGTTGGTTAAGGGCTCCAGCTGAAGGGAATTCGTCCAGTGGGAGACCATATCATCCCTCCTGAAGTGTGCTTTCTTCCTCTGGACAGGCCTCCGTAAAGCAGCCCAACCCCATGTCTCTGTTTCCAACTGAACTGCATTCCCTCATGCTGGCACCNAGTATAGCTCTGCTCATCTGAGGAGACATGTTGGTGCATGCCTGTAATCACACCACTCAGGAAGTTGAGGCAGGAGGAGTATCTGTTTAAGACCAGCCTGGGCTACATAGTGAGTTCAAGGCCAGCCTGGGCTACAAAAATAAAAAAGATTGTTTATTGTTGACTGATAGACCATCTAGTAGATATAGATGTGTATCTTTACCAAATATAAAATCCCATGATTTTGTGATATGTACAAGACATTATGAACTACCTAAAGTGAGTGTTAACTGGTAAAGTGGGAATAATTGCATCAAGAATCATCCTGTCAGCATCAACCCCCAGGATAATACTCAAGTTTGTGCCACTGGAAATGGGCTATTTAAGCTTCTCCGTTTTACTGAAGGAACCCTAAAGCAAACCAATTTCCAGAGGGGAGAATCCCAAAACTACCTAGCCCATGCCTGGGTGTCTGAAGACAGGATCATCGTGGGCACTGATACTGGGAGGCTCTTTCTCTTCGAATCTGGAGATCAACGCTGGGAGACGAACATAATGGTCAAGGAGCCCACTAGCTCCAGGAGCGTGGACCTCGTCCAAGAGTCAGAGAGGTAACAGCGCCCTCTGCTGGACCAATGCCCACCCTTGTTGTTCTGCCCAAGTTCTGTAAAATGAGCTTCTTTCCGAAGCCTCTCACAGGTTTGGTTCCTAGCACCCACATGGCAGCTCACAACCATTCCAGGACATCTGGCGCCCTCTTCTGGCCTCTGAAGGCATTGTTAGGGTCCATGAGAAGTCCCACAAAAAGACCACCAGACACATATGTAATCAACAAGAGCATTTAATTTCTTGAGAATAAAAATTCCAACACGCTGGGGTAAAACCATCTGACAAAATGGCAAAATGGCGACCCCAAGAGAAGCTTGCAGGCTCCTTTTATGCAGGATTAGGGGAGTTCCAGCTGTAGTTAAGTGGACTTTGAAGTGATTGGGTATAGACCCTTACTGATGCAGGAATCATTTTACTATTGGCTCATGACATCGGATCAGCAACTGTAGTTGCAGTATCAGGGGCCTGTTTGCAGGGGTCTGTTTGCCTGAGAATAGCAAGAACAGTTCCTGTTTGTGGCCAGGTAGGACCCTGATTGGCTACCAGACTGGACCTACTTCCTGAGGGTCTGATTGAAGCCAGACATTAGTCAACATAGGATCCTGGGGTAATATGGGGCAGAGATCTTACTTAGCAAACTGGCCCCTGGAAAACAAAAACAAAAACAAAAAACGACTGGCCCTGTTAGGGTCAGTCCTGTTATAAGAGAGGATGGCCGCTTCAGACACCAGGTACCCATGCAGTGCACTTACATACGTACAAGCCAGACCCATAGACATAAACTAAAAATAAATCTTTTTTAAGCTACGTTCCACCTTGAAAAACAACTATGCCCATTTCTTCCTTCTCTTTTAGCATCCGTCTGTATTCAATCACAAAACTGACCATTATGACCATGGCCTACATACAAGTCTTTTTATTTTTATGCCTAGTCTCATTTTATACACAGTTCAGTATGACAAGTCTTCAAAATTGTAGTTTTTTTTTTTCAAAAGCATGTTCTCTATGACTGGCTGCCTAATTTACCATATTCATGAGATAAATGCCCTCAGAGCCCTTGCCAGGCCCTGGGAACACAGGCCCTCAGGCAGTGACAGTCGAATGGGAGGCAACCATAAGCAAAGAGGGGTAAGGGAGTAGACTCAGTAGAGCTGACAGAAGGCTGTCTGGTGAGAGGGGTACTGGGGAGGGGTGTTCGCTTCCATCTGCATTGTAACAGGAGTGATCACATCTCACACAGCGGAATGTGCTGTGGGATGTGTCAGACACTGCTGACAAACCCATGTGAGTCCTGTCCTTCACAGTGCCTATCATCATCATGCCAGCTTTACAGACCATGGGACAGAGACCTAAGATCTCAGCACTGCTCTCTGACAGGACTAGAGTTCCATTTCCATTCTCTCTCAGCCCAGAGCCCAGTCTCCCCNTCACCTGGCACCCTGTGGATTCTTCCTCCTCAGTAACTTCTGGTCCCCCCACCCCATTCCCACAATCCCTCCCCATGCCGGTTGGTACCTCCTTATTTTGTGGCTTGTGAAGGGCTTCCTAAGGAAGTCTTGATGGAATTTTTCCCCCTTTACTAGTTACTACTTCCATTAGGTAGTTCATATTGTCCCTTATATGCCACCAAATCTTGGAATTTTATAACAACATTTGATGAAGACACATGTCTACGTCTGCTATATGCACAGTATTTTGATTGGGTCCAGGACTCCCAGCACAAAGGCCCCTTAACTCAGCCCAGGCAGTGCTGTCTCTCTCCCCTCCTGAAAAGGAACATCCACCCTCATCTCTGGATTCCTTGCGTGACCAATGCATTTTCTTGCTTGTGGGCTCAGCCAGTGTAGTTCTCTCTCTCTGCTCCCTACCCCAACACACAGACACATGCTCATCTGTTCCTGTTTGCCCTGGGGTATCTGACTAAGAGCACTTGGCATCTGCTCACCTGAGGCAGGTGCACCTCCTCAGTTCCTGCCCTCAGAAAGCCTATATTGCTTGTAGCCAGGTCTTTGTGGCATGCCTAGCTCCCCTTAACAGTCCTTACTTAGCACATGAGCCTGAGACTTGAAGCTTCTGGGGCCAAGGACAGTGCTGATCTTANTTACTCTTGTTTCACGGAGCCCTTCTAACTCTAAATTAACATTTATGAGCAGGTATAAATACATATTGTATGNGTGAATGAATGGAAAGAGANACCTGGGTTCAAATCTCAGCTCTGCCAGGCAGTTATATTATCTTACTATACCCAGTCCCCTGAACCACTTATTTTTAAACCAAGTTAGTAATCCCCATCCTCTGTCTAGCAGACATACTCACTATGCTGTGTAGAGTTCCCAAGCCAGACAGCAGCATTTGGCTATGGGAAAGGAGATCGGTGGGTTGCATCGCTCACAACCAAGGGTATCCCCCACCCCCTCTCTCAGAAGACAGGATCTCCTTATGTGGTCTACATACTGAAACTCACTGTGTAGACCAGGCTGGCCTTGGACTCACAGAGTTCCACCTGTCTGTGTCCTGGAGTTAAATTTGTGTGCCACCATCTCTCTCTCTCTCTCTCTCTCTCTCTCTCTCTCTCTCACTCCCTCCCTCCAGAGCTTAGCTTCTCCTTAGGATCGTCTCCAAAAAAGTTATATGCTCTTTTCCTTTTCCAGCCTGATCGAATTTCCACCACCCAGCTCCCCAGTCCCCTCCTTTGAACAGGTGGTGGCAACCCCTAACCCCCACCAAATGGCCATGCCTCAAGTGTTTGCCATCGCCGCCTATTCAAAGGGGTTTGCCTGCTCGGCTGGGCCAGGCCGGGTGCTGCTGTTTGAGAAGGTGGAAGAGAAGGACTTTTACCGAGAGAGCAGGGAAATCCGGGTAAGGAGGAAGCAGATGGGGTCCTTGACGGCGGCATTGTTCTGCAGCAGCTGTGCTCTGACCGAGCATTTCACCAGGAAGGACTGGGGAGAAACAGACAGAGAGCCCCATCCTGAGANACTTAGGAGCCGGTAAACTGGATTGGGATTTAGAAGTGGCAAGACCTGGATTTGAGTCCTATGGGGAAATGTGTCAAATTGATGCAGACAGACTTCCTCCTTGAACTCTAATATCCCATGACCCTTCCATTATTATATCCACGNTATTAAGCACACTGCCCAGCACACACATTTATGGAATAAATGATACAGAAATGACCTAGACCAGCAGGTTGTTCTTCAGTGACAGAGTCTTGATGGGGAGGACCAGGAGACGAGAAAATAAAGAGGATGGGAAAGTTGGGGTCAAGGGGTCTACACATCAGTGTAAGATGATGCAAGCAAGTGTGTGAAGAAGGGCAGCATCTTATATACAACTTGCAGGGGGGAAGTGGGACAAAGTCAACAAAAAACTGTCACACAATGGGATGAAGTCAGCAGGAAGCTAGTCAGGCAGTGTTGCACAAATGAAACACAGGACATCTCAAGTGCATCAAAGATTAAGTGCTCAACAGCCTTGGGACTGATGGCCACAGCCCTTCAAAGGTGGAAGGGCCAAGTTCTCAGGACCCAGAAAACTGTGGTTTCCCCAAGGCCTGGGCCTAGGCCGTTCCAGCATGTACCTGGTTTTAGACAAAGAACTGAGTTATTTTTTCCATACATCAGGGTCCCAGGGAAAGTCTCAGACTGTCCTGGTCCTCTACCCAGAAAGCTGTGGAGACAGGCACGATAGAGCAGCTTGGGGAGGAGCCCAGAAGGCTTCTTGGTGTTTGATACTATTCTTGAGGGGTCTTAGAACATGGATGACACTTGACAAGAAGACATAGCCAGGGACTCCAGGTGGAGACAGCAGCTTAAGCAGAGACTCCCTGGCAGCCTAGCNGGAGACAAGGGTGCATTTAGGACATGCCCTGCTGCCCTGTACAAAGGGGCTCATGACACTTAAAAGAAAAAGAGGGGCACTGTGGCCAGTGAAAGGTAGCAAACACCTATCTGGAACATACTTCAGCAGACCACAAGGATTTGGCGTGGAAAGGGTTATGTTTAAGAATAATTGATCTGCCCATGCTACATGGTGTCAGAAATGAATCTGTGATTTATTGACTGAAATGAGCTATTGACCCTCCAAAGTTGTGTTTCTGTTTAGAGCATGACACGATAACCCCCCATGAGAGGTGGAGGTGAAAGGGATGAGACGGGAGGCTGTGTAGGTCTCCACATGTATTGCTGGGTACTCAGTGTTCAAAGGATGGCTCTAACCCGGAATCAGTGGAGAGCTTTTTAGTTAGTGTAACCCGAGGCTAGTGAGGCCTAAGATCAGAGCCGTGGGTAGCAGGGGTGAGGGGAAGAGAGAATGCCCTTGTGAAGACAAATTCTGGGTAGAGGCAGGAGGAGTGTTCCCAATGAGCGCCCAGAAATGATGTCCAGGCTTTGAAGTGGGAAGCCTGGGAAAGAGGCCAGAAATAGGGNAACTGGAGAGAGAACAAGGAGTGTGGGGAGTGAGAAGGCACAGGCTGACGCAGTGAGAGTTTACTTAGCCCATAAAGAAATGTCACAGGTATTTATCAAAGTTTACTGAGCCTGGCAGGCTCAGTGTTGGGTGCTGGACACATGGGCNGGGGAGGGGGAGTCAGCACATGAAGAGCCCAAGCTCAGGACTCAACAAACAGAGAAGCAAAAATGAACAGGGCGTCAGATGAGGACAACACAGGGAAGAAGATACAGCCAGGAAGAGACCCCGAAGCTGGAGGGGTTCTGTTCCAGAACNATCTGGGGACTGTCTCTCCAAGGAAGGCGGCATTTGATCAAAAACCAGAGCAAAGTAAAGCAGCTGGGAATGTGGACTTGGACACTGTCAGGAAAACCAGTGTGCACACAGAGAAAGAATGCTTAGCATGTCCTGACATACACAGCCTACTACATAGTCCCTAGCACCTTGCTCCTACTGTCTGAAATATCTAGCATTGCAATCAGAGACATTACCACTGTTTTCAGTGAAACCCCCATGTTAGGATAGAATCACTAAGAGATAGAGGTATAGAGAAAATAGGGGCTTGAGAGATGGCTCAGTAGACAAAGCTTTGTTATTTGAGAGTGAGGACCTGAGTTCAAATCCCCAGCACCCACACAAAAGGCAGGTGCAGTAGTATTCACCTATAACTCCCAAGCAGGAGGAGGCCAGAGACAGTTGAATTCTGAGAACTGGTTGGCCAGACAGCCTAGCCAATCAGTGAGCTCTGGGTTCAGTGAGAGACTCTGCCTCAAAAACTACAGATGAGAGCAATAGAGGCTGCTGTGAGAGGCAGCCTTCAGGAGTCAGGGATTGAGGGGGAGCCACGGAGTCGGCAGGCTGGGGAGTAAAACTTAATCTCTGAGGCCGGCAAGAAAGGGGCACACACACACGCGCACACACCTTCAGGGTCTTTCTATCATCTCTTTCTCTCATCTCTTTATTTCTTTTCTTACCTCCATCTAGATATATCCCTTCTGTATATCATTAATTTTTCCCTTACAGCTTATGTACCCCAGCAAAATCTCTCAGGCAATATAAAAATTACAATGTAGTTTACATTCTATTTTTCAAGTGAATGACTATAATAATACAGGTAAAAAAATAACATGTTTTTCATTCCCTTTACATGATTAAACATTTTATGTATCACAAGTGAAAAATTATTCCCAAGAACCCACATACATTCATGTCCAAACAACTCATTATAGATTAACAGAATGTAAGCAAGCAAGGTGTTTTTCTCAGCCAGTTCTTTTACTGCAGGCTGCATTTTACAGTTACAAGGAAAGGATCAATCACTTTATTATTTATCTTAAATGGTAATCTTATAAAAAGTCTTAAAAGAATAACATCTAAACTTTTAGTAGGCCTATCCGAGATTCACCCATCAGTGCTTTGCTTTCTGGTGGGCCAATCTCCTGAAGTCAGTTGCTACCTGCTGCTCCTCTGACACAGCCACCAGCAGAAGAGGACACCCAGTGTCAACTTCTGGCCATCATATATATGAACACACATTGGTGCACACACATACACAAACAAATACATACACACACACACACACACACATACACCTCACAAGCACACAAAGGAAGAAGGGGAGAGAGAAAGAAAGAGAGAAAGGGAGGGGGAGAGAGGAAGGGAGGGAGGGAGGGAGGGAGGGAAAATGAATAAGGAGAATAAAGGAGGCTGAAGAGTCCATTGCTCATTTAACACATATCTGTTGTGTACCTACCATGGGGACAGATCTCATGCTTGGTGGCTGAGACAGTGGAGTCAGGTGTGACCCCTTCTCTACAGGAACTTACTGTGTTTGGAGAACAGGGCCACACCCATGCATTCACTGCATCCATCCATATTTGCTTCCACCCATTTATTGCATCCATCTCTCCACTGCATGCCTGCTACACTCCAGGCCCTTATGCTCACACTGGGACACAGTAGTAGAGCAGCTGAGACAGGGTCCTCAGCCCAAAGCTCCCATTCTACTTTGCATGGTGTGATAAATGTGACAAGATGGGGCCCCCAGGGGCTACTGGTNTATTTTGGAGATACCCGTCTCCATATCCCAGGGTGCTCAGGGAAGGCCTGCTTGTGGAGTGAGGGATGTGGGACATGTGAAAAAGGGCCAGACTATGTCCAAGCATAGGAAGCCATGCACAAGAACCCAGTGTCCCATGCCCCAGGGACACACAGAGTGTAGAAACACCAAGGAGGTGTGACTAGGTGGAGGCTTCGGTGTTGAACAGACCCCTCATTTGTCAGGGAATGACTCAGGCTCTAAGGCAATGGTTCTCAGCTTCCTAATGCTGTGGTCCTTTAAAACAGTTCCTCATGTTGTGGTGACCCCCCCCAAACATAAAATTATTTCATTGCTGCTTCATAACTGTAATTTTGCTACTGTTATGAATTGTAATGCAAATAGCTGATATTCGATCCCAAGGAGTCACAACCCACAGGTTGAGAACCACTGCTCTAAGAAACTAAGACCTGAGCAGGCTGGCCAGTCAGCACATTTTGTCACTAACAGANGCTAACACAGAGNAGGAAAGTAAATCTAATTTTATTATGTCTCATTGGGANCAATGCTCCCCTCTAAGCCTACTGGAGGCAGCAGTGACCCCTTCTTCCTCTGAGGCCTTTTACCCACCCCATATTGTAGAGGGGCCACCGCATCCCTTCGATGCCCTGAAGTACACACAGGTGTGCTGGGTGCCAAGTGAGCCCATGCACTAGGCTTTCAACAGGTGGGCAGCTGGAGTGGGTTTAAATGAACATGCACATCATGGGGATCTCACATCATCNCCACGTGGGCCAGGCATTCCCAATGCTAGTTGCAGCAAAATGAACATGCGGTCTATTTAAAACTGACAGAAGCAGAGACACACCAGTCCTCCCTTCTCCAGACCTGAACAAGATTAGGGAGGTCGCTGGGTCAGGAGTCTGGAATCCTTGTAGCCAGGGACACGCTGACAATGTGGGACCATGACTGAGAATGGCTGATGGCTGTTTTGTGCCTTGAGCAGATCCCTATGGACCCACAAAGCAATGACCCAAGTCAGTCAGACAAACAGGATGTTCTGTGCCTGTGCTTCAGCCCATCAGAAGAAACCCTCATCGCCAGCACCAGCAAGAACCAACTCTACACTATCACCATGTCCCTGACAGAGATCAGCAAGGTGAGCTTCCTCCAAGGGCATCAGTCCCCTTCCAGTCCACACTGGGATGCCCATCAGGGGCTGCTCACCATGTGGATAGAGTTTCATGCGAAGCTCATTGTGGTTCATGCACCCTGTTCACACAAGCAACCAGAAAAGCCGAGTGTGCAGAAGCGCTCTGGTGTAGGGGGAAGGGGGTACAGTCTTGATGTTGCCTATCCAATTCAAACGCCACATTACCTGCTGGCAGTTGCACTTTCAATGAATTTAATCTACTACCATACTTATTCACNGCCCAAAGATTTCTATATAATCTTTGTGGCTGCTTTTTTTGCTTGTTTTGGAGCTGCAAAGGAAACTACCATAAAACATTCCAGATGTCATAACGAACAAAGCACATGGAAGATGATGCTCACTGTTCGCTGCACACTTCATCTGTAAAATATCAGTTCAGACCTGTGGTCTCTAGCAGCATGGACTCAAATATATAAAAGGAAGAAAACAGACCACCTATAACCTCAGTTGAGGATTTTAACATATCCTTTTCAGTCATATTTTGGGGGATGTTTTTATTGCTGTTTTTGCTTTTTCTGAGACAGGGACTCAAACAGCCCTAGTAGCTAAGAATGGCCTTGGGTTTCTGACTTTCCTGCCTCTACCTTTATGGTGCAGGCATCACCTCTCCCATTCATGCCATGTATATGCCAGGCAAGCACTCTACCCGCTGAGCTTCATCTCTAGCCCAGTGGTGGTTTATAGTAGCCACATTATTCAGAGTTGAACAACCAGTACTATAGTTAATTATAGGGCATATTCATCACCTTATAAAGAGANCAGCCCATACTCTTTAGCTGCCATCCCTGCACCCTCCCTCCTACCTCAATCCTAAGCAAGTGCTAATCTATTTTATAGATTATAGATTTGATTTTTCTGGATACTTTATATATAAACAAAGTCATACAGTATGTGGACACAGTGGCAAAAGTGTCACTGGTTAGGACCAAGTATTCAAACACGTGAGCCTATGAGGGACATGTCATACTCAAACCATAAGATTTGAAAAGAGAAAATATGGGACTGGAGAGATGGCTCAATGGTTAAGAGCACTGGCTGCTCTTCCAGAGGACCCAGGTTCAATTCCCAGCACCCACATGGCAGCTCATAACTATCTGTAACTGCAGTTTCAGGAGATCCAACACCTTCACACAGACATACATGCAGACAAAACACAATGCATATGAAATAAATAAATTTTAGAAAAAGAAAAGAAAAAATAGTATGAAATAGTTATCATGGAAATTCAGAAAGTAAACACATTGCANGGCATAAGCAGACTGTACTAAATCCCCCTGGAGGCTCCTGGCCATCAATTCTGAGGGAGACCATGAGCTTGCTGGGCTGGTTCCCTGTCATTCCACAGCTACTGGGCTTATGGGGGAGAAAAGAATTACTTCCCTTGTGGGAAAAAAAAAAAGGTATGAGTATGTTGTAAAGCCAATAAGAATTAGCCGATAGAAATACTGTTACCAAACATACTGAGGGCAAAGGAGGAGAGGCACAGCACCTCTGTCTCAGACAGGAACGCAGAAGGAAGTAGGTGTGTAGAAATTTATGAGTGGGAAAGTACAAGAGTGGGTGGGAATTGTCATCTCAGCNTTTGTCTTGGCTTGGGAACAGACCTACTGTGTGTTCACCTCATTCGGGTCTCCACCTATCACTTCCCTCTGTCATCAGAGAAAATGCCTCTGATGACAGACATTTGNAACTCCTGCCGGACCACACACCCAATGCTTATGTGCTAATGGTACTCACATAATAAGTACAGTTTCTTTAGAGAGAAATTTGGCATTGCTTATTAAGATGCTTAAAAACGTTCATAGCATTTACCCAGAATTCCACATCCAGAAACGTATCTTAAGGAAGTAATGAGAGATACACAAAGACTTATATGTAAGGACATTCAGTCTGTAGTGTTCCTCTCAAATAACAAAATTAGAAGCCACACAAATGTTCCCACAGAATCAGAATGGTTAAAGCCTTAGGACACTAGACTTGTGTTGTCATTAAAATAATAAAATTTTAAAGATTTATTTATTTATTATTTCTGTGTATGTGTGTTTTGCCTGTATGTATGTCTATATACCATATGTGTGTCTGGTACTATAGGAGACTAGAATAGGGCATCAGATCCCATGGAACTGGAGTTACAGACCATTGCAAGCTACCACATGGGTGCTGGGACTCAAACCTGGGCCCTCTATGAGAACAGCCAGTGATCTTAACCACTGAGCCATCTCTCCAGTCCCTAAAATTATATATATATATATATATACATATACATATACATATATACTATATATGTATGTATATACACATACATGTATGTATTGTAATATTTTAGTAATTATTCAAAAAGTCCTTAAAGATTTCAACAAATCTTGATCATATTCACACCCATTTCTCTCCCCAGCTCCTCCCAGATCCACTCCCTCCATCCCCCCTCCTGTCCTTTGTTTGTTTTGTTTGTCGAGACAGGGTTTTTCTGTGTAGCCCTGGCTGTCCTGGAACCCACTTTATAGACCAGGCTGGCCTCAAACTCACAGAGATCCGCCTGCCGAGTGCTGAGATTAAAGGCGTGCGCCACCACCGCCCAGCCTGTCCTTTTTGTTGTTGTTGTTTTGTTTTGTTTTTGTTTTTGTTAATCCTCTTTGTGACTCGAGACATTTTCTTTTCTAGTTTTAATCACACCTAACTTTTCTCCTTCCAAGGCCATCCTGGTTTTTCTCAGGTTTGTGATGTCTTTCCCCAGTATTTCTAGAATTGCAGATTCTGCCCAAAATTGTAAGCTTGGAAGTCTAATGGGTAGTTCATAGGGAGGAAAAAGAGTACGTAGTTCTCTTACCAAGTCAGATGCCTCTACTCTGGAGAGTTATTGTAAGACATATTTGCTATATTCAAACTCAGTGCAACCTGAGTGTGGTGTTGCGTGGTCATAATNTTATCACTTGGGAGGCTGGACAAGACAAACCTCAGTTGATAGCAATTCNAAGCCAACTTGGGCTATATAGATGTCATTAAAAAAAAATACTATAGAAAACCTCAGTGCATATGGTTAAGTGGAAATTCCAGTGTGTGTGTGTGTGTGTGTGTGTGTGAGAGAGAGAGAGAGACAGAGACAGAGACAGAGACAGAGACAGAGACAGAGACAGAGAGAGAGAAACTATTTCAAAGCACACATCATGGTCCTCTGGCCCTTCCAGTCTTTCCGCCTCCTTTTCTGTGCTGTCCCCGGGCCTTAGGTGTGGGGGTTGTGTTGTAGATGTACAGTTGGAGGCAGGCACGCCATGGTCGGCTGTTCTCTGCATTTTGACTATTGTGGATTTCTGTAATGTTCTCCCTTGTCTGCAAAAGGAAGGTTCTTTGACAGCAGATGAGAACTACACTTACCTGTGAGTATAAGGATCAGTTAGAGATTATACTGGTTCAGAAAAACTTGGGCAGTAATANGTTCTATAGATTCCATGGCCAGGCCAATGTTTTAAAATAACAGTGTCNTAGGAAAACCACGTGTAACATCGAAACAATTTGCCTTGTCGTGATTTCTGTGTGCACAGGCCAGGTACTAACTCACGCTGAAGGACACAGGCAGCCTTCGGCTCACCCTGCTGGATCTCATTCTGTGTGGTTTCTCCAGGGAGAGCCTGCCCATTTCGAGTACCTGCTGTACCCATTGCACTCAGCGTCCATCACTGGCCTAGCTACCTGCATCCGCAAACCCCTCATTGCCACCTGTTCTCTGGATCGTTCCATCCGCATCTGGAATTATGAATCAAAGTAAGGAGGGCAAGGCTCCACTGCTATCATGTGTACAGAATGTCAATCATTAAGCCTGTTTACNAAGTGTTTCCACTAGAGAGATTTCCNATCCAATNACCTAGAAGCTTCCAGCTAGAAAATCCTTGTTCTAAAAACCAAATTAGTCAGCTGTCTCCAATCCCGCATGGGCTAGAAAATTACTTTCTGGTTTATTAAATGTTTGCTATGTGCCAGACACTGTACTAGACCCAAGGAACATAGAGGTAAGCATTCCACAANANCTCACCTTCGTCGGTTAATGTCTCTGNCCCTCCTGCTCTCCCACCCCTTTCCTTTCTCCAGTTGCTCTTGCTGCAGGGATCTCTCTAGACCTTTGGCTCCTCCTCTTTTTCCTCCTCACTGTCCCAACCACCCCCAACCCCCTACAATGATAGGATCTCCAAACCTAGACTGCACCCAAATTCTTCTTTACCCTTGTGTGCTAGGGGCTGCTGGGAGATATTATTTAATATTCCTTGTAATTCTTGAACTCTCCACTNGGCTTGTGTGTTCATTACTAGATGGTAATTTGCCTGGTTTCCCTGTTAACTGTACTCAGTGCCCAGCATTATCTTTAAGCAACCAGAATCCAGAAAACAGTCATTGCAAGCTATAAAATAACTCAGACACACAAAAACAAGTAAAATAAGGGACTTGTGAGAGTTAGGGATTCAGATCGTAACTCAGTAACTGGCCTTTCTCACAGCACACTAGAGCTATTTAAGGAATACCAAGAAGAGGCCTACACCATCAGCCTTCACCCCTCTGGACACTTCATTGTGGTGGGGTTTGCTGACAAACTCCGCCTTATGAACCTGCTCATCGATGACATCCGTTCGTTCAAAGAATATTCTGTCAGAGGATGCAGGGAGGTAAAGACCATGGGACCAACGTGTATCTTATGGTGCTTTGGAGACATAAAACAGTAGCCAATGCTCTCTCACCAGACTGTGAGGTGCACAGTTCTGCCAGTGCTTTTCTACACCCACCCAAATAATTTTGCTGGACCTAAAACCTTGTGGGATTCCGTCTGTGATAGGGCTGGGCATCTTAGTTAAGGTTAGAGAGGAAAAGCAACCCCAAGATGAGCATCCCTGCTGGGAGGGTAAGAGCGGAGATTGGGAGGAGCCAGGAAACAGTGTCAACAGTGGGATGCAGTTACAGCCCTTCAGCTTTCCCTCAGGAGGCTTGAAGAAGCAAGACAGTGATGGTAAAGCGTCCCCTCCCCAGCCTGAAAGAGTGCTGCTGCAGACACCATGGGGCCGGCTCTGTGACAGAAGCAGTGTAATGACTAGCAGCATCATGAGCTACAGGAGTGTTGATGGTGTCCGGAAGCAGCGCTTCCCCACCCCCACCCCACCCAGAGTCCGGGGCTCCACTCAGATGCCCCTCTCTTTCTTGTTCCATCCCTCCCTGTAGTGCGCCTTTAGCAACGGAGGTCACCTCTTTGCTGCAGTCAACGGGAATGTGATTCACATTTTCACCACCACGAGCCTGGAAAACATGCTCAACCTGAAAGGCCACACGGGGAAGGTAAGTCAGTGGCCAGTGGCCAGGATGACAAGGGGCACTGAGGCATGTACTGTGCTAGCCAAAGGGGACTCCTTCCCTGACAGAGCTCACAAAATACCTGCAAATTCAAATTGCAACTGGTTCGTTCAATGAAAGAAAAGCATGCAGGTTGCTGAAGAGGTGGACTTAATGTAGGCTAC
>LZPO01066267.1:85968-101198 GCA_001675575.1 Neotoma lepida
AAAGAGTACAAACCCTACAGACAGATGTCAGGGAGTGTCAGAGGCACTGAAAAGTTTGTGGGGATGGAACATGATGCAGGAAGAGGTAGGCAGATCCAGAGAGGGGGCGGAAGCAGGGGTTCTGTGCATTGAAAGGGAACTTAAGGCCAACTCTATACATTTCTTCCCCACAACAGAAATGTAACACATATTAAATCATTTTCAAGGCCAGTCTTACCCTAACCCAAAGATCAGACAGTCCGAAAGAGGAAAGGACACTGCAGATCTGTACCCTTGGTGAACACGGACTGAGAAATCTCAAGACAGCAGAACACCAAAACCTACCAGCGTACAGTTGTTACAGATCGTGACCCAGTGGGCTTTTTCCTGGGAATGCAAGGCTGCTTTGACATAGAAAACCAAGCAGTGTAATCCACTGTATTAACAGGCTAACAGGAAAACAGCTTCAAAATAAACGTTTTAACCTCAAATGTTACTGGACTTAGCTCCAGTGAAATGTTACACATAGGTCCATTCAGTTCTACCCTTTGTTGTATTATATGTATTTTATTTATTTTTGTTTAACTTTTTATTGGGGGGGCATGATTGTGGAAATCTGAAGAGGGTCAATTCTCTCCTTCTATCATGTGGGTCTCTGAGATCAAATTTAGGTTGTCAGAGTTGACAGCAAGCACGTTTACCCCCTGAACCATCTACTGGCCCTGTACTTTATTTTTAAAAGTCAATCTTGCCAGCCTGTATTTTATTTTCATTATACATCCTATAGTAGTACATCATGGTGGTTGGGTGGTTTTGAGACAGGTTCTCACTATGTAGCTAGTCTGGAACTTGCTGTGTAGACCAGGCTGGCCCCAGACTCACAGAGATCCACCTCCCTCTGTCTCTGGAGTGCTAGGATTAAAGGTGTGTGCTACCACACCTGGCTTATAATTCACTGTTTTGATTGCTNCTCTATCTAACTTTACTGTGTCTTTTCAAGAAGCTGNAAGAAACAGATGTTTGTAAAAAATTTTGTAAATTTTTGTAAAATTTGTAAAAATTTTAATATGAACTTCCCATATGTTAGAGAGTAAAGGAAATGTACTATGCAATCACACTGTGTCCCGGTGGCTTATGAAATTATCACGTGTNTTTTCCTTGGTGTGATGTCATCTNGTCATCAGAGATCAACTGCCTTTGGTCTAAAGAACTTTGGCATCCCTTGAAAGGCANGTCTTCGTTCNGACAGTCANTTTTCCAGTTTGTGTTTATCTGGGGATTCGTTAATGTGCCCTTCATATTTAAAATAGAAATTTAGTTTTGCTAGACATAAAGGCATGGTTCTTGTTGTTACCCTCNGTGCTTTAAACAGCCTCCCACTGCCTCTGTGTCTCCTTCCTGATTTTTTGACAGAAGCCAAATGGTAATCTTGGGCTGTTGTTAGTGTAGATAGACCAGTTGGCTTTCTCTCAGGTTTTCGTGTTGTTGGCTTGCAGGGTTTTGACTGTAGTGTGTCTGGATGTCAATCTCTTTGTGGTTCTCCTACTTGAAATGTACTATAGTCCTTGGATGCATGCATTCATGTTTTTCAACAAGTTTTGACTGCTTTCAGAATTACGTACTTACTTGTAAATTTTTCCCGATGCTCTTCTCTCTCCTCCTGGTACTCCCAACCCACATTTGCTGGTGTACTGGATGGCTCTCTTGGACTCTGTTAGACTTTCTTAAACATCTCTGTTGTTTCAGATTGCCTGATGGCTTTTGATCTGTCTTCACGGTCCCCTGCTCAGATCTACCGTTGAGCCCCTCTAGTGACAGTTTCGCTTTGGCAATTACACTTTTCAACCCCAGGGTATCCATTAGAGTTTCTAAAAACGTTCTCTCCCTTTTGTATTGCCAACTTGCTGAGACGCATCGTTGCTTCTTTTAACTCAAGCATGGCTTCTGTACGTCTTTGGATGTGTTTACATCAGCTGCGTCTTTGCTGAGTCAATCCGGGCACCTTCCAAGACACTTTCTGTGCCTCCGTGCTCACTCTGTCATCTTTTTTTGGGGCACAGTATTTTTGAGAGCTTTGTTGGTTTGTTTCTTGTGTGTTTCCTAACTTCTTATTGGCTGGCTATTTTAGGCACTATACTGCAGCAATTCTAGATATATATCCCCAAGAGCTGGTGGTAGGCGGGTGAATTGGTAGGATNACTGACTGCTTATTTGCTCAGTGGAGGAGCTAACTCTGTAAAGCCTTTTTCCTATGCAGTGGGCAGCCTTTAATGTCCATGCTTAAATTTTTTTTCTTATATATTTTTTCTTCTTCTTTTTGGATTTTAGCCTTCGGTTTGCCTGTGGATGGCCTAAGGTACTTATTAATCATAGATTTCCCATAAGTCCACTTGGAGTTCCCATAAACCCACTCAGCTGCTTAGATTCTTAGCCTTTACTGCTAGGTTTGTGTGGGGCTTGGAAGCTGCTTTGGGCCATTAGTTTTTTGCTCCATGATCTGCAGAGATGGGCAGTTAGGATGTGCTCTCTCTGGTTCTGACTGAGAAGGNACAGCCTTAGTCAGGAACAAAGTCTCTCATGCTGCCAAGAATGAGTGCAACTTTACATGGTAAGCCTGGGTTCTTGGAAGGCAACCTAGAGTCAAAGGAACTCACTGTTCGGTGCATGGTCGGATGTTGTATGGAAGCCTGTTGTACCAGAGAGACTTCCACGTGAGTCAGTGGGTCTTCAAGTAGCTTAGAAAATGCTTTTGTGTTTCCCACATCCTGCTCCCATTGCTGCCCAGTGGATGCAGCCCGCCACAGGCACACACAGCCTTGCAGCCCCAGTGAATTTTGACCATCTCTTTTCCCACGATCTCCCTTACTGAAATTCTGCCGCTCGGCTGGTTTTTTCTTATGTCGTAGTTATAAGCCTCCTCTTTGATCTCTCACCAAGATCTGCATTGTCTCAGATGTGCCCATAAGCACAGAGGTCTCCAGGTTCTGTTGCAAATAAAGTCAGTCCCTGGCTGCCGCAGAGTGCTCTATCTTAATGGCTGCGTTTCCCTGCTATAAAACCCGTACACCACTGCGCCCTGAGCCTGCTTTCCTAGCAGTGGCACCCCTACTTTGAGTGGAACCTGCAGGGTGGGGTAGGGTGACAGGAACCTCTGATCTTCACCTGGCCCTCATCGTGAGGAACCTCCACCGATAAGCATACTGGGGCATCAGCAGTCAGGCACCACGGCTCTTTCTTGGCCTCTCTGCACTTGGACTGGAGCTGCTCCCTGCAAGACTGGCTGAGGTAGGGGAACCAGATATCTTGGCCATGCCTGTCTCAAGCCTCTGCGTCACAGGCAGAACAAATGTCAGCAATCTTTGCTTCCCAGAGTAAAACTGTACTGAAAACCAGAGGTGCCATGTCACCTTGGCAGCTGCTGCCCGGAGTACACAGCAGTGGCTTTTCAGGTGGCACAGACACCACAGGCCCCTCTTACAGAGACTGGGGAGATTTTCTTGGATGAATGTTTCTCCATTGTCCCATGCCCTTCAAACAAGTTTCTGGGGACTTTGATTGGTGCTCATGTGCATGTTTGGTTTGTTTGTTTGTTTGTTTGTTTGTTTGTTTGTTTGTTTGGAAATGGGTCCTCCGACTAGCCTGCAACTCACCTAGTAGGTTAGGCTAGCCAGCAAGCACCAAGGATCCATCTGTCTCTGTCTCCTGGTCGCTGAGGACACAAGTGTGTACCATTATGCCTGGCTTATTTTTTTTAATGTAGGTCCTGGGAGTCAAACTCAGGTCCTCACGCTTGCAAGGTGAGCACTTCACCAACTGACGTATGCCTCCAGCCCTACGTGGTTGTTCTGATTATTTTTACCAGTTAACTTAGGGTCACAGGGGAAACTAGCTGATATCCTCACTCTGCTGTTCTAGAAGTCTCAGCGCTATCCTTTGCAGTTTCCTGTGAATATTTCAAAACTAAACAGGTTCTCAAAGGGGGCTCGAGAGATNNCTNAGCAGTTAAGAGCACTTGTTACTCTTGCAGAAGACCCAGGTTCATTTCCCAGTGCCCACGTGGTGGCTCACAACCATCCATAACTCCAACTAGTTCAGGGGATCTGACATCCTCTTCTGACCTCTGCAGATATTTGTAAGCACAGCCAAACCATGCCATATTCACATAAGATAAAGTTACATTAGAAAACTAATATAAGTCAGCCTGCATTCCTAAAGTGGAAAGGCAATGGGAGTACATTGTTTCAGCGTTCTACAACATTTACATCTTAGAACGCAGAATGGTAATGTGGCCAAGAAGCCATGCTTTGTGCCTACAGACAGACCTCTACCAGGCACAGACATTCTGCCTTAGTGTAGTGGAGCGCCCAGGTTTATCTCCTCTGAGAGTGTGTGTGTGTGTGTGTGTGTGTGTGTGTGTGTGTGTGTGTGTGTACACTGTTCTCACCCAGTTGTATCTGTATCCCTTGCAGATCCGTTCACTTGTGTGGAACTTAGATGACAGCAAACTGATTTCTGCTGGGACAGATGGCGCTGTGTATGAATGGAATCTGTCCACAGGGAAGAGAGAGACAGAATGTGTGCTCAAGTCCTGTAGCTACAACTCCATTACTGTCTCCCCTGATGGCAAAATTATCTTCGCTGTTGGATCAGACCAGACTCTCAAGGAGATTTCAGATTCTTTGGTGAGTCCACCCTCCCCATCTCGGGCTGCTCCACAGTGTCACAGAAGACAGGCTCCATGGCTTCTGACAGAACTCGTGAGAGAGGACCCTCCTCCATGGGACAGTTCCTGCTATGCTCTCTGTTGGGTCAGCTCAGTTCNTCACCCCTTGATCTTCCTGAATGGATCAAGCTGGNGGTCCCCTTGCCCTTTCCATTTTGCTTGCTGTCTGTAACTTCCCATTTACACACACCATGGAAATCAGAGCACCTCTAAAACACTCTTAGGCCACCAAGATGGCTTGCCTAGTAAAGGTACATGCCACCAAGCCTGCCAACCTGAAGTGGACCCCCTGTCTCTTATACACATCTAGATGTGTATAAGAGACAGACACAAACCACCATCACCACTACACACACCATCACCACCACCACCACATAAACCACCACCACCACAACACCTGTCTCTTATACACATCTAGATGTGTATAAGAGACAGCCACACGTACCACCACCATTACACACACCATTACCATGACACACACCACTACCACCATATACACCACCATCACCACCACCACATACACCACCACCACTAATACACCACCACCACTACATACACCACCACCACACATACCACCACCACTACACACACCATCACTACCACCACCACACAAACCACCATCACCACTACACACACCATCACCACCACCACCACATAAACCACCACCACCACAACACACACCATTTTGCACATACGTATAAACAAATGTAATTAAAATGTAATTTACAATTAAACTGAGCTCTTGCCCTTGTTCTGCACTTAGCTAAGTGACTGCTATAGTTAGCTGCCATCACCCAGGCTTGTCACTGTGCTCTTTCAAAATCTCTAACCTCCAAATTTTTATATTACCACATTTGACTCCTGGACATATGGGCAGAAAGAACTCAATGTCGACCCTTTATGCAGATGTGGCTTATGTCCTTCTCTGGCCCAGTGACAATTGATCTCTGGCTTCTTAGGTTTTCCTCAGCTTCTGTCATGGCCTGGCACCTTGGGTATGGGAAGAGGCTCATGGCTACTACAGCAGCAAATGAATCTGAGACAGGTTTGGAATATGGCTTAGTTAACATAGGATGACTCTCCTTTGTACTCCCAGGGACCTGATCCTAGTTCTTAAGCAGCTTGTACAAAGCTAGACCAGAATAATGTTTCCCCAGGGCAAGGCTATGGTCCCTCCCCTTGACATCCCTAGCAGCTGGTGCACTGCCTGACCCCNCCCCATACACACAGACACACATAATCATTAAAAATATGTGGATATGTGAGTGGGTGGGTGAATAAGCAGTCATGAGTGNAGGAATGAATGAGTTCCCTGAGAGCATAGTTTGGACATTAATAAATGTCTCCTGGATAAATATATGATTGTCATCGTGTTCGCACTCTGAGGTATGTTGACAGCATTGCAGTTAAGAGCTAAAAGTGGAGTCAGGCTGCCACTGACCACACTTAGGAGTTGAGGCAAGTTACTTCCAGCCTCAGTGACTCGGCTGCTATTGACTTAAATGTACGTGTAACTTCCTCAGGGGTTTTGAGAAGACCAGATGAGTTACAACAGGGAAAGGAGATAAGACAGTGTTTGTACATGGTGCCATAGGAAGATCTCTGGCCATCCCATTTGTGTTGTTTCTAACACCCACAACTGGTTATTAGTCAAGAAACCAAAGCTAGAGAGACCGCTCAGTGGGTAAGAGCACTTTTTGNGTAAGCGTTAATGAAGACTTGAGTTGAGGTCCCAGCACCCTGGTGTGGCTATGTGTATCTGTACCCCCAGGGCTGGGCAGGTGGGGGCAAGTCAGAGAGAAAAGAATCATCGGGGCTTGCTGGTCATCTGTCCAGCTCCAGGGTCAGTGAAGAGACCCTGTCTCAAAGGAATACAGCAGAGAGGGCTAGAAGAGGAGCCTGATGTCATGCTGGCCTCAATGTACTCACACTGGTGTGAACACACACACACACACACACACACACACACACACACACACACACACACACCACAAGACTTGGGAACTCCAAATGTGCACGGTTGCACATACCTTTAATCCCAGCACTTGGGAGGCAGAGGCAGATGGGTCTGAGGCCAGCCTGGTCTACCTAATAAATTCCAGGCTACCTAAGGCTACACAATGAGATCCTGTCTCAAAAAAAAATAAAGTAAAAAAATAATAAAGAACTGGGGAGGTAGCTCAGTGGTGGAGAGCCTGCCTAGCATGTATGAGGCCTGAGTTTCAATCTCAGTACCACAATTATGGTGATGAGAAGGAAGAGGAAGAGAAGGAACTAAGAAGTATCTGGTGTGGGCCTTTTATGTGCTGAACACCATACCAAATAAGGCATAGGAAAAAAGTTACTAGAATTCCCACCTCAAAGATGACACTGAGACACTGAGAGACATAGCTCAGCCCCTCTCACTGAACAGACTTGCCTGTGTTCCAGATCCTTCGAGAGATATCCGCGTTTGATGTCACCTATACAGCCATCACCATCTCACATTCCGGGCGCATGATGTTTGTGGGCACTTCATTGGGAACTATNCGTGCCATGAGGTCCCCCGTGTCTTTGCAGAAAGAATTCAATGAGTACCAGGCTCATGCTGGTCCCATCACCAAGGTGAGAGGTGCCTCCCCACCAAGTCCCAGCCCAGGCTCTGCCTCACAGACCTTCCTACCCTGGCAACTTCTCAGTGTTGGATATTTCTTCTCTCTCCTTCGCTCTTTGTTTGTTTATTCATCTGTCACCCATTCACTGGGCACCTGTCAGCTGGATATTAATATCCATGTTGAAACTACTAGNAATTTATCCTAGGAAGTAATCAGTCACACCTAAAGATCATTTGACACAAAATTACACCCNATAATAGACCTTGGATGGGTGCTGTAGGTCGCATCATATTTCCCAGCTGCAGTGAGTTTTACCTACTAAGGACCCTCAGATGCCCACTGCTTCCAGAAAAAAAGGGAGTCATACCCCCAAGAGATTAGACCCAACCCTGAGAATATGAAGACTACCCCTAGGAACAATAACATAGGCATGCTTTGTAAATAGTCTTATTCCCTTTTCTTGCAAAGTAATATCTATGTTTAATAGCTAAATGACTCAAACCATAATGGAGNAAAGGAAAAGATGCTAAATTAAGAAATCAGCCTGTGTGCAGTGGCAGATGAGTGGATAAGGAATGTGTCCACACATACAATGGATTAATAGTCTGAAGGGGAAGGGAACTCGGCACTATGCTACAACATGCATGAGTTCTAAGAAAACTGNACTACATAAAACATGCTAATCCCAAATAGGCAAACACAGCATCAGTCCATCCACTNTGGGAAGAGGACTCTTTNGCCCCTCCAGGGCTTTTTCAGCTTTTCTGGACCATGGCGTTTATGACATATGGTTGTTGGTCCCCGACCTAGAGCTGGAGAAGACAGTGATCTGGCATCTGCAGGATCTCCACTGCTGGGNGAAGACTTTTCCATTGTGGATTTAGTCCTAGGGCATTGGTTATGCTGCCCATAGCTTTGTCAATTCTGAAGCCTTTGCGCTCTTTCCACAGTGCACTGTTGCCCACTGTCAAGGGGTTTGAGTGTGTGGAATGGTGAATTGAGGTTATGTCCATCTGTGACTCACCCAAACTGACCAATAAAACCTTGATTCATACTTTTAAAAAGAAGATATCAAAAGTGATAGAAAGTAGAATGGTGGTTGTCGATCTGCATCCCTCTGGGGTGGGGGCAAAAAGGGGAATTATTGTTTAATTTGTGCAGTCTTAGGTTTGTTTGGTTTTTTGTTTGTTTGTTTGTTTGTTTGTTTTATTTTGTTTTCTAGACAAGGTTTCTCTGTGTAACAGCTCTGGCTGTCCTAGAACTCACTCTGAAGACCAGGCTGGCCTCAAACTCACAGAGATCCGCCTGCCTCTGCCTCCTGAATGCTGGGAGTAAAGACATTCACCACCACCACTGCCCAGCCACAGACCACAGTTTTAGTTTCAAAGGACAAAAAATTATGGTTAGGTGGTGGTGATAACTACACAGCTTNGCAAATGTGTCAGTCATAAACCATACACCAAAAAATGGTTAAGGTGGTAAATTTTACAGTGTATACATTTTGCCATAACAAAAAGTGAATGAAAAAGAGTTCTCTGGCATGAAAAATGGATGCCAATAAATCAGAGCTAATAGAAGAGTAAAAGTTACTCACGGGGTGTCTGTGATTACACAGGCCCCTGAAAACCAGGCCCTGAGAAAATGTCTGCCCCCTTTATCTGAAATTGGATGACATGAAAGATTTTTAATTATGTCCTGAATTCGATGTTGACTTCGTGTCTTACTTTTCTATTGCTGTGATAAAATCTCATGACCAAGGCAACTTCTAAATAAGTGTTGCATGTGACTTACGGTTTTAAAGGGTTAGAGTCCGTGATGACAGAGTGAAGGAACAACTGAGACTCACACCTTGATCCACAACCACGAGGCAGAGAACAGTGATGAGAGCCTTTTGAAACCTCAAAACCTGCTCCCAGTGACACACCTCCTCCAATGAAATCACACCTCCTCCAGTAAAATCATACCTCCTCCAGTAAAATCATACCTCCTCCAGTAAAATCACACCTCCTCCAGTAAAACCACACCTCCTCCAATGAAATCAAACCTCCTCCAGTAAAACCACACCTCCAATGAAATCACACCTCCTCCAATAAAATCACACCTCCAGTAAAATCACATCTCCTCCAGTAAAATCACACCTCCTCCAATGAAATCACACCTCCTCCAGTAAAACCACACCCCCTCCAGTAAAATCACACCTCCTCCAATGAAATCACACCTCCTCCAGTAAAATCACACCTCCTCCAATGAAATCACACCTCCTAATCCTTCCCAAATAGGTCCACCAACTGGGACCAAGTATTCAAATAGATGAGCCTGTGGGGACCATTCTCATTCAATCCACCACACTTACCGTAGGTACTGTACACATTAGAGAAGGAGTTTTCATTATAAAATGACATGTCTGTACTGAGCCTAGGCATTGTGTCCAAAGAAAAGTGTGACAATANAGTCCATCTTCCCTTCAGATCTACTGAGTTTTGTGGTAAGATCATTTTTATTGTTGAAGCAATGTTAGAAGTCAGACANTTATAGTAGCATCATCATTCATATTCTAACACCATCTTCCCTCATGTATATTATACATGTGTCTGGAATGAAGATCACACTATATGATGGTCACTCTTTCACAACCTGCTTCTTAAAATTTTAACATTATTGTAAGAATTTTTCTATATGATTGAATGTTCCTAAAAAACTGCTTTTTAGAGGCTGGAGAGATGGCTCAGTGGAGAAGAGAGCATGTGTTACTCTTTTAGAGTCCAGATGAACATTGACAAAGCTCCCCTCTTGTAGACCTTTGACCTTCCTTGTATGGCTGTGCCTGAAACAGGCTAGCCCTCAGTCTTATGGGGTTAACAAGCACAGCAGAAAATTGGAAGTTAAAAANAGGAAATCAGTCTCCAGGGGAGTCAAGAAGCCAGCTCAGCTTTCAAAGACTCTTGTAGGCAGCAACAATGCCAGGAACCNAAAGCCCAGGAAAATAAGATCATCAAAATCAAATTCACTGAGGCAGGAGAACAATCACTCTGTTCCCNAACTCAATTAGGGACTGTCTCAGACGATAAGGGACAAATTCCAGGTGGGACAAGACAAAAGCATCCTATNGTCATAANGATAGATCCATGGTTACCCATGGTTACCTCTACTCCATTAGCATAGTGAGAACCATACTGAAGCAGAGATGAAAATGATAATGAGACATCAGAGGCATGGTGAAGAAGAGCACAGGCTCAACTAAATCTCCCCCCTTCACGTAGTGGCACCGAGAAAACATCCCTGACTACATATGAGAGATGCTGTAAGAGCCTTGCATTTTGATTCTTTGCTTTTGAGTGAGCTGGGGATTTTCTCTCCCCAAACACTGACTCCCTCATATTCCCTCATCAACAAAGAAATCTGCTGATGCACCAAGGTGCTTCTGTCTAATTCTCTTGGGAGAGAGCACTCATACTCAGGGAAGTGTGTAGGGTTGCGTGGNCCAAAGCCTGTGCAGTAGCCAGCTCCATCCTGGGCATCNACGACCCCAGAAAACTTCTCCGTGCTCTTTTCCTCCACAGTTAATGCTCACCTTTGATGACCAGTTCCTACTGACTGCCTCTGAGGATGGCTGCCTGTTCACCTGGAGGGTCTTTGATAAGGATGGCCGGGGAATCAAACGAGAGAGGGAGGTGGGCTTTGCTGAAGAGGTGCTCGTGACTAAAACAGACATGGAAGAGAAGGTAAGAACCAGGTCTGATTGGGGGGAATACAGAATTCCTTAGCAGACTACAGTCAGAGGGCTGAGGCCAGCATCTAATGTCCTCTGAAGGACTCTGCTGCAGACTGTCACAGCTCCCTTCTCAACTCCATCCATGCCGGCAAGCCAGCCTGCTTGCAACCACTGGACTGTTTCCACCCTCACACTGCCTGTCTTTCTACGCCGTGATCACCCTAACTTGTACTGTGTTCAAGTCCCGTGACCCTGCTTTCTTCTGCTGCAGTGTAAGAATGGGAACCATGGCGAGGGATTTTAAAGATAACCAGTACACATTCATAAGATTAAACTACCACATGTCCAAGTTGTAGCTTGTGGTAATTGTTTGTGCTCAAATAAAGCTTGCNTGGAAGATCAGAGTGCAGAGCTAACCACTAGAGACCAGGCAGTGGTGGCACACACCTTTAATCCCAGCACTTGGGAGGAGGAAATAGGAAGTGATATGGCTGGGCGGAGAGAGGAAGTGATAAGGCGGCATGGAGACAGGAGCTGGGCCTTTTCAGTCTGAGGATTCCTAGAGGTAAGAAGTTTTTCCAGTGGCTGCTGCTCTGCTTCTCTGATCTTTCAGCTTTCACCCTGATATCTGACTCCAGGTTTTTATTCTTAAGACCAATTAGAAATAGTGCTACGGTAGCTGTGAACTGTAATGATTTCCAGTGCATTGAACCTTTGTTTTAAAACACGTGACCTGAGAGAAGATGGCTCAGTCAGGCAAGCTAAAGACCTGAGGTTGGATCTCCAGCATCCAGCTGGACACGGAGGCCTGCGTATATAACCCCAGAGCTAGGAGTGGAAGAGACCAGAGGACCCGAAACTCATTGGCAACACAACCTGACTGAACTGATGAGCCCCAGGTCCAATGAGAGACCTTGTCTCAGAACACAAACTCAAGAGCAACTTATGAAAACATCTAATGTCAGCCTCTGGACCACACACACACACACACACACACACACACACACACACACCATGAGCATGCATGAACACCCACATGCGTAAGTGTATGTACACAAATGGGCACAGTAGTTCACATCTGTAATCCCATCACATAGGTGGCTAAGACAGGAGGATCATGAGTTTGAGGACAGCCTGGGCTACATAGGAAAGGAAGGAAGGAAGGAAGGAAGGAAGGAAGGAAGGAAGGAAGGAAGGAAGGAAGGAAGGAAGGAAGGATGGAAGGATGGAAGGAGCAAGCATTTGCCATGGAGCAGGTACCGTGCTGGTGACATATCTCTCATAGAAACCTCCAAATACCTCTGTGAAAAAGATGCTGTTGTTCTCCCCCATGACTCAAGGGTTATGGATCAACCTCATTCAGAGAGATTTAGTGCTGGATCCAAACTCGCTGTACTGGTAAATATTAGGACCAGAATTTGATTCCAGATTGAATCTGAAGATGGCTCTCAGTCACTATACCAAAGGAACCTCCCTCCTGTTGGCACAGTAAGTTCAACACAGTAAATGTTCTGCTGAAATCTGAGTGCATAGCCCTGGGCACAGCTCATGAATGAAGCTGAATGTCTGGCTCTCAGAGAATCCCAGAGCTACAGTCATTGCCGCTCAGAAAAACATCTGAGAAGCTGAGTGCACGCTCGCTGTGGTTGGCTAGGCTCTGGGCATGAGTGTTTGGTTGTGAGCCTAGCCTTTAATGGCTGAGCCATCTCTCCAGCCCAGCATGAGTGTTTGGAAAAGTCAGACAGGGATGCTGTGATCAGAGGGCTCACAGTCAGGGGAGGAGAGAGACAACAAACTACCAGAACAGTGCTGCAAAGGCCCAGCAGGATGGAGGGCCCTGGTGTTTCTTGGACAGCCCTTCCAGAGCGCCCTGGAACTTTCTCTATGAAGAACAAAGGAGAAGGAAGGAGGGAGAGAGAGCCTAGCCTCCCCGTGGCAGACAAACATATCTGCATTTTCTTCTCTTCTCATTCTTCCCAGAGGTCAGAGAAGCCAAACAGGAGATGCAGAGACAATCTCAAAGTCTGACAGTGTCTGGGCTAACTCTGACCCTGACCCCTGACCACAGTGGAAACATCGTGTGTGTGTGTGTGTGTGTGTGTGTGTGTGTGTGTGTGTGTGTCCCACTTCCTGAGCCTGCCTCCCTGGTGGGGATGTCTTTCTGTATGCTGTGAATATGTGTTGCTCTGATTGGTTGATAAATAAAATGCTGATTGGCCAGTAGCCAGGCAGGAAGTATAGGTGGGATAAACAGACAAGGAGAATTCTGGGAAGAGGAAGGCTGAGTTATGAGATGCCAGCCAGCTGCCCAAGGAGCAGCATGTAATGGGCACAGNTAAAGCCATGAACATGTGGCGACAAATAGATTAATAGAAATAAGCTAGTCAGTAGTAAGCCTGAGCTAATGGCCAAGCAGTTATAATGAACATAAGCCTCTGAGTAATTATTTTATAAGTGGCTGTGGACCCGTGGGGCCTGGTGGGACCCACACGAAACCTTCTCCTGCACCTGCCTCTCTCACATCCATCAGGATGAATCTCTGCAAACCTCTTCCCAGCTCTCTCCTACCTCTTCTCTCTGTATCCCTGAAGTGACATCCACATTCTCCCCAGTTCCAGTTCCCTGTCATTCTATTCAGTGACATTCCAAGTAACTGTCTCTCAACCAGGGATTTTTACTCACTCACTTGGTCATTTGGATGCACATGGATATCCATGTGCTGGCNACAGAAGCAACTGCTGTGTGCATGAAAGGCCACCGTCGCTAAACTAAACCACGGAGATAAAAGACACAGAGGGGTCCCTCTGCCTGTAGCCTGGGAGGAAAGCCAGGGCAAACGAAACAGGGAAGCAAGCTGCAGCGGTATCATGAAAGAACGTTGCCATGGGAACGTGAGGGAAGGGCCCCACCCCAGGCCAGGTTGTGTCAGAGGAAGCAAGCCTTGTACAGCACCTTCCAGAACAAAAGGCCTTACATATGGAGCAAGCAGTGTGTGTGGAGGGGTAAAGAGGTGGCCCTCCGGGAAGATGTCCCTAGCAGTTGTGAGTAGAATGTGTTGCTGAGAAGAAAGCTGGAAAGAATCAGAGAGACCACGAAGGCCTTTTGCATGTCTTAGACTGGAAACTGCTGGAAAGGTCCACAGGTAGACCTTATGTCAGGAAGTATCAGGACAAGATTCCTACCNTGGAAAGATATTCTGCAGCATGTAGAAACAGAATATGGAAGCCAAGTGAACAAGCACCTGGAACATCCCACATCAAAAACTGGACAATTTGCAACAATATCTCACTAGTCCAGCACAGGCCTTGGGGCCACTGATTCACCTACTAAACATTTACCAGTGTTGACAGCATTGTTGCATCTGTGCTAGGCTCTGGAGAGAGGACCGTGAAGCCAGACACTTGGGGAGTCTTCCAACATGGCTCCCTCTCATCACCACAGAGCCAGTCAGGCACCATATTTTCTAGAATCTCNTTCTATAGTCTTTCCCGTCCCTACATGCTTCAAGGCCCTACCACCTCTCGCCTGAACTCTGCTGTCACATTCCAACTAGTCACCTCACCTCTAATGGACTCTGTGCTGTGCACCGTCATCAAAAAGTCCTCCTAACACCAAAGCCAGCTTAAGGAGGTTAGATGATGCTCTCTGGGGGCCCTCTACTGCCNCATCCACTCTTTGTACGTGACCTATAACACTCCAATGTCTCCAAGCTCAGACTCCTCTCCCTCTCCCTCCCATTGGCACCAAACCACAGGAGGACCCTGAGTGGGCATCCCTCCTGTCAGTACCTCCCACATGCTAAGTCCATGCTAAGTCCATACCAGTTAGGAGTACAGAAACAAATGTAACCCATTCCTTGTTGTCATGGAAATAAGGGAAACAGAGCAGCAAAGACAAGGTGGGAGTGTGTGGGATGTGATCAAGGCGAGCAAGAAGACGTCGTCTGTGTCCTCTCCGACTCCAGCATTGGCTCTTTGGGAAATGAGGGGTTTGCATGTTACAGGGCTTTCAGAGAACTTCAGTTGTAATGGAAAAACCAAACACTAGTGACTAGACTTTGGAGCCAAGTAGAACAGGGACCTATGTTAAAGTAATAGTGATAACACAGCACAAGCATGAAAAACGTGAGCAGGGACAGTGACCACATCATTGGGCACTTAATCACAGCTTATAGTTATGTGTTTATTTGGCTGCCTCAATAGGCTGTGAGTTTCATAGGGAC
>LZPO01066267.1:101347-118847 GCA_001675575.1 Neotoma lepida
GAACTCACAGAGATCTGCCTGCCTCTGCCTCCTGAGTGCTGGGATTAAAGGCGTGTGCCACCCCTGCCAGGCCCAATGTAGAACTCTTGATGTGGGCCCTGGGTTTGGTTCGAAGTACCACACACAGAGAAGGAGAGTATCTTGAGTACCAACTATTTTTTAGCTTTGTTCTTGGGCTGTATTGGAGAACAAAGCCAACAAAGACATCAGCTGTGGGGAGCTTAAATTCTAATGAAAGAAAAAGACAACGGAATAAAGAAAATAATAAGCAAATCATTTAATAATTACCAAGTGCTGATACCNGAAGTAATCATTTAAAATAGAGCATAAGGATGGGGGTTAAGAAGCAGAGTCAATAATTCTGTGCTNAGAATGGGGACTGGAGGGTAGCAGGATTAAATAGAGGGTCCAAGTAGGCCTCACCAAACAGGTAACATTTATGTCAATTTGAAAGACACNTGAGAGCTATTGGCACACAGTGGGACCACTGTGCACATATTATAAAGATAGAGGAAGAGTCTCTTGTATGTCCTCACGTCATCTGTGTATCTTATAAGGGAAATGGTGACAAGTTCTAACAGGGCCTGACTACATTTGGATCAAGGTAGAGTAGCGGGTCCCAGGCCAAGGCCACAGGTTTAGGTATTCTGATCCCCCCTACTGTGACAGTCTTAATTCTGCTTCCTTCTCCCATAGGCTCAGATAATGTTGGAGCTGAAGACACGTGTGGAAGAGCTGAAAATGGAGAATGAGTACCAGCTTCGGCTGAAGGATATGAACTACTCGGAGAAGATCAAGGAGCTGACNGACAAGTTCATCCAGGAGATGGAGTCCTTAAAGACGAAGAACCAGGTGTGCTTGATAGCCTGAACCCGCAGCCTCAGCAATAAGCACTTCCCATGGTGCTGATCNTGGGGCCAGCTGCGTGGTCTAAAGGCATCCGTACTGTTCAGCTGTGACGCCCAGCTGCTGGGGGAGATGTCCAGGACACAGGAATCAACAGGACAGAGAGAATATAAAGTTTCCTATAGTGAATGGTACTGCCAGGTAAAACGGGTGCACGGAGAAGAGGTAACAGTATGGTTATCCTGCAAAGCTGCTGTTCTAGATAATTCCACATTTTGTTTCTAATATACTTTTGGAATTCCCAGATTCTCTACGGTGAGAATTTGTTACTTTTATGACCAGAGAAAACTCATTTTTAAAAAATGAAGTAACAAGAGTGTTAGAGAAGAGACTAGCAGGTGTGTTGATTTCTAGATTGTCAAAAATAAAATCTGTCTTAACAGTCTGTAGTTACGCTTGGCCCCAGAATTCATAAGCCTGTCTTTATGCTATGCCAAGTCTGCCTGGCCCCCTCAACTACACTCTCCCATCTTTTGGCTCAAGGAGTAGTTGTACTGATAACTTATCTTCATGGGTCTGTTTGGTTAAAAAGCCCTTGGCTATTAAATTTATTCATCCATTTATTTATGATTCACTCAGCCAGGCATTGAGTGTTAGTTCGGTGCTGTTCGTAAGCCAAACNCAAAGCCAGGCCCCAGGACAGCACCCTCAGCCTGCCAGGAGCTGGCTGGCTCAGGTCAATACTTACACGTGAGCATCCTGAACTGACAGCAGTGTGCCAGCAGTACACAACCGGGGCTGTTGTTGGGGTTTTCTGTTCAGTTGGATGGTTGATTTGGTTTTTGAGACAGAGTCTCACTATGTAGCTCTGGCTGGCCTGGAACTGTATAGACCAGGCTGGCCTCGAACTCACAGATATCTGCCTACTTCTGCCTAAGCGTTAGGATTAAAGGTGTGCACCACCATACCCAGCTATCAGCAACAGATGAGTGGGATGAACCCCTTGATCCATGTTTAAACCAAAACCCTTCGCTGGCGAATCCATTTTACCACATGTGCATAAAGAGAAAAGCATAGAAGTTTCAGAGCAAAATAGGATGTGGATAAAAGATGGCCATGCGGTCATGCCTCAGTAGAGCAATGTCTGGTGCGAAGTAAGGGCTTGAGAAAAAAATTATGAATGAAAATGTTACCAGTAAAAGTAGCTCTTGTCCTATTGGTGCCTTTGACAAATGTGTAGAAATGAGAAAAAGTGACTCTCTGTTTCAGGTTTTAAAAACAGAGAAAGAAAAACAGGACATCAATCACCGAGAGCGCATAGAAGAGCTCCTGGACAAACAGGGCCGGGAGCTGCAAGACCTGGGTGAGCCACAAGGGGGAGCCACATGGCTGAGGCACAGGCAGCTTAGGGACAACCACCTGAAAGTGTCGGTTCATCGTCGTCGTCGGCCCCCCCACCCCCACCTCACACCCCAGACACAGCAGAAATCAGGGAACATGGCTCTGTCTATGAATACGCTACTTCATTGGAACTCAACATGGTTTCTCCTCCTGTGAATTTGCCCATTCCTCAAAATACAAACATGCCGGTGGGAAGTTCAAGTTTGGAGCCTGACAGAGTTCCAGTCTCAGCACTCGCTTGCTGTGTGTTCTGGGGTATCACCTAGNCTTACCAAGGCTCAGCTTGGTCATCTATAAAATAGAATTATAAAACTTGTATTGCATACTCCAGGCATTTTCCTGACCCTGAACCCTCAAATGCCCCCTACAAGGACCTTCATTGAAATAATTTTTCTGTCTAGAGTTGGGTGCAGGGAGCTTGGCCACCTAGTGAGATATAAGCAGGGCAGTCATAGGAGTTAGGCAGGCTTGAACTTTGGATCTGGAGGTGAGTTCCAGCTGGCTAGGGAGGAGCAGGAGAGCACTCGGGGGTCATACATGCACCAAAGGCTGGTGCTGCCTGCCCACACGGCATGCAGACCCACCTGTCTCTCTCCAGAGTGTTGCAACAACCAGAAGCTGCTCCTAGAATATGAGAAATATCAGGAGCTGCAGCTCAAGTCCCAGAGGATGCAGGAGGAGTATGAAAAACAGCTCCGAGATAATGATGAGACAAAGAGCCAGGCCCTGGAGGAGCTGACTGAGTTCTACGAGGCCAANCTCCAGGAGAAAACTAGCCTTCTAGAAGAGGTGATCCCAGGGAGCCAAGCTCTGCATCCCTCTCTGAGAGAAAGGGCAGCATGGATTGGCTTGGGGGTGGGGAGGTAATTAGAGCCACTCATTTGTTAAGACATTTGCCAGGCAGCTACTCTGTGCCACAGGCACTATGTCCTGGGAGTCCAGTGTGGGCACAGAAGACAAGGTTTCTACCCTCAAGGCATTCTCATCTGGGGGGTGGGGCATAACCAAATTTACAAATACAATTACAGTGGTCCAAGCTCTCTAAAAATGTCTGAGCCGGGTATTGGTGGCCCATGCCTTTAATCCCAGCACTCAGGAGGCAGAGGCAGGCGGATCTCAGAGTTCGAGGCCAGCCTGGGCTATAGAGTGAGTTCTAAGACAGCCAGGGCTACACAGAGAAACCCTGTCTTGAAGGAAAAAAAAAAAAAAAAAAAAAAAAAAGGAGGGGGGATGTCTGAAGCCTGAGTGCTGTGTGAAAAGCAGGGGTCCAACAGGGCNTGCAAGGTATTGGTAAGAGGTAGAGAAGGTGGTAGACCCTGAGGCCTGACCTGGTCAGGAGAGAAGGGAGACAGGAAGGAAGTGGATAGACAGGAGACAGACAGAGCCTTGGTTTCCTTTTCTGTANTTTGATTTATCTTGCCTTGCACAAGAAAGGCTCCAGTGCTCTTGGCATCCCGGACCCTCTTAGCCCAGCACCTCCAGCCCTTTCTCCCAGCACTCTCTTTCTCTTCCTCCCTCTGAGCCAGGCACAGGAAGATGTTCGACAGCAGCTTCGGGAATTTGAGGAAACCAAGAAACAGATTGAAGAAGATGAAGACAGAGAGATCCAAGACATCAAAACAAAGTACGAGAAAAAGCTTCGGGATGAGAAGGAATCCAACCTTCGGCTCAAGGGAGAAACGGGCATCATGAGGAAGAAGGTGCTGGCTGCCCTTCGGTGACCGAGGGATGGGCCCTGGAAGCATCACAGAGGAGGCTGGGAGCAAGGGGCAAGTAGCCAGAGGTCCCATCTCTAGGACAAAGAGGCTCTACCCTCAGAAAGGACCACAACTGGCTTCCCCTCCTCTTTGGGAGAGCAATCGGAATGAGACAGGATCTTACTGCGTATCCCAATCTGGCTTAGATCTCACTATGGAACTCAGTACTCAAACACGTGATCCTCCTGCCTCTTCCTCCCAGCTGCTAGGATTACAGGAGTGTACCACCATACCTGACCCTTTCCTTCCTTCCCTCTCACAGGCCTCCTGTGCACAGGATGCTCTGAGCTTTCCTTTCTGGACAAGTAGGATCTGCTGGAAATGGAAATAAGATCTGAGGATGAGACAGGCAGCAATTCAGCCTGGAGATGTCTTGGCTCAGGCAGCTCCTGCTCAGACTTCTCCTTAGAAGGGGGAGTATAAGGAGGTGTAAGGGGGGTGTAAAATGCTTTGTTTGCAAGGTGAGGCAGCTGCTTAGTTCTCTGATGGCTCAGAAAGGAAGGATGCGATTCACAGATCCTTGCAGAATTCTTTCTTTTCTTCTGAGATGGTTAGCCACAAAGAAGCTAAGTTCAGAGTGAGCCCATTGGGAATCAAAGCTTCCCGTTAGAAACGGCAATGTTAGTGACTGCCAGCATAATCAGGCTGTGCCTTCTTGGACATGGCTACAACTGCTCATCTCTGTGACCTTGACCAACTCTCAAGGTCAGTGTGGTCTGGAAGAATCTGAGTCCATCTAGAGAGCTTCTCTCTGAAGCATTTTAGACTGCTCTCTCCTGCAGGGACTAGACCTAGGCATCATTATGTTGGATACTCCCGTCATTCATTTGACCTGGGAAAATACTGAACTGTCCCTAATTCTCCAAAAACTCCCTCTCTGAAACAAACAAAATAATCTTGGCATAATAGTCTATGCCTGTAATCCCAGTACTTAGGAGTTAAGGCAGGAAGGCTTCGAGGTCACGGCCAGTCTGGCTACATAAAAAGAACTTGTCTCCTTAAAGTCCGAGGGAAACAGCCCAGACGATGGTGGTGCATGCCTCACTAGGGAGAAGTAGAGGCAGGTAGATCTCTGAGTTTGANGCTAGCCTGGTCTACAAANAGAGTTCCAGGACAGCNAAGGCTACACAGAGAAACCCTGTCTCAGTAAAATAAAATTACANNAATAACAAAAATCCACTCCCCAAAGCCCNTNGATGTTGAGTGATAAGGGTTCTTAGCTCCCTGGAGGAGGGCCCGCCCCATCCATAGTTGATGTGGGGGTTGGGGATCAACTCAAAGACCCCAGGATCTTCACTGTTGCTGTCTACATCTTCAGTTCAGCAGCTTACAGAAGGAAATCGAGGAGCGCACCAATGACATCGAGATCTTGAAGACAGAGCAGACGAAACTACAGGGTGTCATCAAGTCCCTGGAAAAGGACATCCAGGGCCTCAAGAGAGAGATCCAGGAGAGGGATGAGACCATTCAAGAAAAGGTGAGGGCTGCACTCTGCCCTCCCCAGCCACTGCTCAGAGGGACCCAGACAGAGCTGGGAGGGTCCTGGCTTCTTAGAGATCATTTATCTGACTTGGTGGAGGAAGAACAGTCTATAAAGTGCCCACTGTGTGTCTGGCATGGAGCTAATCCNTGCAAACACATCCCACTCAATTCTACCAACAACCCCATGGCGCGAGCAACCCAGGGTTGTGTCTCGTGAAGCCANGTGCCAGGAGNCTGAGTTTACTGCCCAAGATCTCATGGTTTGTAGGGGACAGACCTCGGGTAAGAACCTGAGCCACCTGGCTTCCAGATCCCTTCTCTCTGCTGATCCAGGCATCCTAGGATGGCCCACTTTATGGGCNGAGGGTAATTCACCCACCACACTGCCCATAGTATATTGCTATTGCTGGTCAGAAGGGGACCCCCATTGGATTGGTTCTGTAACTACTGGGTACCCCAGGAAGATGGGAATACCTTTTGTGCAGAGTACTCAGCTANCAGCACATATATTTTTCGTGGGCACAGCACCTCAACACCCAGGATTTGCTATCCTCCTAAGCAAACCCAGACTCCCTGCCCGCTTCCCCATCCACTCTGCATCTTTTATCTCGCCAGGCAGGATTCTCCTGTGACCGCACGTGGGCTTCAGTGGTAAATAAGTAGGTTCCAGCACAAGTCCCTCTGCTGACCAGGCACTGTGCCTCAGGCAACTTCTTAAAGCCATGCTGCCCTCTTCTGGGACATGGGAACTTGTAAGGTTTGGGGGAGCTAGTGCCTGTATATTGTTTCTGCACAGGAAGTCTTGTGTATGGTGTGGGCTTTGGAGAAGGGGCAGGGCCCTCTTCAGATTCTCAAGGAGGGAACTTACAAGAAAGAAATCAAGTGTTCTTAATGCAGNAACTCATAGCTCCTCAGCCCAGCAACCTTCCCTGTAGCCAGAAGGTTTCTCCTGTCCCACCCGGCCCTACAGTCCTGCAGCCACTTATAAAATAAACATTCAGAGGCTTAATATTATTTACAAATAATATCAATAATAATATTAATAATATTATTAATATATTTTATTGTTTATTATTAATAATAATATTAATAATAAACAAACAGCTATGTTGTAAACACCCCCCAGTACTTCCCAGTTCCCACCCCAGAGCCCCCAGCAGCTCAGCTGACAGCGTGCAAGTGTAGTTAGGTCNTTCTCCCACTGAAAAGCCTNCAGCAGTGTCCCCTGGCCCACAGCAGAGGTCTACAAAGCATTAGATGGTAGATACTTCAGGCTTTCCAGGCTGTATGGTCTCTGTCTCAACTAATCAACTCTGGATACCACATGTGAGACCACCCAGATACAAAATAGACACAAATGTTCTAGGCCATGTTCCAACTGAAATGGACAAAAACAGGCAGCAGGTCCAGTTTGGCTCATAGGCTGAGCTCACCAATTCCTAGCCTTCGGGATGACTTCTTCGGGATGACTTCTGAACTCTGGAAGCCAACAGGTAAAAGCCTTGCCTTTCTCCCTCGTCCTCCAGCCGCCTGTCTAACTTCCTTTGGAAACAGCACATCACACGGAAGTGGCTTGCTCTCTGCTGCTGCAGTACAAACCACCACGATGCCTGTGTCCCCTCCCTTCCACCGCACATCCCGTTTTGGATTGTGTTTGTTTATCTGCTCCGCCAGTCAGTGATTTTTTGCTTTTGTTTTTGTTTTGTTGTTGTTGCTGTTGCCTTAAGGATGAGGACTGGATCATTCTCAGAGCTCTAACAGGAAAATGTCATCCAGTCCAGGTTTTGCTTGATAGACCCACGTTCCAGTTACAACTGAAAACCCAGTGGTCCAAACAAACAGCTATGTTGTTGTCCTCTCAGGGGCAGGAATTGGACAACATGATGGCTGGTCTCTGACCCTGCTGTCCGAAAACTCAGCTGGGAGAACTGGGGGTGCCTCCAACAGCCAGAGGCTGGAAGATGAATGCCCATAGTGGCTGCGTCTTCCATGTGCCCCGCTCCATCCCCTGTGGCAGGGATGCTAAGGGAGGCTGGGCTCATCTGAGTCTTTCAGCCACAGAGCTCTGAATGTGCTCTCTCTNTCCAGAGGGCTCAGGGTGCATAAACCTCTTACATAGCAGCTAGCCTCCACCACAGCAAGTGTCCCAGGGGAGCCAGGCGGGGAGCTGTCTGTCTGTCTGTCTGACCTAGCCTTGGCAGCCACACAACATTCCTTCCGCTGCATTCTTTGGGTTACCAGCAAGTCATAAATCCTGTGAGATACAAGAGAGGGGAACTAATTCTACTTGCTGACAGAGTCATACCAAGAAGAACTACAGTGTGTAATGGAAGACACCATCTTCCACAACCTACACAACCTACACAAGAGGGAGTGAGGGAGGGAGGGAGCGAGTGAGGGAGTGAGCTCCTGTGGAGTCTGTGCTACAGCCTGTACCGACCTTTGTATCCCCAGCCAGAAGTCTGTGGCCTCCTGCAGTGGGTTCCATGTGCCAGCACCTTGTGACATGAGTCACTTCTCTTTCTCGCTCATCTCACTTCCAGGAGAAGCGAATTTATGACCTGAAGAAGAAGAACCAGGAGCTAGAGAAATTCAAGTTTGTTCTTGACTACAAAATAAAGGAGCTGAAGAAGCAAATAGAACCTCGGGAGAACGAGATCAAAGTGATGAAGGAGCAGATCCAGGAGGTGAGGGCCAGCGCTTGCACACCCTGCCCTTCAGACCTCTGTCCCCCTAACCCTGTTGCTCAGGGAAAATGGGAGAAAAACGCTTCTCACAGCCAAGGCACGTGTGACTTCCAGCTTCCCAAAGCAAGTTAGATGGGGATTTAGCTTGTGTTAGTTGGGCTGTATCCGGCCCAGTGTGGGGCGTAGTCTTACTCTAGTGACAAATGGGAGATGCAGAACATTTGGCCACTAGGGGGCGGTGTGTACTCAGCCAAAAGGTACTCTTACTACCAAGCGCCCTGCACTGCTTCTCAAACTGGGGATGTTGCTGGGGCCCTAGGCCAGGGTCTGGTGTTTGGACTTCTGACAGAGAAGCAGAAGTCTCCAAAGGCTCTTAAATCTATTCTGGGGAACAAACAGGATAACGGTGGAGAGGAGAGTGATTGGAAGTCAGGCTGGCTGGACACGGGTTTCTGGAGTCCAGTGGCCCAGATGTGTGCCTTTTAGCCCTGGGCTCCTGCACATTNTCTCATGATATTCTGTTTACCCACAGGACTCCTGCTGGGTACAAACCAGTTAGGATTTGGAGCCCATGATGACCTAAAATTGAATTGTTGANATCTTCCACCAAAATTACTCTTGATTTTTTTTCCTCCCCTTCTATCCAGTTTGCTTCTCAGTCAAATGGAAATATAAAAATCTTTCCTGATTCTTTCTCTCAACTCCCATGTCCGAAAGCATCGCCAGCACCCATCCAATAAGATTTCAAACCCAATACTTCTTCCCTGCTGCAATTACCCTGGTCCAAGCCTCCACCATTGCTTTAAAAAGAAAGAAGAAAAAAGAGACACTACTTTATTTTCATTTTACTTAAGTGGTGGGGTACACTTGCCACAGCACCTCATGTAGCAGGCAGAAGACAACTTGCAAGAGTCGGTTTTCTCCATCCACCATGTGGGTTCCAGAGATGGAACCCAAGTCAGTCCTCGGGCGTGACATGCACCTTTGCCTGCTGAGGGTCTCACCAGCTCCCGCCACCATTTCTTATCTGGACTTGACATGGTGTCCCATCCCACCCAACTACAATCCAAAGGCTCTGCGCCTCTCTCTAGCCACATCTCATGCTTTTCTCCCCTGCTCCAGTACCAGCTTCCTGTCAACTCCTAAAAGCCAAGCTCTCCTCTTTGGTAGGGTCCCCTCTGCCTGGAAGACTGTCCCCTGGTTCATCATGTGACCAGCTTTTCATCTGTCTCAGCTTAGCTGTCGCCTCTTCAAAGATGCCTTCCCTGGCAAAGAAGGCCCCACTCTCCCTTCCATTTCCCTAGATGTTTGTGCTGAAGGAGTATGGCAGCTGTCGGCATCACTGCCTATCTAGATGTCCATAGGCCATGGTGACATGGTGTGCTCAGCAAAGAAACCAAGCAGAGGTCCCAGAAATGAGGGTCTAGAGGGGATGGTATTGACTTTCCCCATGCTGTCTGCAGGTGCTCTCTCTGCCCACAGATGACCACAGAGCTGCCTTCTTGGGACCTTCTGCCATACACTGGTGACTTCAGGGCCAAAGAATGGCTACTGTCTTTGTCCTTTCAGTAGCAAAATGTCTCAGCCTGGGGAACTTGCAAACAACAGAAATTTTTCTCAGTGTCCTGGAGGCTGAAAGTCCCGGATCAGGACATCAGAAGATGGTGTGGGAGAGGGTCTGTGTCTCATAGATAGTGACTTCTGTGTGTCCTCACACTGTGGAAGGGCAAAGGGAGAATGGCTGGCCCCTTCAGACCTCTTTCATAAGGGCATCCGTGAGGGCTCCGTCCTACGATCCCCCTATCACACACCTGTGGGATCATTCCCTGTCCCTGGCAGTGATGGGGGCTGAGCACGACCTTGATTCTAACCAGAGAACATACTTGTTTGGGGAATGAATAGGGCAGGGACCCTCCTAGCTTATCCTTCCCCACACACCCTGTGCCCACTTCTTACGCCAGTAGCCCAGGAATGTTATCCGGACCTGGTTCTTTGCAGGACCCTCTAACTGTGGCCCTTTCCTTTGGGGATTAGTGACACATTCAGAAATACCCACTGCAGATCTCTGGTTAACTTCTCCTACAAGAAGGAAAGTTCAGGCCCTAGGCCTGTGTACAAAGATCTCTGTGAATGAGCACGTAACCAGCCTTGATGGAGCTTCATATCCATGTCCCCAGCTTCTCTCTGTGGAGAAAAAGAATCTCTTCCAGGGTTCTTGTGGATTTAGCTTCNAATCATTTATTTGTTCTTCTAGTGTAGGGTTTCTCAGAACTCTCTGTGTTCTGGGGTGCCTGGTTCTCCACCGCAGGGGGCTGTAGAGGGCTTTGGTACTGTCTTTTGTCTCTGCTCTCTCCGTGCCAGAAGCAACCCCTCCCTCGGGTTGTTATGATCCAAAACATCTCAGACACTGCCAGATGTCTGCTGGGGGACAAAATGCTTCTTCCGCTCTCCCACCCCTCCCCACTGAGAACTGTCACAACGGATAACATGGAAAAGTGGATGGGACGTCCATGCTGGGAAAGAGAAGTTTGTTCCCACATCCTGGGCTCGCCTTCTGCTTTTGCAGCCGGACACTCACACTTTACATATTTTATAGTTTATATTTATATCCTTGAAGTCACGTGAGGCTCTGCCTGGGGAGGAAAGAAGAAGGGCAAAGAATACAGTCCCAGGCCGCTTCCACCCTAACCCAGTCTGTCACTGCTGGCTTAGGATTGATAAGAGGTATGGTCAGCTGTGCCACTCAGATATGACCTTCAGGGGCCCTGAATATTGGGGGCACCTCTTCTCCCTTCCAACTGCCATGTCCCTGTCTTAGGACATTGTCTTCCTTCACTGGAGCCCAGTGCAGCCACCTAGCTAGTCTCCTGGGCTTAGTTTTCTCTCTTCTGATAGAACCAACCTCTCTGCTGGGCCCCTCCCCCCAGGCCAGTTGCTCCTGCTGCTCCTGGTGAGGTTCTTCAGTGACTTCAGTGTGGTGGACCCCTCAGCCTGCCTACAGTGCTGTGCCATCTTGCAGTGACCTGGACCAGTGCCAGCCTGCAGAAATGCTCCAGGCTACCCACCCACCGCTCCTCTGTAGGCAGGCTGCTCGCTGCCTGCTAGTCTCTTTTCTCCTTTGTACTCCAATATTCTCTCTACATCGGTGGTTCTCAACCTTCCTAATGCCACCAGCCTTTAATACAGTCCCTCATGGTGTGCTGACCCCCAACCATATAATTACTTCATTGCTACTTCATAACTGTAACTTTGCTACTGTTAGGAATCATAATGTAAATATCTGGATATTGCATATCTGATACGTATGGATATCTGATATGCAACCCCACAGGGGTCGAGACCCACAGGTTGAGAAGTACTGCTCTGTAATGTTCAGCTGAAGTGCCCCTTCCCAGGGTAGGCACATGCTCAAGTCCCTGGTGTGCACAGGCACTTTCTGCCTAGGGCATCTTCTGCCTCAGTCACAGATAACATTTAATCTATTACGTAGCCACCTCTGACTCAGTTCTCTCATCCCTGTAGACTGAGGCTTCTAGGACCCAGAAACTACCTCTACGNCAATTTTGTGTTCCTAGCCTCCCACAGCACTCGTTGTTTTCTTAAAAAGATTTATTTAATTGTGTATGTTATGTGTAAGAGTGCTTTGCCCTGAATGTGTACACGTGCACCACATGTGTGCCTGGCTCCCACAGAGGCCAGAAAGGAGNGTCAGATCTCCTAGAACTGAAGTTACAGACAGCTGTGAGCCACCATGTGGGTGCTGGGAACCGAACCCAGGTCCTCTGCCAGAGCAGCCGGTGCTCTTAACCACTGAGCCACCTTCCTAGCCCTGACAGTGCTGCTCATTCTTGCTCTCGCTGTGCAAAACCCCATTCTTGGGTGTCCTCTTCAAGGAGACTCTCCGCAGTCTGCCATGCCCCTTCCGGAGGTGGGTAGTTCCTACTTCCCCTCCCACCCCTCCCTCTCACTCTCTTTGCCCACCACAGGTGCCTGCCCTTCCTTTCTTCAACAGATGTCCACAGAGTCCACCCAGATGCCAGGCATTGCCTCGGCGGGCTATTCTAATAAAATGCCTCCTGTGATAAGGAGGTATTCCTCTGTGTCCAAGAACATGGAGTAGCTTCTTAGAAGTTTCCCAGACCTTAAAATGTGATGATAGAACCTGATATAGATTTGGGGGGGGGGGCATTCCACCCTCCTCCACCCTACACATAAAACAACAAACATCCCATCCCCTAAAGGCAGCCAGTGAGCCTCCATAGTACTACCACGAGTACTAGTGCCATCAGATTTGGGGTGGCCATCAAACATCACCCTTTGCTTTGAGTAGGAACTGGCTTTCTCCACAGCCAGTCTCATCTGAACCAGCTGTGCCTTGGGTAAGACAGATCCGACAAGGGAGAGCAAACCTTCAGATGCTCGCTGGTGTGTCCAGCCATCTCTTTGAAGGGGGGCCGCCCGAGGTTGTGCTTTTTTTGACCCTTTAATGATCAGACTGGGTGTCTTCTGAGCTCTTCCCTGTTTTATGCCCTAGACTGAAAGATGCTCACATGCCACTCTGGTCCCTCTGGTCTCTGATTTAGAAACAAACCCCACCTTTCTGTTCCCCTGAGGGTCNAGCTCNGCTNATGTTATCTTCCAAATCAGGTGAGGGACATATTTCTCTGCAGGGACCTGCCTTGAGCAGGCNTTGAGAAACCAGGATTTAGAGTGACTGACTCAGAAAGAATTCAAGAGGAATCTGCGAGATTAGGGAAAGGGGAGGGGCTAAGAAGAAAACTTCGCAGCCTGGCCACAGACACCTAGGACCTCGGTGGGCGTGGCATCAGTCAAGAGAGGTGCTTTTAGGATGGCAAGCGGTAAGGAAAGAGATCTCTTTCAAGAGGACACGGTTGGGAACTAGAGAAGAAGTACTGTGTCGGGAACTCCCAGTGAGAGATGACCACTCGCAAACGCAGTTTCATCCTGACTTCCTTGTTCTTGCCTCCATCCCCTGGTTCTCCACAGATGGAAGCCGAGCTGGAGCGCTTCCACAAGCAGAACACGCAACTGGAGCTGAACATCACAGAACTGTTGCAGAAACTGAGAGCCACGGATCAGGAGATGCGCAAAGAGCAGCAGAAGGTGCGAGGATTTCAGAGTCTGGCACCTGCCTGCAACGGGCAGCTGGCTCCTCGAGACAGAGACAGCCATTGCTAAGAAACACTTCCCATTTTAACTCACACGCTTGCCCACGGGCCTGTCTGGTTCCAGGCCTTAACAAATTTGCATGTCCAAATTCATCTGCGACTGTAAAACAACTTGGGAGTAGGGATGAGAGGATGAAAATGCTGGTCTTCTAGCAGTGGTTCTCAACCTGTGGGTCGTGAAACCCTTTCACAGGGGTCACATCTCAGACATTTACGTTACAATTCGTAACAGTAGCAAAACTACAGTTATAAAGTAGCAACAAAAATAATCTTATGGGTGGGGGTCACCACAACATGAGGAACTGTATTAGAGGGCTGCGGCATTAGGAAGCTTGAGAACCTGTTTTATAGGCCCACCCTTAGCCTTGGGTTTGTTTGACTTGGNGAAGAACCCGATTTTAAAAAGGTCATTTGTACTTAATNAAGTGGTTAAATGCTTTGACCACCCCAAAATNGATGTTAGGAGAACCTTAGAGACCATCCATTCCAGTCATGTTTACTTGCTGGGGGGGGCGAGGAGCACGCACACGCATGTGCAGAGGTCAGAGGAGGAAGTCAGGTGCCCTGCTCTATCACCCTCCACCTCATCTCATTGAGACAGAGTTTGTCACTCAACCTGGAGCTTGTCATTTTCTTCAGCTTCACTAGCTGACCAGGGACCTTAGCAATCCTCCTGTCTCCACTTCNCAGTGCTGGGGTTTTAGGCTCGTGGGATGCCGGGTCTAAACCCAGGTTTCATGTTTGCACAGCAAACAATCGTCTCTCCAGCCCCTGCATGTCTTTTTTTTGTTGTTGTTTTTTCGAGACAGGGTTTCTCTGTATAGCTTTGCGCCTTTCCTGGAACTCACTCGGTAGCCCAGGCTGGCCTCGAACTCACAGAGATTCGCCTGCCTCTGCCTCCCGAGTGCTGGGATTAAAGGCATGAGCCACCACCGCCCGGCCCCTGCATGTCTTGAGACAGGATCTCCCTCTGGCACCCAGGCTGGCCTGAAACTGATGGTATAGCCCAAGCTGGCTTGGAACTCTTATCCTGTGACTACAGGTGCCTGCCACACATCTGGCCCATTCCAGTCTTTTTATGTTGTGAACAAGCACAGTAAGGGCCGAGAAACGAGGAGGAAAAGAAACCTCAGCCTGTACCCATAGCTAGTTGTCAACTCAGAGCCAGCCTGGGGAACCCTGGTCCTCTGGCCCCCAGCTAGGATGCAGCTGTGTACTCTTCCCACAGGCCACCTGAAGCGTTTTCCAAATCAGACTGAGTTTTTCCATCCTCCACAGCAACACTGGCCAAAGCTGCAGAGNTGCACATGGGATGAGGGTGTGGCCCTGCTCTTGGCAAGCCGAAAGGGCTGATAAGTGAATTGTAGCCTGTGCATAAAATATATAGATAGAAAATTATATACAGAGAAGTTGTACATGTATGTGTATATATGTGAATATATATACATACATACACACACACATATATATATATAGGATAAAGGGCTATGGGAGTGGAGAGAAAGGAGGACAAAGGAGACACCCCCTTGGGTAAGGGTAGAGGAAAGTGGTGGTCAAGGAAAGCATGGCTGAAGATGGGCAGCTAGTCCAGTGTACAGCACTCTGTAGGGCTTTCTCATCCATTCACAGCAGTGTTCCTGACTGTCAAGGGCACAAATGCTAGGTGAGGTCCTAAGGGGCATGGGGTGGCCCTGGGTAAGGATCTGTAGGAGGGAATGATGCATCTTTCTTGGCTCTAAAGGAAAGTGTGGCCACATGAGCTTCCCTTCCTCCTATAAGCCTGAGGCTGTTCATGGAATCCAGAACAATTGGGATGCCATGTGTGTGTGACCTCAACTCTGTCTTCTTGGCAGCTGTTCAGGCAGGGTATCCAGCCTAGGCAAGGGCACAAGAGTTTCAGAACTGCTACCTTTGGGCTGACTGCCCATCTGGGTTTCTATGCCCAGGGTGGTCCCCAACAGTCAATCCCAGATAAGGATACTCTGGTCCTGTTCTGTGTCGTTATCCTCTTCCTGAAGCCCCTGCCCCTCTGCATGGAGTGGACCCTGCAGTCCCAGGAGTAACTGTCTGATTACAGGAGAGGGACCTGGAAGCGCTGGTCCGACGGTTTAAGACAGACCTTCACAACTGCGTGGCGTACATCCAGGAGCCCCGGCTACTGAAGGAGAAGATCCGAGGTCTCTTTGAGAAGTACGTGCAGCGGGCAGACATGGTGAGCTCTGAGAGCCCTGCCCTTCCCCACCCGCCCTGCTCTGCACTGTACTTCCCTCCTTTGCTGAGTCTCCCCAATCCTCCAGGTGGAAATTGCAGGGTTGAACACAGACTTGCAACAGGAGTATGCCCGCCAGCGGGAGCACCTGGAGAGAAACCTTGCCACTCTCAAGAAGAAAGTGATCAAGGAGAGCGAGCTGCATCGCACCGACTACGTCCGCATCATGCAGGTAATGGACACGTCCCTTCGCCGCCTGAGGCCACCCATCATCCAGGCTCCCCAGACATCCAGGAACCCACAGCTTTCTTATGGCTCCTCTTCTCTGACTTCCCAGAGCTCGTCCTGGCTGTCATTATGGCCCAGGGTCCACCAAGGAGCCCATCGAGGCATCGTCATGCCCACCTGCAGCCCTATTGCTTCCTGCCTGTTCCTTTTGCCATCTCATCCTGATTCCTAACAAGCTAGTGTCCTGCCTCTCTCTTCTCAGTTACCCGTGATCCATCCAGGTCACAGCTCTCCTGACCCCTTCGCCCCCTTCTCTCTTCCAGCTCTCCAGTCCCCCACCTTTGCTGCCTTTTATTCTGTTCTTCCCACCTCCTGGGATGTGTCTGGCCAGTCTCCACCTGCCTCATCTCCCTTTCTGGTGCCTCAGGTCTTTCCCTTATCTCTTGGTCCAGATTGAACCACACCCACAGAGTTGGCAATGATCATGTCTAATGAGCTCCCCACACCCAGCTCCCAGGATCCTTCAGCAGATGGCTCAGGGAGCCTAGCCCCATTCCCGCTCCCACCCTTGCAAGCACTCTGTTGGGACTGCCCATCAAGATGCTTCTGCCAGATCTCTGTTTGGGTGTCAGTATCATCTGAGGCAATTGATATGAATTTATATCAAAAGAGAACATCAGAATTACATAGGGCACGTACTTCTATGGTTACATTTCTTTAATGTCCTGATTGAAATACTGGAATGGGAACAGGGTGCAGTTTGGATTGAAACCAGATACCAGTTTGGAAAGTTACAACTGGGAGGGCACACAGCAACTCAGGCCAGACCGAGGCACAGCTGGTCCCTTGCCATTCCCCTTCTCACTACCCCCCCCCCTTCAAACCGTTTCTATTCTGGACCATGAAAGCTTCCAGAGACCCAGAAAGAGGAGCGGATGTGATTGGTAGGCCCCTTGGTAACAGCAACCACACACAGCCTTGCTAAGGGCCTGGGGTACCCAAAACATGGACTTTGAGCACAGGAAGTGAGACCAGGGTGACAGTATTTGTCACCTAGTGGCATGGCTGAAGCAGAAGCCCAAAGCAACGAGTCAGTCCCAGGAAGGGAGGAAGGGAAGACCACAAGCTTGTTGCAGGGCACAAATTCCTTCATAAGGCTGCTAGGACAGACACCATGTTTCTTCCCCACCCCCATCCCCTAGAGAGTGCTGGACCAGGATAGGAGATTCAAGCAGTGCCCCTNTGATCTGCATCCCTGGAAGTCTTCTGTCTTAAACAGCATTGAAACTTGTGCATTAGCCAGGCATGGTAGTGCACGTCTTTAATTCCAGCATTCTGGAGGCAGAGAGGCAGGTAGATCTCTAAATTTGAGGCCAGCCAGGCCTCAGAGCTAGTTCTAGGGCAGCTAGGGCTACACAGGGAAACTCTGGGGGGCGGGGGGAGGAAGAAGAAACCTGTGTGCTGTGACTTCTATGGGTCTAGAAAAGAGACTGAGACATCATCAGGGNACAAGAGGGGAGCCTGGGGGTAGGGCTCTGGGTCGTACCAGCACCACCACATGCACACACAGAGACTTCTTGCAGATTTTATCGGGGCTCTGGGTAAGACTCGGCTTGCAAAAGTTAGGAAGGCCTTCTTTCCCCAAGGGCTAGGGATCGAATCCAGGGCTTCATGCATTCCGAGTAGCCTTCTATCACTGAG
>LZPO01066267.1:121347-141866 GCA_001675575.1 Neotoma lepida
TGCGACCTTTGGGTTTCTCAGAACATAGGCCACCTTAGAAAACAATTTTTGTCTTTGGCCATCATTCTATCTGAGCTACTGGAACAAGAGTGGNATAAGGAGGTGAGAGCGTGCGTGTGGAAGGCAGTAGATGTGGGAACAGGGCACTGTGGAGGTGGACACAGCCACACTCAAACCCCCATTATCACTGTCTTAATGTCTTCATACCCCAGTGAACCTGAGAATACATTACCCACAGGGCTACCGAAGGGTGAGATGAGTTAATGCATGCAGAGTGTGCAAGGATGCAACCAAGGTGATGCATGCAGACTGCAGGGATGCAGCCAAGGTGATGCACTGTCTCTTATACACATCTAGATGTGTATAAGAGACAGCATTGAACGTTAAAGATCTGTTTATTTATGTATTTTATGTGTATGAGTGCTCTGTCTGCATGTACACCTTTATGCCAGAAGAGGGCATCAGATCCTACTAGAGACGGTTGTGAGCCACCATGTGGGTGCTGGGAATTAAACTCTGGACCTCTGTGAGAGCAGCCAGTGCTCTTAGCCGCTGAGCCATCTCTCCAGCCCCATTACTATTATTCTTAGTAGTATTTTCGTCATCCAAGTTTTAGAGCCTTTTGTTCTGCTTGCCCCCTCGGGGCTCCTGGCTAAGAAAAGTCTTCTCCACTCTCTGTCTCCCTGCCTCTCACAGACTTAGGCTCATGCTTCCGACTNTCATGACATCTCTGCATATTACAGCCAAGAGAGACTTCCATGTTAGCACAATGACCAGTTCATAGATAGCTGTCAGGAACTGTGACACTGGGGGTCAGGGATCAATGAAGGATTGAACAAGCAGATGCATGGTGCTGGGCTACATTTGATTCCTGACCTCAGTCACACTCCAGTAAAGATGGCACCATGCAGGGCTGCAGAGATGGCTCAGTGATTAAGAGCACTGGCTGTTCTTCCAAAGGACTGGGGTTCAATTCCCAGCACCCACATGGCAGCTGTCTGTAACTCTAGTTCCAGGGGATCCAATGCCTTCTTTTGGCTTCCTCGGGCACCAAGCATGCATGTGGTACATAGATATATACAGGCAAAAGACCCATATACATAAATAAAATTAAAATGAAGGGGGAAAAGATGGAGTCATGCTCTGGGGCCCATCATGGAGGTGTCAAAAACTAGCAGCGGAGTCAAAGACCGACACTCACACCAAAGGGTACCAGGATCCAGAAATCTCAGTCATGAGGTGGTGGCTGGCAAGGGGGTGGGGAGAATGTAGGGCTCTGCCTGGAGTCATCGCAGTAGTAGAACAAGCTGCTAACAGGTGAGACAAATCACAGTGGGAGACCTAGCTCAGGCACAAAACTGATGGGACTCAGTGACAAAGCGGCTGGAAGTGCCAGGAGAGGAACCTGAGAGGACTGGAAAGACGTCCGTAGTCTTGTCTAGTTATGAGTCTTCCTTTATAGAAGGAGGCAGAAATGAAGCTAGACAAAGCCAGCTAAGAGGGGTAGAGAAAGTGCCTCCTGGCCTCCAGGCCTGTGAGTGCGCCCACCCGGGAGTTCTTTGTGGCTCTCAAAGCCTCTCCCCTCTGTTTCCACGTCTACCACGTTCTTCACCTGCTTCTCCAGCCCACAAGTATTTATTGAGCACATCTCACATGCAAAGCAGTGCCCTGGGTCTTAGNGTCCAATAAAAATGTACTGAAACAATCACAGTATGATGTAAAGCTGACATGGGGAAGATCCAGGGGAGACTGGCGGGGAATTTTACTAGACAGCATCCGGAAAGGAAATATGGGTGACCCATCGCCAGAGCCAGGGTCGGTTGGAAAAAAAAAACAACCATAAAGCATTAGATGGAGAATGCCCGCCAACTCAGAAAAACAGGCATGGAGCCTGGCCCAGAGGACAAAGACTGGCAGCAAGCGCTGGGCATTGCTTCCAACATGAGGGAAATTTTAAAGTGAGGAATGCTGAAATATAGTGGTATCCTGAAACTCTAAAGGTCTAGATCTGTGCTTAGACTAAGAGTCTCTGGGGGCTATCTTTTGATTTGGGGTATCTCTAGAGGTCCCTGCTCCCCCAAGGGTCCCACAGGCGCTTCCTCATAGCATAGGAGGACTTTCCTCATAGCATAGGAGGACTTTCCTCACAGCATAGGAGGACTTGTCACAACTCGGAGAGGAACCTTGAGATCCTCCAGCACGAGCCCCANCCTCACCACCCAGAGATGCTCCAATGTGTTTCCAAACAGNGTCATCCTACGTAGACCTGGCCTGTAGACAGGCACAGCCAGTTAGAAAAGCGGAGACTTGGTCTGGGGAGATGGCTCAGCAGGTGAGGCACTTGTTACACAGCTGTGCAGACCTCAGTTCAAATCCCCAGCACCCATGTACAGAGCTGCTGTGACTGTGTGCCCGTAACCTCAGTGCTATGGGGAGAAGAGACAGGAGGATAGCTGAGGTTTGCTGCCCACTGGTCTAGCTCTAGGGCCAGTGAGAGACTCTGTCTCAGCAGGACACCTGATGTCCTTCTCTGGCTTACACACACACACACACACACACACACATCCATGTACAACAACAACAACACACAACACACACACATGCATATCCATGTACAACAACAACACACAACACACACACACACAGGAAAAGAGAGGCAGACTCTCAGGACCCGCACCAGACCCGCTGAACCAGCAGTTCCGTTTAACAATGCAGGGGTGATTTATTTGCAGGCATGTGTGAGACTCTGTGTGTGAGCCAAGCTGAACACTGAGGCGTGGGCTCTGAGAGCAAAGTGACCAGTCACTCTGCACCTCTGGGCATGGGGACTCCTCCCTAGTGACAGCTAAGGACCCTTGTGCTAAGTATGACGTGGAAGGCAGAGATTTGATGTGCAAGAAAGGAGAAAAGAGAAACTGTCCTCCTGATATCAGCCGTGCCATACTTCTGTACCCTTGTCCTACTGTTCAACTCTCTGGAACATTCCTTACCCTCTTACTTGCTAACTCTTTGCAGCCTCAGCCCTGGGGTTAACTCCTAAGAGCCCACCCGTCGTTCAGACAAGATTAAGTNTCTTTCCTGTGTTCCTTACCCCTCCACACCAGCAAGCAAGAGCCACACAAATATGTTCCTACCCTAACTAAACTGTCAAGTCAAGAGCAGGGGCCAGATCTCACTTGCTATATACCCCAAGATCAACTCAATGGCTGGCCCATGACAGATACTGTCCTGTTACTGTTGCTGTGATGAAACACCGTGACCAAAAAACAAGTTGGGGAGGTTTGTTTGGCTTACACTTCCACATCACTCACTGTTCATCACTGAAGGAAGTCAGGATGAGAACTCAAACAGGGCAGGAACCTGGAGGCAGGAGCTGATGTACAGGCTTTGGAGTGCTGCTTACGGGCTTGCTCACCATGGTTTGCTCAACCTGCTTTCTTGGATCATTCAGGCCCAACCCACAACGGACTGGGCCCTCCCACACCAAACACCAGTTAAGAAAATGACCTACAGCCAGATCTTATGGAAGTATTTTTCTCAGCTGCCCAACTGAGGTTCCCCTTTCAGTGACTTTAGCCTGTGTCAGGTTGACATAAAACTAGCCAGCACAGGTACCCAGTACCGACTTATTAAATAGATGAATATTGGTCAAATATAAATAAGTGAATCTCCAGTGGACATAGCAGATGTTAACTAGCTGCTTACTGTTCTGTGTTGCTCACTAATANCATGGTGCCGAGGGCAAGGGTCTTTTGTTGCATATAAGGACTTAATAGACGTCCTAGCTGGGCATTGGTGGCGCACACCTTTAATCCCAGCACTCGAGAGGCAGAGGCAGGCGGATCTCTGTGAGTTCATGGGCAGCCTGGGCTACAGAGCGAGTTCCAGGGCAGGCTCCAAAGCTACACAGAGAAATTCTGTCTTGCGGGGGAAACAAAACAAACCACAGATGTCCTTTAGTTTCAACAAATAAATGCAGGTGCAAGAAGAGGCTAACAGTAGTTAAGCATACTCAAGTGCTGCTGAGACTAACATCCTGGTTCTGTTACTTGCTGTGTGGTTCAGGCCATTTACATAGCCTCTCTGGTGCCTTGGTTTATTTTTCTGTAAAATTATGATTATAGGGCTTGGGGGTATAGTTCAGTGGTGGAGCACATGCTTAGCATTCTCAAGAGCCTGGGTTCAAGATCCAAAGCCACCACCATGTGACAGTAATAAAATCTATAAGGATTACCTGTGCTTGAGCACATGAAAGCGTATTCAAAGCGCCTAAGAAAGCATTGTTATGGATGTTTGAAAGAACACAGATGGGTAGAAAAGGTNCTAAGCCCACAGAAATCGAGTTAGCTGGGACCTTGAAAGGCTGGGCAATGAGCAGGACAGGGACTCACTGCGGGTGCAGGATCCAGAGATGAATGTGGGTCCCAGGTCCTGGTTCTCAAGGCCAGGAGGGCACACCCTGTACCCACTCAGCACTTGTGTATCACACTCACTACCTTCCCTTCTTTTCTAAAGGAAAATGTCTCTCTGATCAAGGAGATTAATGACCTCCGCAAAGAGCTGAAGTTAACCCGCTCCCAAATCTATGACCTTGAATCAGCCCTGAAACTGTCCAAGAAAACTCGACCACAAGAAGTCCCAGAAACAGGTAATGCCATAGGAGTTGGGTGCTGAGACAAGGGCCCAATGGTGGCTATGAGCAGGTCTCCCTTTGGCTTCTTTCAGTATCAGGTCACATCCACCCGTGGCATCTCGGAGCCTCTCNGTGGCACACACCGCTTCTCCAGGGGATCTGTGAGGATCTGCCCACATCCATGCTCTCACTCACAGGGCCACACAGGGCCACAGGCTCCTGTCTGAAATCCTCAGGGTTCACTACAGTTCAGAACTCAGAATCTTGCAGGGTTTGGAAAGAACATGCTGTATATTATGTAACATCCCCACGAGGTCTGGGGCAGTGCCCTGAACTCAAACACATTAGTATTCTGCAGTGACATGTGAATATTCAAACTGAGCTTCAGGAATTTAAAAGTGTTCCATTTTTAAATCTTTTTTCCCCTACATTTTAGAATTGTGGGTAAGGGACCTGTACAATTAAAACGAAGATAAAAAGATGAGAAACTATTTAAAGGGANAGGGAAATTATATAAGAAATGTTCCATGAGTTTGTGACTGCAATGATACATTAACGGGCCTCTGACCATCTGGTAGCCAAGGCAAAAAGGGAGGTAGTATGACAGTGAATCCCCACACTTCAGAGACTGAGTCAGGAGCATTGCCATGAGCTCAAGACCAGCCTGGGCTACAATGTCAGACACTGTCTCAGAGCGAAAGGCGGTGTAGTTCACATAATTCTCACTATATGGCAGAAAGAGAGGGTTTGGCCTGTTTGCTTTTTTTCTGGGGAGACAAACTTTTTCCTGGCACTAGACCCTGTGAGAAAGGTATCACACGGCTCTCTAAGAAAGGAAGGTTGACTAAACGTCTCCAGTCTCCTGAGACTGAAAGGCCTGAAAGGCAGTAAAGATATGTTCCCGAAGTCATCTTCGTACCTNATCATCAGTACAAACCAAGAATAGAAGGCATCTCTATGAAGAGTAACCCAGTGAGGCNGACGTGCCTCATGTTCTGGTGGTTGCTCTTCAGGAATAAAGACCCAATGAGTTGAAACATCCCAGAGCAAATGCCTTCGGATTACGGATGCCACAGGAACTCTCTGCTGTTTTTGCAATCTGTGTAACAGCCCTGTGCTACATGACTACATGAGGTCTGTGATGAACCACACATACGATTGTGGTGCCTTGTCCTCATGGCCATCTTAGTATAAAGGTAGTGTCCAGTGTCCTCACAAAGATGAGATCGCCTAGTGACTCATAGTTCCCGGAACACATGTATCCCTGTCAGTCATCATTATATATATATGTATATGTATTTATACAATTGTATTGTATTATAGTCCCTTTAAGTTAGTATAACAGTTGGGACCAGAGTAAATCCTCTGAGTGGTACCCAAAGTCACCATCTTCAGTCCTCAACACGGACATGAGAACACAGCATACTCCCTAAAGCAAGAGCTACCGGATTCTGAGAGCTGAGGCCACCTTCTTTTGGGGGAANAAAGCTNNGATATGCCTGTGAAGAACTGCAGAACTTCTCTTTAAAATGTTACAAACCTGGCCTGGTGTGGTGACACACACTTTTAATCCCAGCACTCAGGAGGCAGAGGCAGGTAATCTCTGTGAGTTCAAGCCCAGCCTGGTCTACAGAGTGAGTTCTAGGACAGCCAGGACTACACANAGAAACCCTGTCTCAAAAAAAGAAAGAAAGAAAAGAAAAAAGACCACAAATGTCACAGCATCTAAGGGTGCACATCAGTAATCCCAGCACTTGAAGGGGCTGAAGAAGAAGACTTAACTCCAGAGAGGTGAGTGCAGACAGGAAGACAGGAAGATCCCTGGGGACTGCTGGCTACCAGCCTAGCTAAAGAACAACCATCTCCAGGTTCGGTGAGAGCTTTCTCAAGGGAATAATAGGTGGAGATCCATTAGAGGAAGACTTCGGGTGTCCTTCCTGTGGCCTCTACATGTGCACCCATGTATACACCACAGAAAGAAAGAGGCTGGAGGGCAGGAGAAAGGGTTAAAGAGAAGAGCAGGGGAGGGAAGTGGGGAGAAAATACTACAAATTAGCCAAAGCATCCTGAAAACTCCTTAGTGGGGACACTCCTCCACCCTCCATTCCCCACCCCCCAACAGGCAGCTCTTTATATCGTTAATATGGAGACTTGCAGACATATAAAAAGTTGAGAGCAAAATCTGGTGAATTTGTGCGAATCCATTTCCCAACTCCAGGAAGCATCAATTCCTGCTGCTCTTGTATCTTCTTGTGCCCCCTGCACACCCCAACCCAACACTCACACCATGAACTGTTTGAAAGCAAACCAATCATATCCTCCATCTCCTACAGCTTTATTAAGGAACATCACTTGTGACAATTGGCGACAAGTAATACCAGTTGTTGACCTCGATTGTGCAAAACCTAAGTCTAACCTTGGATTTTGAAATGTGCNCCCGCCTCCTTCCCAAGACAAGTCAGTGCAAAATACACATGTTGCTTAGGGAGGTAGCCAGTTCCGGTTCGGCTGGTGTTTAAGAATCCTTTGAACAAGAGAACTTGTCCTTCCCTAACCACTACCTCAGTTTTAACAACATTTATATTGTTTTCAAATTTGCAAGACAATTAACTAACAGATCTAGCAGATAGGCCTGCTTGTTTTTTCAATTGCTAAAACCACATCACTAGAACTTACAACTAAAGGTGGCTATTAAAAACCAGGTAAAATGACATAAATAGACTGAGAACAGAGAGGGCACAAAAGGAAGTAAGAGACAATTGTCAAGTTGGGATGAGTGTCCCTGACTTCATAGGCCCAGGAAACTAAATCCTAAACTGAAGATGAAGACTGTAGAAAAAAACTAACATATGCTAAACTATAGGATAAAACCAACACAGATTATGAAAAGTCAGATTATTAAAATGGACCCACAGATGGTAAAAAGACTGACCTGAGTTGGATCTTCAGGACCCAAACGGTGGAAGGAGAGAATTGACCTCTGACCTCTATGGTGTGTGGTGGCATGCATGGAAACACACACACACACACACACACACACACACACAGTAGAGGAAGCCCTGAGTAAGTGAAGTCCTGAGTGAGGAAATGGACATGTCATAGACCATGTCAAGGGTGGTGTCCATGTGGACAGAACTCCAAAGTCTCAGCCCCATGGGAAACGGCAAAACCTTCCCTCCTGGTTCAAGTGCAAATGTTGACAGTGTGTGCCAAGAGGAAACGTCCACCATCGTTTTCTTCTCCCCATCGCCACCTGGGTACTCACGGCCTGGAGACGGCTCCTTGTTGAGCTGTAGCTAATAATTCAGCCTCTCTGTTCAACTGCAGAGTAAACACGCCGAACTTCTAGGGTGGCTCTGGCTTGCTTCTCTGGTGGAGAGCCCAGTCCCCACCCCATCCTAGCTTTTCTTTGTCTGTCTGTCCTTTCTTCAGTCCTTGACACCCCAACCAGACCAAGTCACTGGAGCTGTGCAAGGACTCAACATGCATACATATGTGCACACACATGAAGAAATAGATGAGCAAACTACAACAAAAAGGAAATAGAGGATGATGATGATGATGATGATGATNATNATTATTATTATTATTATTGGTTTTTTTGAGACAGGGTTTCTCTGTGTAGCCCTGGCTGTCCTGGCACTCGCTTTATAGACCAGGCTGGCCTGGAACTCAGAGATCTACCTGCCTCTGCCTCCCAAGTGCTGGGTTAAAGGCGTGCGCCACCACACCCAGCGATTTTTTTTTTGTAAGCAAGAATCTTTTAAAATTTTACAGACAAATTATATTTAAAAACCACAAATAACTAGTAGAAGTGAGAACTCTAATTATTATAATTAGAAACTCAATGAACAAATCGAGCCCTATGGTAGACACAGCCGTCTGAAGAGAGAATGTGTGAACTAAAAGAATGAAGATGGATGGTGGCCGGGTTTCAGCCCAGAGGGACAAGATGTACTGAGAGCCAGCAATGGAAGGGAGTAGTCGGCGGCTGTCTAAGTGGAGTCTCTAGAAGATGGGTGCTAGCACAAGGAGCAACAGTTTTTCAGAACCAGTGAAAGATGGCGACCATCAGCTCCAGCAATCCTAATGGTTCCCGAAAGGATAATTAGCAGCAAACCTACGTCAAAACCACACAACACCAAAGACACGGGGTTAAGTGCAGTCAGGGAGAAGAGCAAGGGCTGGGACACAGGAGTAACAGTGCAGGCAACAGTGGCACTGTGAGAGCCAGAAATGATGTCACAGTCCTTTCAGAGTGCTGAAGCTTGGTGGCTATCCCCTAGATATCACCAGGGAAACGAAGGCAAAACGTAGACTCTAAGGCCCCAGTAATGACCTAACACAGGGAACACGATAGCTGAATTGTGGATCCAAATAGCAAATCGGAAGAGCTGAAATACTGGGCAGAAGCATTGGAGCCAGAGGGTCTGGAACCCAACCATCCCGTGTCTCTGGTTGTTTCACAACAGGAGAACCATGTTGTGTGTCTGTGACTGTGAGTGTTCCACAGAGTACATGTAGACGGCAGGATGAGAGAACAACTCAATAGCAATTCTCACCTTCTTTGTGGGAGACAGATGACTTGTTCCCCCCCAACAGTGTGTGTGCCAGACTAGCTGACCCCAAGCTCTCAGGGACTCTCCTGTCTCTAGTCCCATCTCTCTGTAGTTCTGAGATTACACAGCACACCACACACACACACNCCCCACACACACTACCATATTGTGCTTCATGTGAGTTCTGGCGATTCTAACTCAGCCATCCCTCTTTGCATTCTTTGTTATATAAGTATATTAAACTTTTTAGAAACTAGAGGGGTGATAGAAAGGAGGGCAGAGAAGAAAGATGTAGACAAAAGTTTGTCTGGTCCTGATCTCTGATCCTGCCCGGCTCCCACGGCGCTTAGACCCAAATAAACACACAGAGGCTTATATCATTTTTAAACTATGGCCCTGGCAGGCTTTTCACTAGCTAGCTCTTATATCTTAAATTAACCCATTTTATAAATCTATGTCGCCACATGTTCCACGTGGCTTTACCTGTGCACCCTTACATGTTGCTTTTTAGGTGGCAGAATGGCGTCTGCCCCTGCTCTGCTTCTGCTTCTNTTCCCCTAGTTGGAATGTCCCGCCTAACCTTATTCTGCCTCACCATTGGCCAAACAGCTTTATTTATCAACCAATCAGAGCAACACATTTTTAGAAAGACATTCCCATCAGAAAGAGACAACCTTCCAAGCCAATAAAGGGAAAATAGACCAAATTTGAAAAAAAAAATTAAAGAAAAGAAACATAATACAGAGTCTAGAAAGGAGGTGGAGGAAGTCCAACTGTATCCCTGACCACTTTCTTAATTTCCGTCCTTTAAAGTCAGATTTGGGACTGAGAATGGAGCTCAGTGCTGAATCTCTACCATATATGTAGCTCCTGGGTTCAATCCGCAAACTGAAGATAACAATAGTGGTGACAATAATAAGTTAATTGTTTAAATAATTTATCTGTCTATGGAAGGAAACCTGTGAGCAGCAGAAAGGGACACTGACCAAGTCTGGAAGGCAACAGGTTCTGAGACTGGGGATGTGAGAAGAGGGGCAAGGATAGATAGAGCCTCATGGCGAGAGCTGACTTCTCTATAGCTGTGGGAGAGGCAGGGGTTTATACACCAAAGAAGGGGCCCCTGTAAGACTGAACCCCAATATGGCCAACAGGCAATTCGCTGTCAGAAAGAATGGAAAGAGACCAGTCGAGGTGCGCGGGAGAAACAGGAAAAGCACAAACCGGTTCCTAGAGAGAACTCACAAGCCAGAGTAGGAGACAGAGCATGAGCCCCACATGGTGTCCACTGAGCCATCTTCCACATGGTGCACCCCTAGAAACATTCATGGGACAATATGACCCAAGCTAGGCATGTTTCAGAAGGTGACTGTTCCAGGTCAGCCTCCAAGCTGTAGCAGTGAGTCTGGGGGCCCCTCCTTGTCTCTGCGAAGAGCCTGCCACTGCCCACCTCTGAGGTCCAGTGACCTCACTCAGTGATGAAACATCCTGGATGGCCTTAAAGTTACAGTTACACATAGAGAGGCATCGTGGAAAGGATGAGTTCATGTGGCCAGTCCTGTGGTGGCCAGAAGAGAATCTCAGTGCTGAATCTCTCAGGCAGTCACCAAGTGCCTCCAGGCCTGTAGCTTCACAGGCACCTCCATCCCCCAGGAAGCCAGGGAGTGACTGGTTAAGTAGCAGTGCATGAAGGCCCCTGGGAGGAACCTGGAGACAGGAGCTGATGTAGAGGTCATGTCACTGAGGGCAGTAGTTACCAGAAACAATCAGTATCAGGAAGACGAAGGGTTGATACCTAGGGAGAAGGAACACTAAGAGGTGAGAGCCTTGAGACTACAGAAAAGGAGTTTAGAGTAAAGGCAGAAGGGACCAGACCTAGGAAGGGCAAGATAAACCAATTGCTCTTTAAATGCGGACCCCATTACACCAATCAGAGGCCAAGACGAGGCTGACCACTGGCCACCGCTCACTGTTCCCTTGAGGAAACTGTCTCTCCTTTAGCCTCCAACATCAGTTCTTTTCTAGCCTTTCCCTTAGAGCCACAAGAAGGGGCTGGCAACAGGAAGGAGAGACTGGTGGTACCATTTGTTAAGACTGACGGAGGGGGGATGGAGGTCAGAGGTCAGATGTGCTGCTGTGGGGAATGGAAAGTTTGCAGGCTGTAAGGGATCAGCAGGAGCCAAAGCTCATGATATTCTTCTTAGTAGCACACAGCAGGTCAGACAGAGATGGGGAGACCATCTCAGGTGTGGGCTGGGCAGGAGAGATGACATGGAAGAACAAATCAATGAGAAAACTGGGCATGGGGGTGTCAAGAAAATGGAGGAGAAAGACTCACCGTGGGTCTAAGTGGCCAGANAAGAATGTGAGTTTAGGAGCCTGCCTCGTGGGTAGAAAGGAATTACAAAAAGAGACAGTCTCAGCTAGGATGGGAATACTGGACAAACAGTGAAAGAGTCTATGGTCAGAGACTGGTGCACTGCATGGGAGACAGCAGAGGGGACCCTGGGAAGTGAAGAAAGGGGAAGGTGACATGGCGTGGAGGCCAGGATGATTGCTGGGAGTCCAGCCCTTTGAGGCCCAGGCCTGAGATAAGCCATAGAGTCTGCAGATGCCCAGAATGGTGGCAAACCCCAAGAGAGGAAATATGGCAAGGTCCAAGCTGCAGGAAGCATTAGCAGGTGGCCACACAGAGGGAGGAGAGGAATCTGTATCCAGAAGCACCATCTTTACCAGAGGACTGGTGGCTTGGATTCCAGCACCGTCCCCAGGGGAANTGCACTTGGCCTCAGTGAGGCCATGGGCATGGGCAGGTCAGACTTACCATGTGGACACAATCTGTTTATTTCCCCCAGTGTGGATGCTCCNTGGGTGTTGGGAGGAGATGGAAACTGCAGTGGTATAGTAATAGGCCACAGTGATCCTGCTTTGTCCCTTACAGCGCTCAGCAAGGACAAGGCCAGTGTCAGTCCTACTATGAGGCTGAATGAACAGGAGGAAATCAGGAGAATCATTGAAATGCAGCGCCTGGAAATCCGCCGCCTCCGAGACCAGATCCAAGAGCAGGAGCAGGTCCCAGGCTTCCACACCATTGCTGGAGTTCGGCTCCCTTCTCTCGTCGACTCAGATGTAGATTTTGAAGTGCACATCAAGTGACCTCTGGTGAGCTATTTCCAGCCACAGCCCGACGCACCATGTGTCTGTCACCAAGCCAGACTTCCACCTGAGTCCCATCAACCTCTTTCATCCTGGAGAGTTGGGGGCAGGGTCAGAATAAAGGTGTCTGCTCACAACCTTGTCCAACTTCCGCTTAGGGTGGGAGCACGTGGGAAAGGAAGACAAGAGCCTGAGGACGGGGGGTGTGGGGTCCCCAAAGCCACTGTTGTCTGCTCCTGTGTGGGAACTGGGCAGCCTGCACCTCAGAGATCAGTGAGACCTGGGGCCAGCTTCCTGCCGGGGACCTGGACTGAGACAGGACCACCTGCCCACATCTTATGTAGCTCACCTGTTGCTTTCATCCGTCCCAGCCAAGTCAGGACCAAGTAGGGTCTCCTCTGGTTTCTTCTTCCTTTTGAAATATTGTGAGGAGCTCCCTGCCCTTCTTTCTCTTTCCTTCATATCTGTGTTCGGTGTGACCTTAACTGGTCCCTCCATTTCTGGGGACACTTCACACTTTTCTCTCTAGTAATGCCTCCAAGTCCCATCCCAGGAGCCTAGGCACAGGTAGGTACCAGGAAAGAGACTCCTTTTATGCAATAATGAGCGAAGGTGTGTAACTCAAATGTCCCTGGCTTCTGCTTGCAGAGAACAGTTATCTATATAGGTATTTAAGCCCACAGTCACTCCTGGCCCCTNGTAGACCCCTCCAGCTGCATGAAGCCTGCCATCTCCCAGGCTCCTCAGTTTCCCCAGGCTGCTTTGCAAACACTGTTAGACACTGCTCCTGGGCGTTTTCAGAGCCAGACCAGAAACTCTGCTGTCCTNGCTCCAAGCTGGAAGGTACACAGCAGAGCCTGTAAAGGACTCTAAGGGATGCTCTGGGGGGGCTCTGTCTCTACTGGTCACTTTCCCACCAGCCCACATCCTATCCCTGCAGCCAGTTCCTCCACACCAGTGTGACAGCCATCCTGTCCCTTGCTCACTGGGATCCTCTGCAAATCAAGCTTGTCTGACCCAGAGTAACACCTTGTCATCACCTTTGCAGGACAGAGTGTTTGACACGAGACAGGGATAAAGCAGGGACAGGAGTCAGCACGGCCAGATCCTGCCTGACCTTGAAGACACATGAAGGAGGGTGACCAGAGTCCAGAAGTCAGTGCCAGGCAGCTGGAGTCACTGCCCTCNGCTTCCTAGGCCCTTTCCATGCTGCTCTATTTCCGGTTTTCGTAACAGGCCAGTCCTCCTGGAGCTCCGTATTTCCGCACTCTACTTCCTCTGCCTCAGACGCTGTTGTCCCCACAACAGTTTCAAATCTGAGCTTCAGTGTCACTTCCTCAGAAAGTCAGCCCTTGACCTCCCCTCTGCCCTCTAAGTCACACCTGCCATACTGTTTTCTTTCATAACCCTCCCTATGCGTCATCTGTCTAGTTGTCTCATGTCTGCCTCTCTTGCTGAGTGAATTCCATGAGAGCTGCCATCCCTGGGTCTAAAGCTCACTTGGGTGTGATGTGTGGCATCGACAGAGGGGATCCAATAGTAGAAGCAGGTAGCCTGGTTAGGGAGAAGTTGTAGGTGTGGGGAGAGTCTGGTCGCTTGGCCCAGGAAGATGGCTGAGGGAAGGGAGAGGCATGAACTCTTCNGACTTCCGAACGAGAGGAAGCATGGCCTGGACAGGGGAAAAAATGCAGAGGAAAGTAGCGCTCTGACAACCAGAAGCAAATTCACTGAGGTTGGCATTCAAATGACAAGCACATCACCAGGAAACGTCCTTAATCAAGACATCACCTTTCCTCCTACCAGACGGTTTGAGANCAACTGGCACACAGTCACACAGTCGAGGCCATGATTGTGACCCTGCTGCCCAGTGGCCTTCAAAGCCTGTGTTCATATACTGTGCTGGAGAAGCGTCTGTACAAACCCACAGGCCAGGTGGTTGGGGGTGTTGGAATGTGACTCCCAGAGAATCTTAACAAGAAAGGAAGGGGCAGAAAATGCCCCAGATGAGCTAACTTATGCAGAAGCTTTATGTGGGTGCTGCCCAGTGGAGGAAGAGAAAGGAGACAGGAGCAGCAGCTGAGGCTGAGGAAGACCCCCAGCTAGTGCCTGAGCCAGTGCCTTGTTTTCTCAGCTGCAGGGGGATGAACATAGCTTCAGAGTCTGAGGCTAGAGGCTCAGTGATTTTAGCGTCTACATCCTGCCGTCCATGCTCCTATACCTACTTGCTGGGTGGCCCTGGTCTCTGGCTTCTACATCTCAGACCTCCCTCCGCTTTGCCTATCTTGACTTCACGGGGAGGCAGAAGGTCCTCCTTCATGCCAGTTACCTTCTCTTCTGCTGGTTGACCCCTCACTGGTAGACTGAACCTTGCAGGCACCCCATCCCCCACAGCAGCTGGAGAGGCCGAGCCAGTCACCCACTGGCACATGAACTCAGCTCTTGCTCTTCTGGTTGCAGTCATCATTGAACTCTGGGGANTCATTCAATGAGGGTGACAGCTAGTGGCTTTGGGAGAAGCTTGTCATCCTAGTGTAAGAGCCTTCAGAATTAGTCTTTTTCTCTATGCCTTGGATAGCTGGTGTGCACCCCACCCCCAATTCTTCTAGAATCTCAGCATCAGTTACAGCCAGTGTAAAGTGCTCAGATCTCAGATGTGCCTTCTCTGTCACCCTGTTCTCTTCACACAAGACTCCACCCCACAGTCTGTCTTGACATCAGCGTCTACCTTTCTCCACTGCTTCCACAAAGCATGGCCAACCATTGTGCATCAGCCATTACTCACCAGCTGTTCCCAAGAGGTTCTGAGGGGCACAGGCAGGCACGGGAATAGCTGTATGATCAGATGGCACCTCGTTATAGTTATTGCTTTGGATTCAGAAAGGAAAGAGAACTGATATCTCAGGATCGGGAGTGGGGCTCATCCTCCCTGAGTTCCCCAAGACCATCAAAGACTCAAGAGAGTGGTTATGCTTTATGTCTGAAATGCAGTCATACGTGGAGCCACACTGTGGGGGGGTATTTATAAGGACATAACCTTGTCTCATACCAGGCAGCAGGAGGGGCCAGCATTACTGATTACCTGCTGCGGCTGGCAGGTTTATGAGAACTGGTATTTATTGCTCATCTATTAAGTGTCACATGGTAGAACAGGGCAGGGGCATCAAGTGTAAACAAGAATGTTCTAGGCACACACTNAGTGTATTAATATAAGTAAGTGTTAAAGTTGGGTCTGTGAGTTCTAACAGAAGGCTACAGGTGCCCTTCTTTGGCTACAACTCCAGACAGCTTAAGCTGAGAGAGGAAGAGTTTGTTTTCTGGCTCCACCAGGGTCTCACAGGCTTACTTTTGGTAGAGAAGCAGCCAAACCTCAAGAAGGACCTGAGCCAGGGCCTGGGACACAGCTGGAGCCTATCCCTCTCTCTCATCCAGGACCCTCTGTGCAAATAGGAATCCCATCACAAGCTCAGCTGGCAGAAGGGCCTTTAATACTGCTCCCCAGAAGCCCCAAGCAGAAATGAAATCTCCAGTCCATTTTTTAAGGTTTATCGGGTGTGTGTGTGTGTGTGTGTGTGTGTGTGTGTGTGTGTGTGTTTGTGCGTGCACAGGGGTGAGTGTAGGTGCCCATGGAGTCCAGAAGACCACATCAGATCCTCTGGAACTGGAGTTGCAGGCGTTTGTGAGCCTTTTGTCCAGGCCTATCCTCTGAAACAAACTATGACCATCTTCATGAGTTCAGCTGTGCGCACTTGCTCAGCCCAACAGCTGGGCTCCTTGACTGTTGACCTTCCCTGTGATGCCAGAGGGTCATAGGACCCTCACTGAGGATCCAGCTGCACCTCCCAACAAGGTGTATACAATTATGGCCTAATAAGATGGCCTCGGAGGTGGGTGGGTTAGTGTATATAGGTGGAAGGACTAGGGAGAACAGTTCCATCTATGCATCCATGGGGGAGTTGTCATTCTGGGTGCAGACTTTCCAGTGGGGCTGCTTTGAGGCCACTCACGCTCCTACGTGTGACCTCCATTGCTCTATAAGGAAGCCTAATAAACCCATTGGTTCCCGCAGAGTGAACTTTGGTGGAATTGTACCTCAGCTTGTCATTGAGATTTCAGAGAGAGGTAGAAATTGTTTACTTCTCCCTCAGAGAAGGAATTTTAGCAATTGAGCTGCTTGACATGTGTCCTGGGGACCGAACACAGGTCCTCAGCTCCTCTAGCTCAATCTTAAATTGCTCAAAGGGAAACTTTGGGCCTAGCCTGAGTCTGAGGTTTACCTCTATTCAGTCAACTNTAGACACAGGGGTGAGTCATAAAATATAATCCTGGTTCCTAGAGCTCTTACCTGGAGAGAGGAAAGCACCATAAGTGGGACCTATGCCCCCCAAAATATGTCTACCTAGAGGAATGGTCAGTTACCACACAGAGGTATGGATCCACTGACTTGCTATGGCCACCCTGTGCTGTGTGTCCTTTTTTCCTGTAGCCTTTCCTCCCAGATGACAGGAACATTAGCCTCCAGCTCACTCTTGTGTTCCCTGCACAATATCTGGTTCACAGAAGGACAATAATTTTGTGCTGAATGAGTGGACTCTATCATTTAATTCCCCTCATAACTATTCACTAAGCCTTGTTATTTTGCAAAGGAAAAGACACAAACCTACCAAGCATGTCCTGGCTAGATTTTTGGTGTTTTTGTTTTTCTTTTTTTTGTCAACATGACACAAGCTAGAGTCATTTGAGAAGCAGAAACCTCAGTTGAGAAAATGTCCTCTCCAACTGGCCCACAGGCAAGTCAGTAAAGCATTTCTTGATTGTTGATGTGGGAGAGCCCAGTGCTCTGTGGGTNGTTCCATCCCTGGACTAGTGGCCCAAAGTGTTAACTGCAGGCAGGCTATTCAAGCCATAGGAAGCAAGCCAGTAAGCAGCACTCCTCCATGGCCTCTGCATCAGCTCCTGCCTCCACGTTCCTGTCCTGACTACCTTCAGTGATGGACTGTGTTGTGGAAGAGTAAGCGAAATAAACCCTTTCNTCCCCAGGCTGCCTCTGGTCATGACCTTTTAACATAGCATGGAAACCTAGAAGGTTTTCTAAAAGCACATAACTAGAGCTGGGACTTGACACTTCAAGATCAGCCTAGCTCCAAAACCACAATTCCACTCAGTCGCTCAACAACCGTGGGTTGCACACCTATTGTTCTAGGAGCTGGAAACCCAGCAGCAAAAAACAAAGCAACTCCTTCCTCATAAAGAGGGAAGCCGACAGAAATGTGTANGTGGGGGTGAAAGGCGAAGGAAAGANGGGGATGGGAAATGCTGGGGGAGGGGCTGGCCAGGGAACTCTTCTGAGACGGGGTGAATGTGACTATCCTCAGAGCCCAACAGCTACCACCTTTGGGAGTTCAGGTGAGCCACTTGGAAAATATCAACCCGGCTCGGCTTGTTAACTGTTCACAGCTCCTCATAGGGGAGCAGAGAGGGTCACGGAGCCCTCACCTGAGTATCAGCCACAACACACCACCTATGTGGTATGTGTGCATCTCTNTCCTAACTATATGTGGCCTTCGGGAGGGGCGGAGCACATAGGGCCGAGGAAGACTACTGAAGGGGATGTTGTGGGGTATCCACCAGAGAAGACTGCTGAGACAGGGGGTTAGGCCAATAGAAAGTCTTTATTAGCTGGCCACTGACTACACTGACTACACTGGGTGTTCAGGATTCCAGTGTAGCCCCGAGCCTTTCTCAAGGTGAGCTTTTAAGNGCAAACACCACATTCTGGGTTGACATACTTCAGTTAACAAGAACAGTTAACAGGAAGTAGAACTACAGAAGCCAAAAAGCATGGTTAGTGCATTTAGAGACTTTCCCAGGACTATGGACTTTGGTGGATTAGGTCTTTGTTTTCATCTTGGCTGGTGGTGCTGCTGTCTACATACTGAGTTTTACAGACTGAACGGTACTTCCNTCATGGAGTCAGTTGTGCTAAGATCTGGGGACCTATCATTACAGGGGACTCCATCTGTGTGGCTGCAGGAAAGGCATCATCCCTGCTGGGCAAAGATGTTCCAGTGCGGCCTTTTGGTAGAAAGCACCCACATTCTAGTAACTAACCCCTNGCCTATGCTCTGGAAGTAATCCCAATAAACTCATTGGTTCCCAGAGTGAACTTTGGTGGAATCGAATCATCAGATCTCAGGAGAAGGGGCAGACAGAGCTTACATCTCCCCCTGGGAATTTAAAGCCGAAGGTGACATTTGAGCTCATTCCTGAAGGGAAGGAGGGAATCATCTGGAAGGAAAACAGAGGGAGCCACCAATGCACACAGGTTCTGAGGCAGGGAGATGGCATCAAAGAGGACTTCAAAGATCATGGAAGGACCCAGTCTGCCCATGGGAGGGACTCAAGCAGGCAGTGACATCACCGTGACAAGCTCACTTCAGCCTTTGGCTGAGCATAGGGGAAGGTGGGACCTCCACAGNAGCAGGGAGATGGGCCTTCAGCTCATCAGTTCTTCTCCTGTACTCCCCCCTCAGACCTACACCTTCTCCTGCATGCCCACCACCACCTCTACCTCCTGACCTGCCATTTCTGCCCCCTGTGAACTGCCCCCACAATGCCTGCTTTAGGAACAGAATTCAATACCAACTTTGAGCCATTGGCTCTCCCCCTCCCTCACCTCTACTCGCCAGTGTTTAAACTGAGGCAGCTTTAGACTCTGTTTCCTCCTCTACAGACTCCAAAAGACAAAGAGAAGAGGAAGGAGATTCTGTCTAGGACAGCTGGACATTGGGCCAGCGTGAGACTGGACTTTCCTAGGGACCAGGATATTCCAGTTGTTCAGAGCGAATCAAGGCTGGCAAGCTCTGCTCTCCCCAGCCTGTTTCATATAAAGGGGGCACATTTACAAAGCTTGCAAAGGGGCAGGATTAACACGCGCAATGTCACACAATGTCCCACATTTTCAGCATGCCCTCCAGCAGTCAGCCAGCCCTAGATTTTTCTTCAGGGGAAAGCCAGCCAGAGCTGTGCTCCCCAGTGAGGACNCAGCCAGGCAAAGGTGGTTCCTGGGTACTCGATGTGTAGCTAGTTTGAACTGAGATACACTTTGTATATATAAAAAAGACTTTCAAAGAGCGCATTAATACCTTCTATAATAAAATATATTTTAGAATTCAAATACATGTGTTTTTGCAACACTGGGAATGGAATCTAGTGCTTAGCAACCACTGGGTTATGTCCACAGCCCAGCAAATACATTCATTTCTTTTTAAAGATGTATTTAGTTATTATGTATACAGTGTTCTGCCTGCATGTGTGCCTGCACACCAAAAGAGGGAACCAGATCTCATTGTAGATGGTTGTGAGCCACCATGCGGTTGATGGGAATTGAACTCAGGACCTCTGAAAGAGCAGGCAGTGCTCTTAACCTCTGAGCCATCTCTCTAGCCCTAAATANATTCATTTTAATGTGTTAATTTTACCAGTGTCTTTTGAAACAGGCTATCAGAAAGGTTCAAATTACATAAATAATCTCATACATATACACACAAAGCACGCTGTTCTGGAGTTATGAGGCTCCAGGTCATCTGCACAGGACAAAGCAAAGAGGAAGCCAGGCCAGGCAGTTATTCTGCGAACAGATCATGGGAAGAGATAACTTGGATTTCATTTTGTTGTTGGTTTGTTTCCNTTTGTTTGTTTGTTTGTTTGTCTTGGGTTTTTTTTTAATTTCATACACACCAAAAGAAGAGAGGAGAAGAACATACTAAGGTATAAGCGTGACAGCCACACATCCCCTAGCCAGCCACCCTCTGGCCACTTGGGGCATGATATTTGAGAACCAGATTTGCCAATTAGAAGCAGAGCCTGAACCACGTCCCTGTTCCACTTCAGAACACTTTGTGGATATCCTGCATTGTCCAGATGCATCCCTGAGGCATTCAAGGCCCATACAGCCTGGACCCAACTTGTCTTTCTGGTTTCATCCCAAATACTCAAGGCTCAAAATAGTCACCTGTTAGTACACACACACACACACACACACACACACACACACACACACCCCTTGTTTTTTAAGACAGATTTTCTCTGTGTAGCTCTGGCTGTCTTGGAACTTATTCTATAGACCAGGCTGGCCTCAAACTCAGAGATCTGTCTGCCACTACTGCCTGGCGGTT
>LZPO01066267.1:142246-155289 GCA_001675575.1 Neotoma lepida
GGAAGCACAGGCCGGGTGTGCAGCCCAATCGGCCAGGTCAAAGGGGCATCTCAGCTCCATGACTGGCAAGACTCACGTGGAGGGAGCACCAAGTTCAAAGGGCAGGCGGAAGACAGTCCATAGAACCGAAGGACACCCTGGCTGGAGGGCAAGGGCTTCCTGTGCCTTGAAAGGGATGTGGAACTTACCCAAGAAGTGCTTACTCTGAGAGCTCCAGCTGTCCACCTGAAAGGCCTCTCCCCACCCACGGGGCAGGCTGACCCGGCCACCCACTTGAGGCCTCAAGGAAAAGAAACCAAGTACTTATTGGGGGGACGCTCAAGATGGAGATACTGGAGCAGGGTTTGGGGTATCACTTATGTTGGACTATGGTGCTGAGGCTGACTTTGAGGCAGAGCTGGATTTTGAGGGGCTAGACTCAAGGATAGAAGTCAAGACTGCGGCTGAGGGTACAGCTGGGATTTAGAACTAAAGTCCAGAATCAGCTGGAGTGAGGAGCTGGAGCTGAGGTTTCAGGCCAGTGCTTCCCGCGGGCTATCCTCCTGCCTCAGCCTCTCAGAGTGCAAAGTTTACAGGCCTGGACTGTAATTACGTGCAGGCTTGGCGGTAGGTATTCAGGGAGGGGCTAAAGGTAAGGTGGGGTTGGATTTGGGGGAGGTGGGTTGGGGCTCAGACCAGGGTAGAGGGACAGCATTCTTTCCTCCTGCTGACCGAGTCTGTATATTGTGTTCCAGACCCAACAGCAGCGACAAGAGCCCCTCCCTTCCCAGGAATGTCTCAGCCCCACAGAAGGCGCCGGGCCACGTCAGCCAATTGGCTCTGGCCCTGCCCTGGAAACAACACCTGTTAATCCCCCTCCTTCCAGCTCACCTGGATGCAGGTTAGGCAGGTGAAGCGTCTCCCCGGAAACGGAGCTTGAGCGCCCCACCTGCTGGGCCCTGCCTGCCCAAATCGGATCCAGCACAGCCAGGCTTCTCGTGAGTGCCCCACACCTCCCCATCCGCCCCACCCCCACCTTTTCCACTGGTTCTACTACTGGGAACCTCCACCCACCTTGGGGTCGTTCCCCTAGTAGGCCTGTGCCAGCACCTTCAGGCCAGCAAGGCACAGTGCTGGAAAACGCTGGGACCGACTCCGCCCATGGCCCCGCCCCCACCACTCGTGGGGGCGTGGGCATCTACCACGCCCACTTTGCGTGCGGGGCAACCCCTGCAGAGGACAGAGGGGTAGTGGAAGACAGCTCCGTCTCTTTGGAGTAAAATCCCGTTCTTGGCTGTGTGGGCCCTGTGGTCTCCAGGACTTAGGACTTAGGCCCTCTGATTCACCCCGAGTCTCTCTTACTCAAAAAGTATGTTTTGAGCCCCTTTGCCCCATGNGAAGTCTGAAAGGAAGGTGTCAGATGGCTCTCCCCCTCCTCAGAATAAACTCCTCTGCCCTCACTTTTCAGATAAGGGCTCTGAGATGTGAACTGAGGCTTCCCTGTCCTACCCAAACCCCTCCTGGACTGGCAGCTGGCACCTACAGGCTCTGTGTCTCCTGCTGCAGGAAGCTAGGCTCCTGGCCGGCAGCGCGAGCTTTATTTTTACCTGGTGTGAGTCATGCTGTCTGTCCTCTAGGGAACAGGTTAAATGAGTAACACTGTTAGATCCCTCCCCACATTCCCACGGTGGGAAGGACTAGGCTGAGGTTCAAATCCAGAGCCCTCCTTTGCTGCCTTAGAGAACACGTGGAGGGGTATAGCAGGGGGGAGACCAGTGCGGAACAATCAGGTCAGTGAAGGTGGGGGAGGCAGGTTCTGGGCGAGAACGGAGGACCGACTGGATAGAGACATGTTTAGAGGCAAGAGGCAGCCCCTGAGGGCACGGATTGGCAACAGCAGAGGGAGTTGAGGAGCCCTGGGGTGGGCTGAGTGGTGGTTGTATCATCTTGAGGAAGCAACACAGGAGGAACAGGTTAGGGTAAGATGAGGAACTCGGGTTGGGCCCTATTGCATCAGAGATGACTTTGGTCCAGCCGGAAGATCAGCACTGGAAAGAGAGATTTGGAGCCTGCATCTTTTATTGCCAGATCGAGATGGGATGGGATTAGAGGAAGAAGTGTGTCAGGTGCTAACCCACAGAGAAGGAAGGATACAGCCCTATGAGAGAAAGGTCAGAGTCAGCCTGCTGGTTCCAGAAGGGTTAAGTCACCAGCCTCCCTTCCCCACAACTCCTCCCATCCAGGACCCAGCAGTGACAGCTGAGGCCATGTGAGTCCGATCCTGAATGAGGCTTTATCTCTGACTGTCCATCCCATCATCCACTGTGGCACCAACTCCCTCCGACAGCCTGGATGGAGACAGCCAGAGCTAGAGAGGTCAGGGACTGGGCAAGGGGATTCCTTGAAGGGGAGGGGGAATTCTGTGGTGGAGTGAACTCTGCTGGGGTCAGGGGAGGTGCTTTCCCAAGATGCAGTGCTNGAGCTGTGGCTTTTAGAAGCAGGTCCTGTGGACCNTGGGGAAGGTTCTCGGGGCTCTTCCCTAAGACATCAGGTGAGACTGTGGTGAGTAAGGGCCAGACGGGTGGGAAATAACATGTGGTCCTTCCTGTCTTGCAGGTGAGACCATAGCCTGGACTGAGAGAAGGAGACTGGGCCTCTAGCTGCCAGCCAGGTGATGGGGACACCAGGCTATGATAAGCATCCTCTCAGCACTGCCATTGATCTTCTAACCTGACCTTGCCTGACCAAGCCATGTCCCAACAAGCCTCAGTGGACAGGGGGCTGCCCCCAGATGTACTGGCAGAGCAGGTGGAGCTGTGGTGGTCCCAACAGCCCCGGCGCTCCTTGCTCTGTTTNTCCGTGGCCGTGGGCCTTGTGGCTGGCTGTGGGGCAGGCGGTGTGGCACTGCTGTCCTCCACCAGCAGCCGCTCTGGTGAATGGCGACTAGCCGTGGGCACTGTGCTCTGCCTGCTGGCCCTGATGGTTCTGGTGAAGCAGCTGATGAGTTCTGCCGTGCAGGATATGAACTGCATACGCCAGGCCCAGCACGTGGCCTTGCTGCGCAGCGGCGGAGGGGCTGATGCTGTTGTAGTACTGCTTAGTGGCTTTGTGCTGCTGGTCACCGGCCTGACCCTGGCTGGGCTGGCTGCTGCCCCGGCTCCAGCTCGGCCACTGGCTGCCATGCTGTCTGTGGGCATTACCCTGGCTTCCTTAGGCTCAGTCTTGCTGCTGGGTTTGCTGCTTTATCAGGTGGGTGTGAGTGGACACTGCCCCCTGGTCTGTACAGCGGCACCTTCCACCCAAAATGGCCACAGTGGTAACAGCAGCATCTTCAGCATCTCAGGACAGTTGTCCTCTGGCCAGCGTCATGAGACCACCTCCAGTATTGCCAGCCTCATCTGACAGAGACAGAGCCCTTCTTCCCATGACCTGACTCAGTGTCTCTAGAATTTGTGTTGTGCACAGGTGTGTGCATATATGTGTGCCCCCTGCCACGGGATTGCATGGTATGTGATTACGAGTTCATGTGTACCCACATATCCACACCATGAGAAGGTGAGTGATGGATGCCTCCTTGGGGCTGAATGCTTGTGTCTGTCACACTCTCTGCCTGGTTCTGGAGTCTCTAGGCACATCTGGAATTCCTGAATACTTGACCTGTATTTCCAAGACCCTACAACTCCAGCCTTGCTCTATGACAACATAAGGGTCTCCACAGAAGTGACCATTGCCTACCCATGAATACACCAATGATTGTTCTTCAGAGAGAGTGACTTTTGCCAAAGCAGAGGGAAATGGCTCCCTGATGAGATGGACCTGGACCGGAAATGCCTTTGAGCTTGTAACCTAGNAGCTGGNGCCTGGGCGACGTGACTTAGCCTCTCTTGCCTCCGTTCTTAGAACGGTGTTACCATTGANTTGTCAGGATTAAATGCTATCCTGAATGAGATCCTGGACTCCTGGCAAATGTGCAATAAAAAGGTGACTANAGTTGTCTTCACCTGCTGACTCACCTCAGAGACCCTCACTCCCCAACCCCACAGTCCACTCATTTCAGGCTATGGTGCCATAATGGTGTCTTTATCCAGACCTGGGGTTTCTTTTCTCATGAGAGAAGGGAGAAGGGCCTAGAGAATTACACAGGTTTGGGAAGACAGTAGGTTTCTGGACCCAGAGAGAGTGGGGGAACCCAGTCCTTCACATTTGTTCACTTGCTAATTCAAAGGGAGATTTAACCANAGGTATTGGTGACTGTTTCTCTAGAAATGTACCCCCTGCCCTATATTGTCTGCCTTCTGTGGATTCCCTGAGGGATGGCTTGGAGGGTATGTCTCCCTTCCCTACCTGTGAAACAAGGACAGCCTGCAATCTGTGTGGTCACTGTACCAGTTGGCCCGCTTCTGGGTTCCAGGCACAGAAGAGGTGTTCAGGCCCTTTTAAGGCAGTAAGTTACTTCCTGCTTGGAGTCACTGTGGAAGGGATCTCTTTATCTGTGATATGCATTTCTAGGTAACAGGAACACAGGCTACTGCTTTTGCCACTTCCTGCTATACAAGGTGCAGATTATGTGGAGACACCAGAGACCTGCCTCCTAAAAGATGCTGATGCAGGAGAAACGTAAAGTAGGAAAAGTGATGGTATAAAGCAGCATTTCTCAACCTGTGGGTTACAACCCATTTGGGGTTGAGTGAACTTTTCACAAGGGTCACATATCAGATACCCTGCATGTTAGATATTTACATTATGATTTATAACAGTAGCAAAATTACAGTTATGAGGTAGCAAAGAAATAGTTTGGGGGGGGGGCGGAATAGTTTTGTGGTGGGGGGCGGTCACCACAACATGAGGAACTGTATTAAAGGGGCACAGCATTAGGAAGGTTGAGTACCACTACTATAAAGGATTTACTAATAAACTCGCTTGGGAAATATTACGTTACACAAAGTAGAATTTAGCTAAAGGAGCACTGCCTCTTATTTGAAGATAAGTAGTACTCTAACCAGGCTTGCTAGAAACTGTGAGAAAGAAAATTCTGTACCACAATTGAAGTTTAGGTTTGCTAAGAAAGTTTCTGCTAATGTTTATTCACCAAGATTGACCTACAATTAGGCTCCATTCCCATAATAAAAGGAGACAACCCTGATTTACAGTCAGCCGTTAGACCCATCCCCATATCAAAGCACGTGCCTCTTAGGGGCAGCTCAAGTGGGAAGGNCAGGGGCCACAACCACCACTAGGTCCTGGGCTGCCATTGAGGCCCCCTGTGCTCTATCAGGAGAGGCATGCTTCTGCCAAGTGGACAAGATGGAACTCTTGTTAATAACTATTAACAGCGGAGCTGCAGGTCTGATGAGCAAAAGTTGCTTTCAGCAGACAGGACAAACATGTCTCCTGGAGAGATGCAGGGCTGGTGGACAAGGGAAAGGGGCTGTAAACTGAGAGAAGGGCAAGGTGGGCAGAGCCCGGGGAGGAAGACAGCACATGTCCCAGAATGCCCAGAACAATGGAAACCTGTCTTCTGGGTGTTCCATGGAGTGCCACCCCTCTGCACATTCACAACGGGATCACAGCTGTCTACCTTAGGAGTTCCTACTTCTGTCTGGTCTGAAGGTGCCACCAGTCACTCCGCATCCCAGTCAGAGACCTCATCGTGGTCCCAGACATTGGAAGCGCTTTCATTGTCTCCTCTCCCAAGACCAGTAACAATACATCTCCTCTGAGCCCCTCATAGACATCTGCCTGACAACACACACCCCTACACTCTTCAGAGGAAACCCTCTTTGTGTTTGTCCTGATTGTATAGCTTTGTCCACCACTCCTCAAGTGAGCCTTCTGTCACAGACACACACGTGAGCCAGAGTGATCATCATAAAACTAATATGAAATGAAAATCTACCTTAAAATCTTTACCTTAGAACTTTTCCTAATGTCACGTGGCCTTGTTCTCTCTGCCTCATGAACCAGCCACACCCACTATTTCTATTCACTTTCAACATTCTCTCTTTCATCCCAGCCTTTGTCCTTGCAGACCCTGTTCTCTGGGGAGCCGCGTTCTCTGGGGAGCCCTCCCTGACTCTCTCCCTTAAATTGGTGACTTGCTCTTTTGTGGTGCCCACAGCATCCTCAGCTGCAGAGGCTAACCCAGAGCTTGTGACTTGCCTGAAGACACTCAGTCAGGGTCAAGCTCATCCCTGCAGAGTGTTTTGGTTTTGATTGTCTGTGGATCACTGTTCCCAACATGGACCTGACGTGTGCAGGTGCTTTTGTTGAGACTGAAGCACTGCGGCTTGGGCAGATGGCAATGTTTGCACAAGGGACAGTGAGACTCACCTTTAACCAGGAAGGGAAATAAGGCCAGTGCACACCTGGCTCCGAGTCCTTCCCTCCTGAGGCCCTCAACTCTCTCCCTGAGAAATCTTCATTCTTCCTGGGTTCCCAAGAGATGCAGTCCCAGGTCAACTCCTGGAGACAAGGGGACCACAGGACATCCTTCTACCTGGAATAAGCGAGGAGTCCCTTTTCCTGCTGGCTGAGACAGGCCTCGTCTCTTTTCAACATTTCTTTTAAGAAACTGGAGGAGTTCAGAAACACAGAGGCTTGGAAAACAGGAAGGGGGCACCCAGCTTAGACATCTCACTGAGCATGTGGCAATGGTGTCAGCTTCCTAGGGAAGGCTGTGAGGGAGAAAACAGATCACATGCCCCAGAAGGTCTGCTCCGTGAGGCTGTAGAGGTCGGCCATCTACCCACCTGACTGTAATGTGAGGCAGGTAATGCAGCCAGCAGTGCATCTCCCCCCTCAGACACTAAAGTAGGCCTGCAGCCCATCCTTGCCTGCCACTGCCTTGTTTCAAACATTTCACTCAACCCCTGCTTAGCCCACATCACCATCAGCAGCCCGCTAGCCTCTCTGCTTTCTCCAAAGCTATCTCTTCTTGAAGACGCTTCCCCCTACTGTCTTTTGGTTAAGACCCTGGCCCACTCTCACCCTTTGTCAGGTTCCTCCACCCCTGCGTCCTGCCTTTGCTCTCAGCAAAACCTCCTCCACAGATGAACCCACCCTCTCTCGGTCTGCACGGCCCCTACCTCCTACCGCACCCAGCACCCTGCAGTGAACAGCCCTCAGAGAAATCTGCCCTGGATACACCTCCCACCCCAGTCTCCACAGCTGACTAAGCCCCCTGCCACTACACAAACACGTTACAAGAGATTACTGGAGGCATCCTCTCTTCCTCCCTTTTGAGGGCCCAGGGAGGAATTTAGACTTTGTCCTGAAGACACTGAAAAACATGAAAAGGTTTTGATCCAGGGAGGACTGTGGCTCAAGTTAGTTAGACGGCTTGGCTCCTCTGTGAAGGTAAAGATTAGCCTCAGGAGGAAAAGAAGAAATGGGTAAACATCCCAGAAATGCTGAGTTGAGGTCTCAGCTGACCCTGAGGGACGAGGGCTGGGAAGAGGAGCTCAGACAGAAGAAAGCAAAGGGCTTTAGCAATTTACAGGCAGCAGAGAGGGTGTGTGAGGCTGAAGAAAGGTGAGAACACAGGCCAGAAAGGAGGTGCCAGGCGAGGGCTTCAGGGGTCTCTAAACAGGTGGGCCACTTTCTTATGGCCAAGAGGAAGCTGGGAAGGTTGTTTCAAGTTCGGTAGTATGCATATATGTGTGCTTTGCATCCATGTATGAATGGATGCATGTGTACATGTGTACACGTGAATGTGGGGATATTAGATTGACATTGGGTGCCTTCCTCCATCTCTCTCCACCTTATAAATTGAGGAAGGGTCTACCCTCTGAGCCTTGCTGTTTTTGCTAGTCTGGTCGGCAGCTTGACTTGGAGACTCCCTGCCTCCACTGAGTGCCAGGGATCCAAACTCTAGTGCTTAGCCTTGCGTNGTANACACTTTCTGCTGAAGCCGTCTCCCAGGCTGTAGTGAGGATTTAAANGGAGAAATGGCCTGGTCCNAACTGTGTGTTCAGGTGAGCATATGTCTGCAGACAGTGGATTGCCAGGGGCAGAANTGGAGCCAGGGAANTAGTTGAGAAATCAAGGCATAGTCCAGATGTAAGGTACTGGGACTTAGTTGGGGGCTGCTGGGATAAAGCTCCAGGGTGCAAGGGATGCTGGGAAAGTAGGACCCACAGAGGAGCCCAGATGGGAGAGATGTGGTTGACTAAGCAGTGATCACCTCAAGATGCAAGGTAGAAGAAGTCAGGCTTGGAGCAGGGAAGGCAGGCAGCCCCAGGGCACGAGGTGGATAGACCAGGCTTGCTACTCCTTTTGGTAAAGATAAGGAAGAAAGAGTGTGATGAAGGTGAGCTTGTGAGTTTGAAGCAGAAAACTGAGGGAGTCCCTGACCCATGGTCATTCTCCCTGCAATGTGGAGGCCGTTTTAAAGGGTTGCTATGGAGGAAGGAGGGACTGACCATCGGTCCAAAATAGGACATAAAGAACAATAGATCCTCCATCTGGGCCAGCTCAGAGACCCTAAAGCAGGATGTAAAGACTACTTGGTGTTGGTCTCTCCAGCCTGAGGGACTTCCTTGCCAACAGAGCATGGTAACCTTTTCACCTGGTAACCTTTTCAACTTTTGGGGGTGCTTAAATCCCTATACCTTTCTTGCATCTTATACATCTTTTTAGAATAGAATAGACTGAATTCTGAGTAAAATGGGCTTCTGAGAAAAATACACCCATTCCCTAGAAGTTCCAGGCCTGGGAGAGACACAAGGGAAGGAAGAACAGGAAGTGGAGAAATATAAACCCCGTTGCTTGCTGGGATCTGGGATGTGGCCGCACATCTCAGCGCCCTTTCTGAAGAATGTGTTCTTGTTTCCTTACTCCCTAGGAGTAAACCCCTCAGGGCTCCCTGTATTGCCTGGTCCTGTTGGAATTCTTTTTCTGGAGCACAAGAATAGAGATGGCTTCTGGGGTTGAAACCAGCAGAAACTGGAGGCCTCCCTGTAACGTGACCTAGAAAATACCAAGATTCCAAGAATCTCTGAAAGCCCTCTTGAGGCATCATCAGGCATGGCTGGAGGCCAGGCTGCAGGCATGGGGAGGGGTTGGCTGTGGGCTGGAGCTTCACTGGGGCATTCAATGATGAAATGATGGGGCAGNGAAACTGCAGTTCTGGGGAGAAGTNCTTATGATGGACCTCAAAGTCCACACTTGGGGACAAAGAGGACCAAAGGGAGTGGGAACGGTACAGAGGCAGGCAGATCTCTGTAAGTTCAAGNCCCACTTGATCTACATAGCAAGTTCCAGGCCAGTCAAGGCTACATAGTAAGACCCAGTCTCTAAATAAAGAAATAAATATCCAAACTGGCATTGAGCAAAACCCCCGCAGCAGGTGAGGTAGAGAAAGAAACGTGATACTCTCCCTCCTGAGGCTGTAGTCAAGCTCTACATCCTCATGGACATGTCCTAGACATCTGGACACTGTGAGAATGTTCTCTTGAAACGGCCCCTTCTGGTTACATCCTACACAAGACCCCACACTTGCCTGGTCTCCCTAGAGAAGCTTCCTTCAGGCACTAGGAAGCCTCCACACACACCCTCAGGCTCAGTGCCCTGGATGTAATCCTGGAAGTCACCCCTGGTGAGGTTTGCCAGTTCTCCCATGCCATCCTGTTCTCCCAACCTGGAGCTTATACCCTGAATCTCCTGGGCCTATATGCACTGGCCAAGTGCGGAAGGCAATCAGCTCAGGCCAGGAAGGGATGCCTCCCCTCCCCNGCAAGAGTTTTCTTGTCTGAGTCTGTGTTATTCCTACCTCCAGNAGAGATTATGGATTATGGCATCGGTTGCTGAGTGCAGCCAGCAAGTAGCAGCTAAGACGCTTGAGCCTTAGCTTGTCGGTCTGCTCAGTAGGGTTGTCCTGCTCAGCAGAGCTGTCAGGAGAAGTACAATACTGATGCTGTTCTTGCTGTCCATTTTAATGTTTTTACAGCATTGGAGGTTTTCATTCNAATCCTTTGCTGTCCTCACCAGATCTTCTGAGTCCTGGGAAGCCACCTTTCAAATCTCCAGCAGGAAGTGAATGACAAGGGAAGAGACTTAGCAAGCTCCTCCCCCAGCATGAATGCTGGCTAGCTATTGTAGGGAACTATTGTGGAGTGCCAATCATTAGGGATCTAGTTAGCACTTACTCTCTGTTTTACATATAGAACTCAGTCTCACCAACAACAATATGAAGTGAATACCATTACAGTATCCATTTTACTGAGAAATTGGAACAGAGAGGTTCATTAACTTGCCCAAGGTCACACAGCATGCCAGTGTCAGAACTGGGATTTGAACTAACCTGTGCTCTCAAATCACTGCTAGGATGCTGTTAAGAAGGGTGTGTGTGTGTGTGTGTGTGTGTGTGTGTGTGTGTGTGTGTTCATGCATGCATGGGTGCACATGTATGCTCCTTTGTGTGGGAGCCAGAGGTCAGTCTCAAGGGTCCTCAAGAGTCATTCACTGGGAGTTTTGGGACAGTGTCTCTATTGGCCTGATGTTTGCCAAGTAAGATAGGTTGGTTGGACAGTGATTCCCAGGGATCCGCCTGTCTCCGCCTCTCCCATGCTGGGATTACAAGCATGTGCCACCNTGTTTTCTGAGATGCAAACTTAAACATGAGGTCTTGGTGTTTGTGCAGCAAGCTCTACTGAATAAGCTTTCTCCCCAGCCTGCGAGAGTTTCTTAAACTTCTCCTCTGTGGCTTTCACAACCCGCCGCCTCACGTTTGCTCTCACACAGCAAAAGAGACACAGTCATGCCTTTGAAGGCAGCCAAGAAGCTAGGTTCTCCTCCAGAACCAGGTCTGAATTGGAGGCTCTGGGACACAGCAAGTAGTGGCCATTGGTGAGGAGTGGGCAGTGGTAATCTGGGGGCAGGACCTGAAGACAGAAGAGGCCAGATGAGAAAGAGAGGGTCAGGTTAATGGCATGATTCTCCCCTCATGGTTTAGCACCTTTGTCCCTCGAAGCCTATGACCCAGGNCAAGTTTCCTCCCTGTGCCTGGAACCAAGCATGTGGAACACAGGAACAGATTGCCCTAAAGAACCCAATGAGGCCCTAGGACAGGGTTCAAGGTTCTGTGACTTCAGGGTCTTGCTCAGCCAGGCCTGGCATCCAACAGCAGGTTTTGAGAGGAAGCCAGGCTTGTGAAACTTGAGTGCTTCAGACAGGAAAAACAACTGCTAATTTTGAATCAAGTACTTACCGTCTCCTGCGTCCTCAGAGATTCCAACCCATGTCCTGAAGCATATGTAAAGATGTGGGCAAAGTTGACCCACTCTCAGGTCCAGAACTACACTCAGGACTGTGCCTCCTCAGTGGAGGNTGAGGGTAGGGAGGAGGTCAAACCGTGTTTGCAGCAGCTCCTCCCTTAGAGGCTGGGATGTGTCCATAGCCCCTTAGGCTCTCTTCAGGAGACTGCCTTCAGGGTCTCAGGCTGTGGAANCCTGTGTTCTTCCCAAGTTTTCCAGAGTCAAACCATGTCTGAACTCAGGAAGAGCTGACAACTCAGACCCCACNAGCCAGACATCTCCCCTCTAGCTCCTCCTTCCCATCTCCAGGCCAACCCCTACAATATGCCCGCCAGACACTCCCCCTCAGCTTCTCCTCTCCGTTGCCCTCTCGCAGATTCATACATTGCTACTCTCTAGGACCACACTGCTGACACCTCCAAACCCAAGTCCCCAGGCTGGACAGCGCTCAGGTGAACCCTCTGTCCTGGGTATTGCCCCTGGAAATCCTTCCTCTGACAAGGAATGGCCATTCCCCAACCTGCTTTCCTGTTACTGTAGCCAGATGCCAAGCCAGAAACCACGGCAGCTCCCCAGATTCAGTGTCAGCAACTTCTGTCAACTCTGCCCCCTTCCTGTTTCTGGAGTCTGTGCCATACCTTAGGTCTTACCAACCACCTGTCTCTTGTCCTATTCCCTCTCGGCTCTGCATCCACAATGGCTTAAGTTATTTATTTTATTATTAGTTTGTCCGTGTATGTGCATGTACACAGCACTCGTGTGGAGGTCAGAGGACAATTTTGTGGAGTTGATTCTCTCCTTCCACCTTTACGTGGGTTCCAGGGTTTGAACTCAGGTCATCATCGGGCTTGCATCCTACCTGAATGAGTCAAGCGCCTTTAACAGCTATCTCATGAGGCTTCCAAGAGCTTGTCTATCATAATTCTATCATTTTGAAGAAGGAAAAAAAAAAAAGACACAGATGAGCTTCAGCTGTTCTAAACTGGAGTGTGAGCTCTCATTCATTCTCTCTCTCTCTCTCTCTCTCTGGATTTCTGAAGCCCTAATCAGTATTGTCCACTAAAGGGAGAAATCCACGGGAGTCTGCTTAAGGAGTATTAGGGAATTTATTAGGATATAAATTGAGGAAATACACTCACGAATACAGAACCGAGTAGACCGCTGAAGTCNTCCTCTGTTCTGACCAGAATCCACCTGGCAGTTCAATTACATCAGGAAGCAGGGAGCCAGGACCTCGTGACCCCTCTCCCTTTCCTTCTGAGAGGTCAGGCACTACAGCAAGCACCGCCTCCTTCAGGCCGTATAGCCCAAGGTCATGGGCAGAGCAAATACCACTACAGTCCACTCCAGCTTCATGCTGATCAGGGACTCTCAGACACCTCACTGTGGCCCATCTGAAATCCTTGCCTTTCTAAAGCCCCTCCCTGCATCAGCCACTTTCCCCACCCCCATTTCCTTCTCTGTGGACTTTTCCTTCAAAGGCTAACACTGGGTGGACACAAGCAGGGGAGCTACCTGACTTGCGAGGATGGCCCCTTGTCTGGGAATGATTTGGAACAAACAGACAACACCTCCCCACCCCCAATCTCATGTGTGCTACAGGACCCTGCCGCTTGCATCCCCCAAGCCTTAGCTGATTAGATCAGTGGTGAATTCATGAACCAAGTTGGACAGTGTCTTGCCTGATTGCTTGGAACTTAGACTCCTCAAGGTTTTGGAAGTTCAAGGAAAGTCACATCAACATCCCCCTAAATGACAGAGCATTACAGGTACAATGCCAGCCACTAGCCACACGGTTAGGACAAACTGCTT
>LZPO01066267.1:156099-177726 GCA_001675575.1 Neotoma lepida
GCCCTCCCATCACTGAGATTCTTGATCTCCTCCACATTTGCCCCCATTTCCTCATTGTCTACATTCACTCCTCAGTCATTCAACAAATGCCACCACTGTCCCTTGGAACCCTGTACCACAGAAACCAAAATCCATCTCCACAAGCGCCTTATACAAAATGGTACAGTATTTGCANGTACCTCATGCATACTCTCCCATCTACTTAAATCATCTCTGAAGTATTTCTCATTCTTAAAATTTTTTTGTTGTTTGATTTTTTGGTTTTTTAGACAGGGTTTCTCTGTGCAGCCCTGTCTGTCCTAGAACTCTCTCTGTAGACCAGGCTGGCCTCTAACTCAGAGATCTGCCTGCTTCTCCCTTCCAAATGCTAGAATTAAAGGCGTGTGCCACCATTGCTGTCTTTCATTTTAATTTTGTGTGTACGGGTGTTTTACCTGCACAAGTCTGTGCACCGTGAGTGCATGCAATTCTAGAAGAGGCCAGAAGCAGCTGTTGGGTCCCCTGGAACCTGGAGTTACACNTGGCTGTGAGCTGCCATGTGGGTGCTGAGAACTGAACCTGGGTCCTCTGGAAGAGCAGTAAGGAGTCTTAAGCACTGAGCCATCTCTTCAGNTCTGCTTTGACTCTTATAGAATGAGCCTTCACATCGTTCCATTTTTACAGACTCAGCACAAAATAGCGGGGCATGGCAGATTCAAAGCTTAATTATTTGGATCTCTGTGGACACCTTCAGCAAATATTCTCCTCCAAGGTGCCTGAGTCTGTGAATGCAAAACCCTTGGATATGAAGGGCTGAGTGTGTGTATTTAACATCACCTCNAGTGAGAATCTGAGATTACAAAACAAAACAGAACCTGTGGCCTCAGAGAGCTCATGGTCTGCTCTGTCTAAGGGTTAAAATGATACTGGGGAGGGAGAGTTGCTAGGAGTCATTTTTCCTCAGGGGTGTAGTTACTATGAGGACACCCATGATCCAGGTACTAATCCTACATCTATACACATACAAACGACCCTAATTAAATCCATTGGGTTTAAAAAAAATTGAAAATGGGAAGGTGACATGGTGGGAGGGTGTCAGAGGGAGTAGAAGGGGGTGAGAGGGGAGTGAAGTGAGCCACCACACACGTGTTTGGGAGTCAGTTCTCTCCTTCTACCATGTGGATCCTGGGGATCAAACTCAGGATGTCAGCCTTGGCAGCAAACCCCCTTATCTTCTGAGCCATTTCACTGGCCTAGTAACAATTACTTTAAGCCAGGCGGTGGTGGCACACACCTTTAATCCCAGCACTCACAAGGCAGAGGCAGAAGGATATCTGTGAGTTTGAGGCCAGCGGGGTCTACAGAGTAACCAGGACGGCCAGGGATACACCGAGAAACCCTGTCTTGGGGGGTGGGCAGATCATTTTAGTAAAATAAATTGTGACCAGAGAGATATTCATTGGAGGTACCCTGGAGGAGAGGAGGTCTGGGCAGTGTCTTCCAGCTATGAGCAATGCGTTTAGGATNAGAGAAAATGTAAAAGGAACGACTTCTTATGTTAAATCAAAATGAAAATAGGTTTATTTAATTCCTGTGAAAAACATGATATATTATAACCAAGTCACTTTATTTTGATAAGAAAAAAATTTTCAGTAAGAAATTTGGCTCGGTCTTCCGCTGGGGCATGTGTGAAATCCTGGGACNTGTAGGTCAGGGCTGCAATCATGATGAGCNAGGAAGCAGCCCAGGCAGGGGGTGACTATGGTAAAAACTTAGTAAAGTGGCGGGGAAAGAAAGGAAATCAAGGGGTCTGCTCACAGGGGCCTTCCTCACATTCATGCACTGTCAGGGTTTATCCTGGGACAGCAGGGAGCCACTCGAAGAGTTACTGAGAAACAGAATTGTCACTTTGGCAACTAGTATCAGAAAACAGAGTCCTGGTCAAGCTTTAAGTACTAGCCATTTCTGACCCTGAGGCTTGAGGCATCACTGTCTTTAAAGTGCCAGGCATGGAGGGAAGCGGGGANTGTCCAAAGATGGGGCTCAGAGAGAGAAGTGGTCCCGGCTGCCTGCTGTCTCCATCTCACCAGCCCCAGGCTGAATGTAATTGTCCTCAATGAAGCCGTCATCATCTTCGTCTTCACCCACCTGTGGGTGGCTCCCACCCCTTGTTCCGGACAGTGGGCGATGCTGGTAGCTGGCACGGTACTGGCGGCAGAGATGGCACTTGGCAGCAAGTGCAATGAGCATGGAGAGGACCACCGCCCCCAGCACGACCCCTACCAGCACAGGCCATGCCCGGCCCCCGGTGCCCAGTCCAGGGCCCATTGTTGCTGTGGTGTTGTACTCTGGGAACCCGGCTGCACGGAAAGAGACAGTGTTACAAGAGGTCCCCGGATGGGGCTCCCAGGGGAAACTGAGGGGACCCAATCCATCCTCAACCATCACACCTCTCTACCACTCACTTTGGTTTGCTTCTGTCATGGAGAGGCCTGATGACATTGGTGAGCCTTGGCCTCTGTCAAAAGAAGCCCTGGCTCCAGGGACACCCCAGGCTCCAGGCAGCCCTGGGGCTCAAGTCCTGAAAAATACAGAGGTGTAGGGGTCAGGGTTGGATAGAGGGTGCTGAGGACAGGACCATTGCCCACACTACTGCTCCATGGAAGGGAACAGAAGCTGCCATGGAATGAGTTCAGCTCTAGAAGGGGCTGACACAGCAAGTTCTAACGCCTTGAGTAAGCACACCTCAGGCACTAGAACTGTGCTCACAAAATCCCATTACGTAAGTATAAACACTATTCCTGCCTTATTGATGGGAGCACAGAGGCCCCCAAATAGAAAATGATTCAACTGAGGCCCCAGAATTTGAACTCAGGTCTCTGACACCAGAGCATAGTCTGGCACGTTCCTTGGCAAGCCAATAGGAGACAGGACAGAAGCAGTTCAATAGCAATTGTGCGGAGCCATCCAGCTCTGGAGTAGACCCCAGGGACAGAAGGCTGTCCTCAGACAGCCAGGGTACCCTGCCTCTCCGTTCCTGTGTCAGGATCCTCCACTACCATACAGCCCTGCCCTTCCAGTGTCTTCTGTCCACTCACCTCTACCCACAGGGGGCCCACACTCTGCCACCACAGTGGGGCTTATACTAGGGAACTACTGCAGANGACCTCCTAAGTAGGAAAAGCTCACTACGAGGGTCATGGCGCTCGGGGCTGGGAAACCCCTGGGGGAGGAGCATCTAAGCCAAGGGAGCAGCTGGAGAAGACCACATGTATAGGATTAGGCTTAGACACCTCTGAAGGAGGGGAGACACACGTGACCCTGAGGCATGGCCAGGGAAGGAAGAGCAAGACAGCTGAGGCTGAGCAGTGTCTGCAGGAGGACGGCAAGAGTCAGAGGTGTCCCTGGGCAGAGTGGCCAGGCAAGGGACTGAAGCACCCAGCTTAGGGGTGTCTTCAGCCACACTCACTCCTCAGTGTGATACCCAGAGGGTGCCCTCACCCACGATGTACCACCTCCTTCTCTAGTAACTCAACCCTCCTTCCTACTCTCCTCCACAGTCCTGTCCAAGCTACCTACACTTTGTTCTTGTAGCCACAGTCCCCAGCCAAGATCTCCTAACAGGGATGTAACCACCTCCAATCCACTTCCCAGAGCCAACTCTGAGCCTATCACCTGAAGAAACTCTTTCCACTGCTCCCCATAGGCTAAATATGTCCTGTTCTTGGTTGGAGGACTCAAAATCCATCATGGGTCTCTCAGGCCACGCTTTCCTTCCTGGCACAGAGCCCCACTCTACACACACACACACACACACACACACACACTCACCCTTCATCCACCCCTCAGCTCTCTGAGTTTTCATCCCTCAGTGCCAAATCAGCAGGGTCCATAGGTGACCTCTGCCTCATCAGCATCCAGTCAGAACTGGCCACCACCAGCCACNCACTTCCCTGAGGCAGAGGACTCGGTAGACTGGTGTATGCCTGGTTGGGGGCAGGGAAAAGCTGGGCTTCAGCACACAGCTTGTAAAGTGAATGAAGGCAGTGGGGAGAGAAAGTGACTGTATGGAGGAAGGCAAGCCTCAGGAAGGAGCATACCTGGTAGTTCATTCAGTCATTTGCAAGCAATCTTAGGTTGCCTTCTGTGGCCCTCTCCCTAGGCACTCCGTACTCAAGAAACAAGAGGTTGTTACACCTTGCAGTGAGTTCAGTTAGGCCTTTCAAAGGTTTTACACCTGTTCCCTCCCCCTCCCCCTCGTCCTGCTCTGTAAATTCTTTCCAAAGATATACACAAAGTCACTTTCCAAATGCCTCTGAACTCACAGCCCGTACTTGCCTGCCCATCCCCCTCCAACTGTCATTTCTCANCCCACAACACAATAATACACTGCCCTCCTGATCTGCACAGACATACANGCCCCCAACAGGATCTAGTTTCTCTACTGCACACAGGAGCCCTTGTGGATCAGAAGAGACCAGAGTCCCCGCTCCCACACCCTCAATGTATTCCCCCTCTCCGCTCCCACCTTCAGACACTGTGAACAGCCCGTGGAAGTGGCTTCCGGCTGGGACTGCTGAACCTGGACAGGTGGGCGGGCCAGAGCAGAAGCTTGACTCACCTGGAACTGTAGCGGGGTGGGCGGGGCGGAAGTGCAGGTGAAGGCAAGGCGGGGCTGCAACCAGGATTTGCAGCGCCCTCAGCAGGAAGGACTCATCTTACACCTCACCAAGGACTGAGGGGGAGCAGGCTTGCTCCCTCCCTGAATATTGTGGATTAGTACAACTGGAATGCAGAAGGGGTCCAGCCTGTCCCTGAAGGGACAGACCTCAGCAGGCACTGCTACCAGCCCTGATAAACAAATGGATTTCTAGTGCNGGTACAAAGTCCAAAGTTGAAGCTGGGAGTTTTACAGGCCTGCAAAGGCAATGAGCCAGATGGGACTATTGGGGAGGGAGCTGTCTTCCCAGGCAGAGCCTGAGGGACCAAGCATGTTCCAAACATCCCTGCAAAGTGCTAGCACATGGTGTGTGTGTGTGTGTGTGTGTGTGTGTGTGTGTCTACACTCAAGTACCAGCACAGGGGGTCCAAACCTTCATCTGAGTCCCATGGTTCCCTAGACCCCACCTGCTAGGCCCTTAGCTCTCCTCTTTGCTTCCCTCTGCCTTCATCCTTAGGACTGGTGCCCCATTGTCCTTCAAGATACAGCTCAGGGTCACCTCTACGCTGGCCAGCACAGCCTAGGACACCCTTGGTGTCAGTGTTTCTCAGGATCTTGGGCTTATTCCTGCTTAGGCTGCCTCCTCTATCTACCTGGATGTTCTCCCAGGTGGAAGACAGCCTCTGAGCTGGGCTTTTTGTACTCAGCATAGTACCCGAGGCTGGACAGGATCAATAGATAACTCAGGGAGAAAGGATTGCCTGTGCTACTGATACTTGGGAATGGGTGCACCAGGATCTAGGACCAGCAGACTGGAGAGAGGGCTGCCCAGAGGCACTGCAAAGTGGATGATAAAGTTCTGAGATGTCCTGGCAAAGGTCTGAGGCTGCAAGGAAGGAGAGCAGGAGTGGGGAGGGTTAGTAAGTTACAGCCTACAGGCCTACAAGAGCAAACGTCTGCTTTACCTTCTTGAATATGTGTTAAGACATCGAGAGGCAGACATCTTGCTTGCAGCCCTGGCTTATCCAGATACAATGGTTACTTTTCCATGCAGGCAACCTGCATTTCCCAGTTGGGAGTAATATCCCTCCCCTCTTGCCTATAGCCAGTGTGGTTTCAAGGCCTTAAATTAAACGCCTGTCTTTTTTTTGTTTTTTGTTTTTTGTTTTTGTTTTTCGAGACAGGGTTTCTCTGTGTAACAGTCCTGGCTGTCCCGGAACTCACTCTGTAGTCCAGGCTGGCCTGGAACTCACGGAGATCTGCCTGCTTCGCCTCCCAAGTACTGGATTAAAGGCAAGCGCCATAGCCCGGTTTTAAATGCTTGCCTTAATCTTCATTATGAAGTACTGTGGCTTTATAGTTCACATAGGCTTTTCTTCTCCCCCTCCCACCCCTACCCCAGCTGCTACCCGGCATGGCTGGGACCACTGGTAGGGGGTGTGGCAACTTGTCATAAGCCCTTTAGAGCTAGCATCTGCAATGGGTCACTCAGCTGTTTCCTTTCCAAGATTTCTTGGTTTCACAAGATTTTTGTTGCTGTTGTTTTGTTTTGGGGTGTGCGTGTATGTTTAATTTTATTTTGAGACAGGGTCTCTCTGTATGACCTAGGCTGCCCTAGAACTCATCATGAATGGAGGCTGGCCTCGAACTCACAGAGATCCACCTGTTTTTCTGCTTCCCCACTGACACTTTCAACTCCTGCTCCATATCTATCTCCAGCTTTTCCCCAGAAAATTATTCCTCCTAGGCTCTTTGCTTCTAGGGCCCCAGCTTGGGAGCTCTTTAGACCAAACTCCCCTGCCACTCCCTAATCTGAGTGATGCACCCTCTTCTCCCCTCTCTTGCCTTGGCCCTTTGCTCTCACAACCCAGTGCTGTGGTTTTCTTTTTGGAAACTTCAGTGAGCTCTGAGGTGTGATATGATATCTTATTATCTTATTATTATCTTATCATCATATCCCCAATATCTGTAATTGTAACAATTATTTCTGACATCAGTTAATGAATTGGGACCTGACAGGTGAGGAGCCTGGGAGGAAGGATTCATGAGGTGGAAGATGGGTGTGGGCAGGGATTGAGGTGCAGGTTGAGGAAAAGCAGGAATCCCATGAAAGGGGAGACAACATGGAAAGCCTGAGAGGAAGAAGAAAGGAGAAAGAAATGGTTGTCATCATAGGTGGGACAATGAGGCACCAGGAAAAGTGAGCTTTATTTTATTTTTGAAAAAAAGAAGTCATTCACTGACACCTGATCAACACCAACCATGTTCCAGGCACTGTGTTTGTTTGTTTGCTGTTGTTTGCCGGCCCATCACATGCATTTGTTTTTAAATGGAGATATGTAATATATGTAATATAACCCAATTCCCAGGACCTCACACTCATCGGGTCAGCCATTCACAAGTGTGGAATTCCATAGCATTAGAGATCATAATGCTGTGCGACTCTTACTGTCATCGTAGTACTTTTCTCACACCTAAGGACATCTTTACCCAGTAAGCAGCCACTCTTCCTGTCCTCTGCCCCAGGTTCCAGTAGACCCTGATCTTTCTGTCTCTATGGATTTGCCTTTTCTGGATAGTTTGTATAGATGTAATAATATCTGTGCCACATACACTTATTTATTTTATTTACACAGGGTCTCACTATGTAGCCCTAGCTGGCCTAGAACTCACTATATGTAGACCAGGCTGACCTCAAACTCACAGAGATCCATCTGCCTCTGCCTCCTGAGTGCTGGAATAAAAGGTGCATGCTACCACCACACCTAGCTCTGTGCCAGCTTTTGAAAGGACTAGTTCATTTGGTTTTCATAACCATCTTATGANGTAGATGTTAACCATCCCCTTGCCAAATGAAGACAATGAGACTTTGAGAAAAGAATTGACATGAGGTCTTGGCAAAGGAAATAAACAAAGGGTCCACATCAGTCCTTTATTCCAAGAATATTTATTGAATGCACACCACAGAGGCACAGCCACCCAATAAGCGAAATACACAGCAACCCCACTGGCTCTTCAGCCAGGAGCTGTGATGCAGTACAACCTTTTGCTGTGCATATCACATTGGCCTCTCTCTTGGTCTAGTTCCATTTGGTACCTACATCTCTCCTCAGCAGACACCCACATTCCTGGCATCTCAGATATCCTAGTGTCTCCACTATGACTTGGAACTCACCGTCACAGGTTCATAGGGAGGTTGTAGGGCCTCCATCTACTACACATTGCCTGGTGTCACAGGCTCTTGTCTGAAATCTTTAGGGATGATTATAAACTCCATAACTCAGCACTGCATGTATGATACCAAATTCTGCTGCCAGTTTGAGCAACCCCCATGCCCCATTGGACCATGGTTGCAACAGAGTATCTGGGTAGACAAACCTGTAAAAGCCCTTCTTTAGATGGACACATTAGAGTGGAGAACATGGGTTGCACCGTATTTTCAAAGGAAAGATAGGGTTTCACCAGTTCCTGAAAGGTCCCCAAGGCATCTTTTTTCTATGCATTCACAGCTTCTCTCTCTCTCTCTCTCTCTCTCTCTCTCTCTCTCTCTCTCTCCAGGCTCCTTCTCTCTAACCCTGGCTGTCCTGGAACTTACTATGTAAAGCAGGCAGTCCTCAAACTCACAGAGATCCTCTTGACTCTGCCCCTACAACTAGGATTAAAGGTGTGCAACACCATGCATGGCCACAGCTTCTCTTTAATGGTGCTGATCTCTCTCTAATAATAATAGCTTCATTACCCACAACGTTAAATAAGCTCTTTTTTGGGGGGAGTGGGGGGACAAAGTACATGTTTTCACTTTCTACCCCCCTCTGCTATTTGTTCCCAATTCTTACTGTAAACCTAACTAAAATCAGTCAGCAATAACCATGCTACAGCCTGAATGCTATGCCACCTTGAAATGTTCTCACCAAATTAACTAGTCCATTATTTTTTAACTCAGTCTCACTCAATTTTCCAGAATACAGGGAAAACACAGACAAATCCTTTACCAGACTGTAGCAGGAAAGGTCTCTAAGTTTAATTCACACTAGTTTTTGTTCCCATCTGAAACTTCNTGAGCACAGCCTTTATTGTCCATACTCCTGCCAGGATTTTGGCTTTTGAAACCCCACCAAGATCACCCATTAAACTCTGCTTATGGTATTTCAGGACTTCTGTAGCCTGCTTCTCCAAACTCTTCCAAATTCCTTCCAAAAACCAGTTCCAAAGGCCTTAAAGCCACAAGGTTAGATTTAAGCAGAGTGGTGCCCCCACTTCTGATACAAAATTTTAAAACATTTAACAACAATTATTATACTGTATTTGTATTTTTTGTGTGTGTGCACACGGGCANACATGCATGCAACAGCAAGCCTGTGAAAGTCAGAGGACAATCTGACAGAGTCAGCTCCCTCCTTCCACCATGTGGGTTCTAGGGATCAAACTCAGATGATCAGGCTTGGTAGTGGGTCCCTTTGCAGTGGGCCACAAGAATATATAATAGAGATTCAGCTGTATATAATAAGCTATACTTTGACCGGCCAAGGAGTCCTTCAAGAGGAAGCCATTTATCAAGGAATATTTGGTGTTATTTAGCTTTTAATATATATCAGCTGTCTTNTGCTATGAAATTGTTGTGTACTCATATACTACCAAGCCATATTGGCAATGAGTTAAGCTTCTCAGACTTACTGCTGATTCACTAGGTAAAACCCCTGCAGGGCCTATGAGACAGGCAGGCTGTAGATGCATAGCTTTGTTTCTTGTACAAATGAAGCTCAGACCATCCATTGCCTTCAGGCCTAGAAGCATCCAGAGCTATTGACTCAGGACAATAGGGCTTTTTGCATAACCAGGTGCAGTAAAAACTGGAGCAGAATTCCTNGTGAGAGCAGAGTTGCATGGTGTACATAAATTCTTTTCCCTCAGATAACCCCATGCTGGATGTAGCATCTTCCCCCAGGACTCTGGAAGGAATCTTCTCAGGGCAGGCTCCTGGGAAAATTCCATCTTCCCTTTACTTAGTGAGCCATCTTGATGGCCCATAATTTTTAATGTTTTTAATGAATTACTTTTCTACCACTGTGACTACATTATCTGACAAACACCAACTTCAAGAGGGGAAGGCTTGTTTGGGCTTGCAGTTTGAGAGGGTTTCAGTCCATGACAGCAGGGAAGGAAGGCATGGCTGAGTAGACAGTTCATGGCAGCNGACCAATGCAGCAGAGGCTATTCACAACATAGCAGGGAGGCCAACAAGTAGAGAGCAAAACAGGAAGTGGGCAGGGATAACACACTCTCCAGAACCAGTAACACAGTGGCCTATCAGTTAGGCCCTACCTCCTCAAAATTTTGAGAACTCCCCCAAATATTACCACCAGCTGGGGAGCAAGTATTCAAAACATGAGGCTGTGGGAGACATTTTCAGATTCAAACCCTAACACTCACTGCAAAGGGAAGGTTAGATAAAATGAAACCATGATCATGTCAATATCTGGGGGAAGAAAAAGCAGCCATGGTGGGTACCAAGCAGCAGAGAGCATGGCTGGCTAGCTCAAACAACAGGAAGGNTGCTACTGGATGGAATGTGGCAAGGAAGGTGAGAAAAACTAATGTCACTGCCTCAGAGACACATGGATCTACTCCTGAAGGTAACCCACTCCTTACGGTCATGGCCTGAGGAGGCCAGGGTAGAAACAGGGAGGCCAGGTAGAAAGCTGAGGCAAGTATTTAAGCAAGAGTAGATGTGGCCTCGTGGAAGCCAGGAGAAAGCAGAGAAATGCTCAGATTACAGATAGAACTTGAAGGCAAAGTCAATAAGATTTGCATGCTGGATTTTGGATTTGACAAAATAACAGAAATAAAGAATTTCATCCTGAAGATTAGAGGTGCCATTTACCCAAAGAAGGAAGACTGCAGTGGATAGGATAATGTAGGAAAATGTTTTGTCCAATCTCGCCGGGCTCCCACGGTCACCCAGACCCAAGTAAACACACAGAGGCTTANATTATTTTTAAACTATGGCCCTGGCAGGCTTCTCGCTAGCTAGATCTTACATCTTAAATTAACCCATTTCTATAAATCTATGTCACCACGTGTTCCATGGCTTTACCTGTGTGCCGTTACATGCTGCTCTCTGGACAGTGGTATGGCGTCTGCCCAGCTCTACTTTCTTTTTCCTCTCTAGTTAGAATGTCCTGCCTAACCTTATTCTGCCTCACCACTGCCCAAACAGCTTTATTTATCAACCAGTCAGAGCAACACATATTCACNGCATACAGAACAACATCCCCATCAGAATAAGGAGAACCTGACCTCACAGGACCCTTGGTCTGGGGCACAGGGCACGCCTGACAGACACTGTAGTATCACATACAGTATGCAGAGTACAAACTCGTCTGGATGTAGCAGTTCTGAACATGTATGACTGAGAACCAACAAAACATGGAACCAGCGGGCTGGAGAGGTGGCTCAGAGGTTAAGAACACTGACTGTTCTTCCAGAGGTCCTGAGTTCAATTCCCAGCAACCACATGGTGGCTCACAACCATCTGTAATGAGATCTGGCGCCCTCTTCTGTATACATAATAAATAAATCTTTNAAAAAAAATGGAACCAGCAAAAACATCTTGTGTCTGGGCAAGATAGCCAAGGAGCAGGCATGAGAGAAAACTCGAGAGAGTGCCAAGAGTAGAGGTCAGGGAGAGGAGAAGCAGGCCAGAAGACTAGGGAGCTTGGGAGTGGCTGGTGGGGTAAGAGGCAAACCTGTGACAGGGGCGTCCCAGCCAGAGAACAGAGCATTTAAAGGGCAAGGGTTTGGTTAGCTCTGTAAAATGCTGCAAATAAGTCAAACTAGGTTATGGACTGCACTATGACCTTTGAAACTGGCAAGTGGGAGTCTCCGAACACCTTGACCAGAGCTGCTTTGCTGGTGTGTTGGGAATAAAAGCCTGACTGGAAGTGCAAATGCATGCAAACAGCAAACCAGAGACTACTTCAGGAAATTCTGCTGTACAGGAGCAGAGAAACAGCAGACGCTGCGGAAGGGGCTGACGATGGAGGGAAAGCTGCTGCTTTCTAAGGCTAAGAGCTGTGGACCATGTGTGTATGCCGATCAGAACAGCACAGGAGAGACGGGAAGGAACTTGATGGTATGGAGTAGGGATATCCCTGAGGAGTCATCTGAGAAGGTGGAGTCAGGTGCACAGAACTGGTTTTGGAAAGCGTCCCTCTGAGTCATAAGCGGAAGGTGACCTGTGTAGGTAAATACACCAGGGCTGAGGTGCAAGCTTCAGGAAATTCTCTTTGTTGGTGTCTGTTCTTCCAGTGCAATAGGAAGCAGTGTGGAGGGAGGGTGGGGAGGGGAGACTGAATTGGAGGAGAGAAGAAAGGGTGAGAATGGATTATCCCAGGGAAGGGAGAGAAAACAGGCTCACAGTCATTTCTCTCATTGCTATGACTGACTACCTGACAAAAGCAGCTTACAGGGAGAGGAATTAATTTGGGGTCACAGTTTAAAGAAAGGGATACAGTCCATCATGGTAGCAAGGCATGATGGTGGGAACATTAAAGCCGCTGGTTATATTGTGTTCTGGTCACATCCCACCTCAGTTAAACCTTCCTAGCCTCACAAAACGTGCCTAGCCTAGCGTTCTCACCCAGGTGATTCTTATCCAGTCAAGTTGACAGTGAAGGTTTACCACAGACNGATTGTGTTTGTTCTTCCGCCATTCCAAGAGCAGGCGGGGAGAAGATGAAGAAAGGACCTGAGCCAGGANTGGGGGTTTGCCAGGCAAGGGTGATNAAGAGAGAAAGGGGCAAAGGTTACTGGTTGCAGCAAGGGAATGGCATGGTGGGCAGGCGATCTGGTCAGGACAGAGGGAGGAGGGTGGGGAAGACGGAAAAGGCAGTGAGATCCTTCCACTTCAGGGCCAGTCGCTGGTGTACGAGACGGGTTATGTGGAAGACAGGAAGAGGTGGGTGGATGGTAACACCCAGAAATTAAGGTTATTCTGGGGATGCAATTCTTGATTGCATTGACAGTCCCTNGGCTATAAACCATGATGCAGTCCTGAGGCGGGGCCTGAGAACAATGGTGCTTTCACTCTTATCTGAAGCATGTGGTTAACCTTCTGAACCATGGGTCTAAAGAGAGCCTTCTAAAAGAATCCCTAATCAATAACAGTTGGACTTCATACCCAGGCTTTGACTCTCTGTGCAGTCTTTTTCCAATTACACCCCAGCTACTTCTCTCTGCACAGACGAGTTAGTCATCCCAACGTCCCACCGTGGTGTTCAATTCCACACAGCCATTTTGAGTGACAGATAGCAATCGCTTCTTTTCCAAGGCGAGATCATATTTCCCAAAGGAAGTCCAGAGTGCTCTCCAAGCTCAGCATGGATGCTGAGCACCCAAAAATGAGAAGCCCTGNACCCTACTTAACACTGGCTTCCTTAGACCTGACCCCTCCTTGCAGCAGCTATGACTTCTAATCTGGGAGTCATAGGCCTGGAATATCTGGACAGCCCCTTGTTTGTTTCTGGGTTCGTTGTTGTTTTGTTTTGTTTTATATTTTGGGGTGTGTTTGTTTGTTTTTGGAAGCAGGGTCCCATGCAGGCTGGCCTCAAATTCACTATGTAGCCAAGGCTGACCTTGAATTCCTAATCCTCCTGCCTCCATCAACCAAGTNCTGGGAATACAGGTTTGAACCACCTTGCCCCACTGGAAGGGCCCTTTAAGGAGGTGGTAAAAAGCAGAATAGTGAACCCGTATGCTCCGCCAGAGGCAAACACATCAGCCTGGCACCGGCAGATGCTCGGGGTTAACCTGTTGCCTAAATGCATGGCTAGGACTCCACAGGGCTCACATACTGGCTCCAGGTCAAAAAAGAAAACAAAACAAAACTGGAATTCACAGTTTGCACTCTATTTGTAGGGACCTCTGATCTACTTTTACGTAACGCTGCTTTGGAATGGTGGATGGTGCATGTCCCAGCGTTCACAATGTTGCTGAAGTCCCACTGAGGACTGAGCTTGAAGCTGAGCGAAAATGAGGCCCTTGCCATGGATGACAGCAGTTGGGAAGATGAGGCAAGGGGATCTCTGAGAGTTCCAGGGTAACCAGCCAGGGTACTATCGCCTGCCTTAAAAGAAGAAAGCAAGCCAGAAGCCCTCTGACTCGGTTATCACCAAGAAATCAAAGCCTTGGGTAACTGAAAGAATCTTTCCCCAGTGAAGCCCCCAAGAGACCGGAGTCCAGAGCAACATTTCAAGACCACAGCTTTTGGGGCTTTCTTCCTCACTCAAAGTCCAAGGTCATGTTGTTCCAGGAAGCTCTGAGGAAGGGTTTGCTAAGCCTCAGAAGTCCCCAGCCACACAAGCCTGAAACCCCAGTAAAATTACCACATCAGATTCATCGCCCAGGCACATGAGACGGTTCCATCCAGAGTTACTGGCTCCACCTCGCCATCTCTGNCATGGAAAAAGAACTAAACAGCACAGATGGTATTAGTGACCCNTTTTGATGCTACAAAATACCCCAACAAAAGCCACTTTTGGAAGGAGAGGTCTCTTTGGGCTTTGGTCCCTCCTGGCAGGGAAGGCATGGTGGCAGGAAGAGGAGGTGGTTGATCACATTGCATCCAGTCAGAAAGCAGAGCATAATGTACNCGTATACACAGTCCATTTTCCTCTTTATTCAGTCCAGGACCCCCAGCCTAGGGAATAGTGCCACCCAGAGTTAATGTGGGCCTTCACAGACAAACTCAGAGATTTGTTTCCACAGTGATTCTAAATGCCACTAAGTTGATAAATGAGATTNACCATCAACCTTTAATATGCACAGTGTAACCATATAGCATTTCTTAACATCGCCCCCCACCCCTTGGCTAGTCACCTTTACAATAATCAGGCCTAGTGGGAGCAGAAGAATTCAGCATCCTGACAGGAACTGCCACCTATATCCCNAAGGGAAGAACCCATATAAGTGGCCTTATTTGTTAAACAGCTAGACATAGCTGCCAGCATGTCACCCCACGCAAGCCCTGCCTCCCTGGCTCCTGTGCAATAGGACCAGTCATACCTGCTGCATTCTTGCAATCATGGAGAGCCCATCAGGAAAGGAGAGAAGTGCGTGTCTACCTGAAGCTCCACTAGTATTGGAACAGCTCAAAGGCAGAAATCATCTTGTGGCAGACACCGCTTTTATCTGGAAGGAGGTGGTCTCCCCAGGAGTGCAGGAAGCCCATGTCGTATGAGGTTGCAACCACTCGCACAGGAGGTTGCCCACTTTGAGCAAGTGTCCCTTCTGCAGGAGAGGAGCAAAGGCCAGATGGCAAACAAAGCATCNCCATGCCTACAGGGAAGAGGGAGTAAGGAAGGAAAGGGTAGACCTGGGGAACCGCCTTCAAAGCGTTCTATATCTCCCCGCACCACTGCCACGAACCCCAGTGACATTGCCACCACCTCTTGCCATAAACCAACATATCAAAATCAAGTAAGAGTGAATGACCAGAACTCACTCCAACATACAGATCCTGCAAGGGACACTGGCTGTGGGCATAGTGGCAGTATTCCCTCACCAAATGTGCTTTGCATGCTAAGTAGGCTTGCTGTTGTTTGAGATAAAAGGACAATAGGTCACTTGTGTCATGTGCCATTGGGTGCTATTGGTTCCAAGTTTTCAGAGTGACCTGGTAAAACTTAGGGGCAGGATGCCCTTAAAGTTCTTACCAGTCCATCCCTCCCAGTCTGCCTTTTGCCTTCTTGGGGCCTCACTCCACCCTACCAGAGCTAAATTCATTGTTTTGTTGTTGTTTGGTTTGGTTTGGTTTGGTTTGGTTTGGTTTGGTTTGGTTTTTCAAGACAGGGTTTCTCTGTATAACAGTCCTGGCTGTCCTGGAACTCACTTTGTAGACCAAGCTGGCCTCGAACTCACTGAGATCCGCCTGCCTCTGCCTCCCAAGTGCTGGATTAAAGGTATGAGCCACCATGTTGTTGTTTTAAGAATAAAATTTCCCATGCTTTCTGGGTTTATAGGAATTGGTTTTCTGAAATCATCGTGGGCTGGGGTGGGGGGTGACCTGTAAAGAAGGTAGTAGCCTTCCTGTGTGTGCTGGCAGACTTCTAACCCGCTTCCTCTGAATGGAGCAGAGTCTAACAGGCTACTGCACACTTTCTTATACTCTCTAGCTGTAGATTTAAGCACTGGGGTCAAAGATAAGTTTCACTGCAAAATTGACCTGAGGACCATCTGTTTCCTCATCTGAGAAATAAAAAATGAAACCCACCTCAGATGACTGAAAGTCCTCGAGGTGTAGACACCACCTTTTCCCAGTGTTACTGGAGTCTGAGCTTTGGCAGTCCCAATAAGCTAGCCACACACACCAGTCGCCAACATGCCAATTAAAGAGACAATAGTCAAAGCAGAGGAAGTTTTATCCTAGGAGGCCACATTGGGAAGAAAAGGAAGGGAGTCCTGTGTGCAGGCACTAATAGGAGGGTTAGGTTTACACAGAGGAAAGAGGTATGTAGAATTAATTAAGCAGTCTGGTCAAGGCATGGTCTTGACATTGTCATTATCTCAGCTCCAGTCTATCTTACAAAGTGGTCCAGCAAGTTGTCAGAACTGTGTGAATTCTTGGGCCCAATGAAATGGCTCAGGGAGTAAAAGCATTTGTCTTCCAAGCCTGACAACCTGAGTTCCATCCCCAGAATCCACAGTGGAAGGAGAGAACCAATTCCCAAAATTTACCCTCTGACCTACACACATATGCCATGCCCACACTCACACATACATCATACACACACATATACACACAATAATAATAATAATAATAATAATAATAATAATAATAATAATAATAATAATTTAATTTTATGTGTATTGGTGTTTTGCCTGCATGTATATGTCTATGCACCACATGAATTCCTGGTGCCTTCGGAGGCCAGAAGAAGGTGTTGGATCCCCTGGAGCTGAAGTTACAGACAGTTGAGTGTGACCATGTGGATGCTGGGAATTGAACCCTGGTCCTCTGAAAGAAAAACCAGTGCTCTTAACCACTGAGCCAACTCTCTAGCCCCAATTAAAAAAGGGGNAAAAAATTAAGATGTATGAAGTCTCTGGGAGGCAAGATCCTCCTTTGGCTTCTACCACGGCTTTAGCCTTCCTCTCCCCACTAGCAGGGATTCCTGGAGGAAAATTTTAGTAGACAGGTAGCCAAAGGGAGGAGAAAATCTCTTTGGAATGCTTCCTTTCCTGCCAGGAGGTCATGCTGACCACTGTAAACATTCAGGACCTGTCAGCTGTGGCACCCAAGGTCTGTTGGTCTTCTAGCATTAGACTGTTTGTATTACTGGGTAAACTTCATTCCAACCAAGGTCAATAAAAACATATTGTGCTTTATATTGGGCTGATATAATCCCAGCGCTCGGGCATTCAAGTCAGGAAGATCCAGAGTTTGAGGCCAGCCTGGTGTACTTAGGGAGATTCTGTCGCAAAGACCTCAAAGGCTAAGGATGAAGCTTGGACACAGAGCGTGTGCCTCATAGGCACGAGCCTCAGGTTTAACCCTCAGCACTGTGAATTGGTTCTGATAGTCAAACTAGCAGAACCCAGTTGTGGGTGTTGATTTCAGCCTCTGGCCTCAGAAGACTCCCGGAGCCAAATAGCCTTTGTCAAGCACTTTGTACAATAGGGACTTCATTCAATGCCTTGTTGAGTTAACTAGGGCTTCCTTTAAATAAAGGCTTGTTTTAGCTTGCTTGCTTTCTCCCCCCTCCCCAAGGAAAAACACACAATGGATTCAAGTAATCTAAAGTCCTCATCACAGCTTGTCACAAACACCTGCCTCATCTTTTCAGACCAGAATGAAGACAACACACACACACACACACACACACACACACACACACCAGTTGTGGCAATCAGTACACAGAATTTTGTTTCTGTTTTTGAGACAGGATTTCTCTGTATAGCCCAGGCTGTCCTGGAATTTGCTCTGTAGACCAGGCTGGCCTCAAACTCATAGATCCACCTGCCTCTGCCTCTAAGTGCTGGGATTAAAGATGTGTGCCACCACCACAGCCAGGCCAGAGAGAATGTGTGAATTAATGCAAGGACGGACTATTCCAAAACATCACCTTTGGGTTTGTACATCACAAACAAATATTTGAATACTTTTCAAAATATTCTAGAGGCTGACACACAGGACATGCTTTAGAAGAAAATAAGAATGTAGTTGGGGAGAGAGGAAAAAGACCCATGGGAGCTATCCATGTCCTTTAAAATCATGGGGCAAAAGAAAGCAGCATTCAGCTTCCCATACGGACTTTACAGAGTCAGTGCACCTCAGCTTCTCCCAGAAGTAAAGNCGTGACTCTTGCTCCATTTCTTATTCAAATGAGCTGCACAAATGCCTGGGTGATCCACCCCAGCCTGGCAGGTTTACCTGGGAGGAGTCTCCATTAACACAGAAGAGAACCAATCTGGCCCCAGTTCAGAAGACGCATTTCTGTCAATCTTGCTTTGTGTTGGGGGTGCTTAGAATGGGACCCAGCCTCTCACCCCATCTAAGCTCTTACTGAGCCACATCCACGAAGCCTCGGATGCCAATCTGGGATGGTAATTTGGAGAGAACCATTCTTTCTCCTGGTAGTCTCCAGCCCAATCTGGGATGGTAATTTGGAGAGAACCATNCTTTCTCCTCGTAGACTCCAGCCCAAAATTCAATCGTCTTTTTTTTTTTCCTGCATAATTGGCATCAACTTCACCCAAAGGGCTCTCAGTTCAGCCACTAGGAAAACTGGGTGCCTTTTCTACATGGAAAATATTCCCGTGTATGCCTACAAGCAGGCTAAAGTCCTAAGGAAAGTCCAAGAAGGTGTACAATGGACTGGAGAGATGGCTCAGAGGTTAAGAGCTCTTGTTACTCTTCCATGGGGCCAGAGTTCCGTTCCCAGGACTCACATTTGGTGGGTCCAGCTACAAGGGATCTGAAACTCTCATCTGACTCCATGGTCACCTGCACACACACACACACACACACACACACACACACACACAGGAATTTTAAAAATTAAAACACTTCTGAAGACAACAACAAAAAGAAGGCTCACAAAAGACCATGCTGTATCACTTATTGCATGTTCACAGAGATGAGTGGAATTCTGGCTTTGGGCATACTCTGTTCCTATGAACCCGAGTCACTTGAGAAACAGTGGACCCAGCCAATGGCCTTTTACTTTTCTAAACTAAAATAAAAAAAAAAAAATCAAGAAAGTAATGCTCCAAAGTAAAACTAAATCCTACAGTCAGCATGCCTCGATGTTGTCATATAGAGTGAATACTTCTTTCCTTTCTTTGCAAGAAAATAAACATGGAAAGTGGAGCTATTGTTACATTAATTTTTACTTTATTCTCACATAGGTGAAATAGGTCATCAAGCAGAAAATATAAGATATTTATGTGTATGTGTGTGTGTGTACATATATATTGACATTTATCTCTTATTTTTTGCCTTTCATGTTTTTAAATATGTTGTAGTTGGAATTTTCTTTGGGCTACCAACCAGCTCCCAAATAAGACACGTAGACTTATTATTAATTATGAATGCTCAGCCTTAGCTTAGGCTTGTCCCACTGGCTCTTTTAACTTAACTTAACCTGTTTCTATTCATCTACGTTTTGCCTTGGGGCCTTCATTCACCTTTTGTAGCAGGCCGCAAGAATATATTATAGAGATTCAGCTGTATATTAAAGCTATACCTAGAACAGTCAAGGAATTTTTCTAGAGGAAAGCCATTTATCAAGGAATATTTGGTGTTATTTAGCTTTCAATATATATCAGCTGTCCTCTGCTATGAAATTCTTGTGTGCCCATATACTACTAGGCCATATTAGCAAAGAGTTAAGCTTCTCAGACCTACTGCTGATCCACTAGGTAATACCGCTGTAGGGCCTATGAGACAGGCAGGCTGTAGATGCATAGCTTTGTTTCTTGTGCAAATGAAGCTCTGACCATCCCTTGCCTTCAGGCCTAGTAGCATCCAGAGCTATTGACTCAGGACAATAGGGCTTTTTGCATAACCATGTGCAGTAAAGACTGAGGCAGATTTCTTGGCTAGAGCAGAGCTGGGTAGCCAGAGAAAAGAGAACAAGAAGAATTTCTGTAGATGGTAGGCAGAGCTGCATGATAGGAGAGAAGAGAAGAGGACTGAGTTTCTTGGGACCAGGGTAAGGAGCAAGGAAGGAAATATGGAGGATGAAGGAACAGAGGATGAAGATAAAGTCAAAAGCATAGGAGCTTACTAAAACTATGAGGACAGGAAAAGTGGGTACAGAGAGGAGCTGTATGTGAGGATGGAGCCGAAGCTGTATAGATAGAATTTTGTCTTAGAGAAATAAAGTAGATGGACAAAAGAACATGGTATACATAGATTCTTTTCCCTCAGATAACTCCACGCCAGACGTAGTGTCTTCCCCAGGACTCTGGAGGAATCTTCTCAGGGCAGGCCCTGGGAAAATTCCATTAACCTTTCATTTACCCTTCATTTCTGTATGTCCTACCTTCCTGCTTCCTCCATGTCTGGCTGACTCGCTGCTGGTGTCTCCCTGGTGTCTCCATACATCTCTTTTTCTTTCTTCTTTATTTTTTCAAGCTAAATTCCTCTTTCTACTTACTTTCTCTGCCCAGAAGTCCCTCATATACTTCCTGCCTAGCTATTGGCTGTTTAGCTTTTNATTAGACCAATCAGGTACCTTAGGCAGGCAAGGTAAACAAATGCAATGCATCTTTACATAGTTAAACAAATATTCTGCAACAATTTGTAGTGAGTTGAAGANTGGTAAATTGTAAATTTTACTTAGAAAGGATCACCCAGCCTAAAGTCATAAGAGAACTGACCTATGTTTTCTTCTAGCTCTTTTGCTGGATTTACTTTTATATGTTTAAAATTTCCAACATACTTGGGCTTTATCTTGCTAGGTGATATGAAGACTTTTTTTTTTCTTTTTAGAGCTGCCAGGGTGACACCTGTGTTAAAAAGCTCGGTTTTCCCCTATGGCTGAAGATGTCACACTTTTTGAACACTAAGTTCCTGCCTTTATTGATGTTCATTTCTGAATTCTCTCTTTGGCTCTATTCATCTGTCTATTTGTGTGCCAGCATCAAGTTATCCCAATTAAGACTTTAGATATCTTTTATGTTCTGGAAAATATTAATGGGAAATACATCAGAAACTAGTCACTTAGACACCTACAGCAACCCAGGCTAGACTTGAACTTACAGCAATCTTCCTGCCTCTGTCCCCTAAGTGCTGAGATTGTAAGCATGAACTANGAAGTCCAGCAGTTGTTTTCTTTCTTNGATGTCTTGTTTGTTTTGGTTTTGGTTTTGGGCAGTCCTGGTGATGGAACTCAAGGTGTTGTGCATGGTGNGTGAGTACCTTGCCCCTCAGCTACATCCCCAGCCTTTTTTAAAAACTTTCAAATTTTTTGCTAGGTGGTGGCGGCGGCGGTGGCACACACCTTTAATCCCAGCACTCAGGAGGCAGAGGCAGGCAGATCTCTGAGTTTGAGGCCAGCCTGGTCTATAGAGTGAGTTCCAGGACAGNCAGGACTACACAGAGGAACCCTGTCTCGAAACAAACAAACAAAAAACTTTCAAATGTTTGATACAAGGTCCCTTTACATTGCCCAGGCTGACCTTCAGCTCTTTCCACAGCTCAGGAAGGTCTTGGGTTTATGAAGCTCAGTCTCCCAAGTATTGGGACTGTGGGTCTGTGCCACCAAGCCTCACTCCAGCAATTGTCTAATAGTATCTTAGTGTCAGGAATTTGGAGGGTCTCGGATGGTTCATTCAGTACCACTGTCAGCTGGCTATTGTCAGACAACAATTGAGAGCTACACAGTATTTCAGGGGCAAAGGGAGGTGCCAGAGCAGGGACTGGTCGAGCATATCTCTCTCCCTCTCTCTCTCCTTCTCTCTCCTTCTCTCTCTCTCTCTCTCTC
>LZPO01066267.1:180418-194282 GCA_001675575.1 Neotoma lepida
TTTTTTTGGAAAGATTATTTTTCAAGACAGGGTTTCTCTGTCTTGATTATCCTGGATCTCATTCTGTAGACCAGGTTGACCTCAAACTCACAGAGATCCACCTGCCTTTGCCTCCCAAGTGCTGGGATTAAATGCATGCGCCACCACCACCTGGCCTGAAAAGATTTTTTTCATGTGTATGTGTATGAGCCTGCATGAGTATATGTGCACCATGTGTGTGCAGGAGCCTGCAGAGGCCAGAAGAGGGCATTGGGTATCCTGGAATTGGAGTTCCAAGCAGTTGTGAGCCACTTCATGGGTGCTGGGAACCGAACCCAGGTCCTCTGAAAGAGCAGTCAGCATTCTTACCCACTTAGTCATCTCTCCGACCTCAAATAAAATCTTTTCTTAATGTGCTATTTCTTCCAGCTAAGCATGAAATTCACAGGAGCTGGTAGGTTGTGGCCACTAGGAGTGCCAGCCATTGCTGCATTTTCCTGGCCCATTGCCCTGGGACTGAGAAAACCCAGCCCGGAACTATCAGCCTCATCCTGGACCTGTCCACAAGTGTCAGAATGAAGGCCAGATTAATCTGAGAGATTCTCTTTCCCCTCCATCTGACATTACAAACTCAATAGGCCTTTGCCAACCATCCCTCATCCCTCACCCCTCACCCCTCATCCTTCATCCTTCACCCCTCATCCCTGATCCCTGATCCCTCCAGCATGAGCTCCTCCCCAGCTGCAGTGTCCTGTTCTGTTCCTTCCTTCTCCCCAGTCACCAGTTGCTGAGAAAGGAGGGTAGAGGTGACCAGATCAAAGGTGGAGGACGGTCTAACATGAAGAAAAGTAGACTCAAAAAANAAAAGAAAGAAAGAAAAGAAAAGAAAAGTAGACTCAGCCCCAAATAAACAAGATCTCCCATGATCTGGGCCTTCCAAGTCTCAGGACAGAAAACAGTCACATCCAACAAAAGAAGCCAAAACTACAACCTTAGCATTTCTAGGAATGTCTGTCCTTCCTATCACCATCTAAAATTTGAAATCAGTCCATAGGAAGCGCATAACTCCATCCCAAGGGTTGAATGATCTCACTGTGTTGCTATGGATACTGGCACATGTCAGGAGGGCCTGTTGGAATTGCCCATGCACTCTCTTCACTCTATGCCATAAGCTTTATGTAAAAATAGAGACGTCATCTGTATGACCTTTGATCCCACTTGCCCTACTACATCATAGACACGTTCCCAACACAATACTCTCCAAAAGCAAATTTAAACCTCAACTGTGACTTCAGTCATCTACCCCACAACCCTCTGACTATAACCTTGCTAGACAAATGCCTCTCAAAATTGTCATCTGTGATCCTGCCCCAGTCTGGGAACTTAAAAGGATGGGCTGAGAATAAGCTGCAAAAAGCTTATGTAAAGATTTGCCTCTGTTGCAACATTCAAATGCATGGTCGTCAGAATCATACAAACCATGTTCAGCAAAATGCATACATAGCAAATGTTTAGACCAGACCAGATAGTTAAGAATTCAAATCTGCCTGGATGCCTTGGCACACACCTTTAATCCCAGCACTTGGAAGGCAGAGGCGGGTGGATCTCTTTGAGTTCAAGGCCGGCCTGGGCTACAGAGTGAGTTCTAGGACAGCCAGAGTTACACAGAGAAACCCTGTCTCCAAAGCTCAGGGAAGCAGGTGTGGGGTTCAAACGAGTAGGTGTTCATCTCCTGAAGCCCTCTCCCACTCTCAGGAGTTCTTCCTGGCTTTTTCTTAATAACTACATTTGTTCTACTTATAAATCAATCAATCGATCAATCACAGGGCTAGAGAGAAGGTTTTGTCACAACCCAGAATCAAAATCACTCACAGTGTGACTGGAGGGATGATTCCGTGGTTAAAAGCACCAGTTGCTCTTCCAGAGGATCCAGGTTCAATTCCCAGCACCCACGTGGCCATTCACATCTATCTGTAACTACCATTCCAGGGGATCTGAGACCTCTTCTGGCATCATGGCATAAAATAAAATTTTTAAAATTTAAGAAGAAAGGAATCACATGAGAGGACTAGAGAGAGAAGGCTCAGTGGCTAGCACCTATTGCACAGCGTGAGGAACCTTCGATCTATCCACAGTGCCCACATGACCCCAGTGTGCCTACACATGTGCTTGTAACCCAACCACCATGAAAGATGGAGGAGACAGGAGCATGACTGGAGCTTGCTGGCTACCAGCCCATCTCTAGGTTCAGTGAGAGACTTTATCTCAATAAGGTGGGGAGTAATATAGCCGGACACCTCATACCCTCTGGCCTCTGGCTTGAGTGTATAACAAGCATGCAAGTGCGCGCGCGCACACACACACACACACACACACACACACACACACACACGCAAATAGATAATAAAAGAATTCACACAAGAAGTGATATGTGGCAGAAACTGCCTATTCAGGATTCATGGTAGGACCACGGCTTGGTCAATGTAAACTGAAAATCTGTGTTAAACTGTTCAACCTTAAGAGGGTGTTTCTTGCTTTCCCATTACCCTGTCATAGAGAAAAAAAACCCTCTCTAAGACAAATACTTCAAAGTACTGGTTTCCACCACCCCGCTCTGGTCTTGTGACCTTCCTGGCTCTCCAGCTAGAACCTCCACAAACAGTCACACCATTAGTCTCTACCTGGAAAAAGTCCACTTCTATTTCAGGCCGCCAAGCCGTGCTGGATCCTGGAGGAGGAGGAACATCTCTTCCTGAAATTGTGGAAACAAATTCATCTTCAAGTAAGACCTAGTCCCTGCAAGGAGAGTGTGCCAAAAACCCCGTGTCAGTGTTCAGGAAGCCGGGCTGCCCTGGCTCCTCACAACCCAGAAAAGCCCATACATCTCCCCAATGACATCAAACCCCCCAAAATGTCTCTGTGCCCACAGCTTTCGGAATTTCCACAATTTGAGGAAGAACAGCTTTACTAGACCAACAAAAGGCAAATGTTGCAGAGTTTGTACACAAGCATTTGCATTATAAAACAGTGCCCTGTTTTATAATGCAATTATAAAATTATCAAATTATCTGCCTGATGTAGAGTTGACCATGCCTTGCTGTTGAGAAATGATGTTTAGTTTTACTCTCTCATTAGTTCACCTTGCTCAGGTTACGGAGTTAACCTGACATTATGTAGAACGCCTGCTTAAATTCACATTATTTTGGGCCTCTAATTTTCCAGGGGCTGAAATTTTTTTTTTTTTTTTTTTTTTTTTTTTTTTTTGGTTTTTCGAGACAGGGTTTCTCTGTGTAGCTTTGCGCCTTTCCTGGAACTCACTCGGTAGCCCAGGCTGGCCTCGAACTCCCAGAGATCCGCCTGCCTCTGCCTCCTGAGTGCTGGGATTAAAGGCGTGCGCCACCACCGCCCGGCGGGGCTGAAAATTTAAGCTATGCCTTGTGCTTTCAATATTCCTATTGTAAGAGCAGATGTATTCACAACCCACTCAACATTTGTTTGTGGGATGGTATTTCCTTTGGCACTTGCTGTTTGTAAACTAATGGTATTTAAGTTACTTTCAACATATGTAAAAACGTGCTTACACTTACAGGGCACTGTTTTATAATGCAAATGCTTGTGTACAAACTCTGCAACATTTGCCTTTTGTTGGTCTACAGACAATTACAACCGTGGTTTTTTTTCCAGTTGAAAATGGGGAAGACAAAAGGCCTGGAGCTTGGCATGTGCTTATGTCACAATTTCTCAAACGTGCCCGTTCAGAAAAGACATTTTCAAGAACTAAATGTCCTCGGGGCTGGAGAGATGGTTCAGTGGTTAAGAGAACTGGTTGCCCCTCCAAAGGACCTGAGTTTGACTGCCATCACCCACATAATGGCCTCAACCGTCTGTAGCTCCAGTGCGAGGGGCATCTGACCCCCTCTTCTGGCCTCCACAGGCACTGCACACAAATGGTGCACAGACATACATGCGGGCAAAAACCCATACATATAAAATAAAAATAAAAATTTAAAAAGAAAAGTGTTCTCCATACTTCTCCACAATGACANCCAGACTCCCAAAAGTTTCTCCAAAAGTAAGGGCAAGTTCCATAAAAGCGTACTGAGCCAACATCCTGCTGGCAAATGCATACTCCAACTGCTAGCTCATCCCAGATTCAAAGATGGGCTGGAGTTTAAGGCACCAACCATTCCTCCGCTCTCCCAGTCTGCCCAGGAAATCTTCCCAGCCTCAGCCCTAGCAAAAGTTTTGGATGCCTTCCTCCATTCTTTGTCATTCTATTCTAGGAGTCCAGCCAATCCAGGGCTCTTTCAGACACCTTCAGAAGAGGGGTAACCAGAGAAACAAACCTCCCAGGAACCCAGCTTCCCCCAGAGAAGTGGTTTTGCACCAGCTGGATCAGAAAAGCCTTCACCAGAACTGACTTGGGAACAAAGTCCCAGTCCCACCCAGCTGGTACCAGNTCTCAACCCCATTCATTCATTGNTGGTGGTGAGGAGGACACNGATTTAACCAGTGAGCCCAGGCTACCCCATAGCTTCTCCTGCTCCATGGAAGCACCTCCCTGTGGCTCTATGGGNCATGTTCTGCCTGGGAAATGGCAGTGGAAACATGGGCATTAAAATGCTGAGACAGTCTAAGAAATACAGCAGTAGGACTTTGCAAGACAGACCAAGGGGCAGGGACTACTCCCGGGTGTGGTCAGCCTCTAAGAGTATGAGCTNATGGGATGTCTCAGCAGAAAAGGGCACCTGGGACCAAGCCTGATGACCTAAATTGGATCCCTGGAACCAAATGATAGAGGACAGAGGTGACGTCCACAAACTGCCCTCTGCCTAGAGTATATGTACTATGGTAGGCACACATGCCTATAATGCCAGGACTCAGGAACGGGAAGTAGGAGGATCATGAATCTGAAGCCACCCTGATCTATATAAAGAGTTCATGCCACTCTGGACTAAAAAGTGAGTTCCACGCTAACCTGAACTACATAATAAGACTGTGTCTCAATTTTGAAACAAGGAAAGTGGCTGCATATTCCTGGGTAGACTTCTCCCTCAGTGTCCAGAAACCGGCATGGTTAGCAACAGCAGGCAGACTGAAGCCTACGGAACAGCCATGCCAGAGACCATTGCCTGTGCGTTCCCCTGTGTGTCCCCTGTGTGCTTCAATGTGTCTCTCGTGGAGCAACCAGCACCGAGAAACCAATGACCAGACCAGAAGTTTAAGTCCCAGCCTTGTCACAGCCTCAGGGTTCCCTAAGCACCACAGGCCTCCATTTTCCTGGCTGTAAAATGAGAAAGGAACAAAGATAGACCAGAAGGGTCTCCATGCTCACAGTCCTTTTTGTTTCTTCATGCTTGTGCCTCTGTGTCCTGCTCTCTAGGATTGGGGTCAACTGTCTGTGTCCTGGAGCACATGTGTGAAGAGTCACGTGAGCCTCTGTGTGTGTGTGTGTGTGTGTGTGTGTGTGTGTGTGTGTGTGTCCCCTGGGAGGAGGGGAGGCCCCAGAACAATGTCCTGCCTCCAAACCTCCTCAATAGGCGGAAGCCACTGGCTTCCTCCCTTTCCTGTCTCCTGTGCTCCAGCAAAACAAATGGAATAGACAGAGGGGATGGGAGAAATCAATTCAACCATCCCCAGGTCTGTCCTTGTCATAAGCCCCCCACCACACACACATCTCAAGTGCCCCCCTTCCAGGGACTTCCAAGCCACACCCATCCCCCCCGGCTTGTGGGGGCTGGACTTAGAAGGACTACAGGCTGGGAAGCCCGACAAGTCTTCCCACCCCTCTCCCCTGCCACCCCTCCCACCCCAGCCATCATTTCCTCTTCCTCCTCAGCACCAAGGCACACTAAGCAGAACAGGCTGAGTGTACTCAGACCCACAGCAACTGACCCCAGGCCCAGCTGGCCTTGGCTGGCCCAGGTCAGCCTCCGGAGTATGGTCTGGTGGGGGTCCCCTCTCCTGTTCCCCATTCTCTTCTTGGCCTCTCGTGTTGGTAAGTCTACCCTGGGTGTTCCTGAACCCCTGCTTTCCAGGTCTTAATCCCAGCCCTCCCCACGAAACCCTAGCATAGCATAGCAATGGACCTCACAATATGGTGGCTGCCATGGGTTGGGGGAGGGGAAGTGAGAGTTATTGTTTAATGGGTGTAGCATTTCAGTTTAATGAGATGAAAGAAGTTACGGAGTTGGGTGTGGTGGTGTACTCCTTTAATTCCAGCACTTGAGAGCCCAGCCTGGATTCCCTAGTAAACTCCATGTTAGTCACCTATGGCAAAAACAAAAACAAAAAGAGCTGTGGAAATGGGTGGTGATGTTTACACAATATTATGAATGTATTTATTAACACTGGATTAAATGTTTACAAATTGTTCTGGGGGTAAATTCTAGGGCATATGTATTTTAACACAATTTAAAAATTAGAGGGAAAAATAGAAACTCTGCCATCATCATCATCATCATCATCATCATCATCATCATCATCATCATCATTTTGATCCACCAAAAAATGAGATCAGGGTGGGGAAAACTCAGGCAGGTGCCAGAAACCACTGCCTGTGTATGGGGGAGGGCAGAAGACAGCCATTGTTTTGGACCTCAAGAGTAACTGTGTTGGGGTTATTCAATAAGTTATTGGACAGCTGGGCACAGTGGCTTCGATCACAGCACTCAGGAGGCAGAGGCAGGTGGACCTCTGTGGGTTGGACAACAGCCTGGTCTACATAGAGAGACCCTGTCTCAAAATAATAATAATAACAACAACAACATCAAACATTTATTTAGCATCAATGGTGTTCTGTTGGCTGAGTGTCTGGAGACTCCCAAACCTATCTGGTGGAAATCAAATGATGCTGGCCTCCTGGGTGGATATGTTTGTGTTTAAATGGGGTTATGTACAGAGAAGTCTTGAAGAAGGCTTCTGAAAATGGGCAACAGATTCTTGCAGTCTGCTGACCAGAAGACTAGAAGTCAGAGGCTGCCTCTGAGTGATGCACAGCCTAGTGGGGGACACAGGCCAGGGATGAGGGCCAAACAGAGACAGATGTGGAGTTCTTGAGTAGCACTGCCTACTCTGCCTCCAGCAGTAGGCCGAGAAAACAGGAAGGATTTCCTTAAGAGGGGTAGCCGCCAGAAGAGTAAGTGCAAGCTTGGGAGGCATGGAAGTCCATAGGGAAAAAGGGACTCTGCAGGGAAAGTTGGAGGGGCCCAATGTGAGCCACAAGGATGCTCNGGTACGCATCATCCTGAAGGTACCTGGGAGCCATGGGCCATTGTAGGCAAATGAGTCATAGGGTGTTTTTGAGTCTTGGTGGCATCACTTTGGAGAATGAATTAGAAAAGAAGCCNTGGCTTCTGAAATGGTCCAAGTAAGGAAAGACNAGGGCTGAACAAAGGTGCTATGGAAGACAGGGATGGCCAGCAAGGTTTAGGAAGAAAACTGTAGATATATGTGCCAGACTAGGAGCTAAGCAANGAGGGCTTTAACTTGGACAACCTGGCTCTGCTAGTTTCTAACTGTATGACTTCAGGCAAGTTCTAAGCTTTTGTTTCCTAGTAATAAAATGGGAATAATAACACCGCCTCCCAGAACAGTCAGACCAGGAAAGGAAGACAGCATCACTAAAGAGCCCGATGCAAAATTGACATCCAATAAACATTAATTATTATGACAGTGGGAATATATGGCTCTGAAGTTAGTGTCTCAGGTAATGGGCGTTGTCCTCTGAGTCAGGGAACCTGGGAGAGGTGAGGATTTCGGAAATACGGATGGAGCTGAAAGGCCACACCAGAGCTACTGACTCAGAGGTGACAGTTAAAGCTATGGGGGCAGATGAACGTGCTCAAGGAAGCCTGAGAATAATGATGACAACAAAGAAAATCAACTTCACTGGAGGCCGTGAGATGCCATAGAGACAGGGCATTTGGTACCTACTAAGTGGCCAGTAAATGGTAGGTTCTTGTACTTATGTTAGACCGCCAAAGACCATGAACTGATATGCTAAGTGGCATTTAAATGAATTGGTTACTTGACAGTTAACAGGCAGCAAAGNGACAGGGAAGAAGGGGTCTTGGAAGGGCTGGGGTCACAGATCTGAGGCAGGCTAGTCAGGCTCTTCCCCTTGGTCTTGCCCACTGTGGGGGACAAATTTTATGCTCCAGTTCCACTAGCCCTGGGCAGCACATCTCCCCCACACGACAACATTTCTCTTTCTGTATGTTGCTCAAACTGTTTGCATGCAGGATGACCTCTCCCTACCCCTGACCTTTCTCCTCCTGTTTCTCCTCACCCATGTACCCTGCCTAAGCTTCAAAAGCCCTTCGGTTTTTTTTCTCTGATGAAGCCCCTCTCCGCATCCCCCCCTGTCCTCTTCCCTCCCCTCCCTCACGCTGGTTAGGTNTTCCTCCCTCTGCCCCAACACCTGCAGCTGGGAGGGATATCTATGTCTGGTCCTCCAGCTTCCCAAGGCAGGACCTAGACCCACCTGAGTCTGTGTCCCTCTGGACCAGGTAGGGCTAGCAACTTCATTTCTGCCCCTAGCCTACCTTCAATCCCAGCCAATCAAATAGTTCTCAATGGTTTAAGCAAAAAGGAGGGGTGTCTGCATGATGCTCCAGTCTGAGTGGCTCTTCTAACCTGCACCTGGTGGGGCAGGGACACGTGGCTTAGGGAATAGCCATGGTGGAGACAGTTCAGAAAGGANTCAGGGCAAGGACCTGACAGGGACAAAGTAAGGAGCCAGAAACATAGATCATTCCCTGTGAACGCCCTGCTGTCAAGGGCTGCATCTGTCTGGAGCCAGAGAAGGATGTGTGCTTTTGTTTATGCTTTAGGATGAAGAGACATGAGGGCAAAGGGCAAGCATGTGTGTAGAAGGGAAGAGAATGGGGTGGAAATCCTTGATAAAGAGAAGTCTTCAGAGGGCACAGTGAAACATTAACACCAGAGCTACTGTTAAGAGCTGCAGGCTTCTGAGGCTATTGAGTTGGCAGGGTCTACCATGCAGTCACTGTTGTCTGGTTCCAGGTGCTGCCGTGGACTTAACATTGTTGGCCAANCTGCGCATCACCGACCCTCAGCATTTCTTCCTGACTTGCGTGTCTGGTGAGGCCGGGGCAGGGAGGGGCTCAGACGCCTGGGGCCCACCCCTGCTGCTGGAGAAGGATGACCGCATAGTGCGTACCTTCCCACCCGGGCAGCCCCTGAACCTGGCACGCAATGGCTCGCACCAGGTCACGCTGCGTGGCTTCTCCAAGCCCTCAGACTTGGTAGGCGTCTTCTCCTGTGTGGGCGGCGCTAGCACACGGCGCACTCGAGTCCTTTATGTGCACAACAGCCCAGGAGGTGAGTCTGCCAGAGGTGGAGGGACAGAGCAGGGGCTGCTATCCTGAACCACTGACTTTACCTTTCATCCACAGCCCACCTGTTTCCAGACAAGGTCACACACACGGTGAACAAAGGTGACACAGCTGTGCTTTCTGCACGTGTGCACAAGGCAAAACAGACAGATGTGATATGGAAGAATAACGGTGAGAGTCATTTGGNTGGACAGGTAGACCCATGGTTCTGACACCCCAGGGCCTCCATTGCCCTCCATATACTCAGCCAATCACTATGATACACCTGTCATCCTNCTGGCCAACCTCCAGGGTCCTTCCATGAGATGCACCTGACCCCATTTCATCTCTAGCTCTGAGTCACTCACCTCCTGTACTAAGAGGTCCAGGAGCCTGTGGCCAGCTACCTCTTATGCACTATGTTAAGCCCTCATCTTTGACTCTCCCTTGGGAGTGAGCAGGTGCTGTCACATGGCCCGCCTAAGAAGAGCAGCAATCCCCATGGGAAAGAAGACAGCTGAAACAAGTGCCCACAAGGGAAGTCTGACCCCTCTAAGACGTGCCCAGTTCGGATCCTTGATGTCCAAGGCGGGCATGTGCTGGAGTCCACACAGATATGTGGGTCTTAGCTCTGTGCCTGCCCACTGCCCTGTCCTTATCCACTCCATGGAAGGACTCTTTTTCCTGAGTAGCCCCCAAAATGCCTACCTCAGCCCCACAATCTGCTGGCTGACTCTTGGGTACCTGGCTCCTAAGAGAGAAGATCCTTTTCATGGGGCAGAAGGCTTTGAACCAACAGGAAATGTCTGAGTCTCTGCGGTCTGTTTAGAGTTCTGAGCAAAGACGAGAGGGAGCCAGGCAGGGCTTGAACCCTTGTCTAACAGTATGGGTCCTAGATGAAGAGGCTGGGAGACAGCCCAGAAAGGCAAAAGAGACAGAGAGAAAGGACATTCTAGGAGGCAGGGCTGACAAAAAGCAAAGGCCTGAAATACCAGATGTTTCTAGAAGGCAAACAAGCAGTTAGGAATTCAAGAATGTTAGGGGTCAGGNAGAGTGTGGTGAGGAATGGGACTGAAGGGCTGAGCAGAGCCAAACTGGTGAAAACAACNGTTGAAGGATTGATTTTCATCCTGGTGCAGTAGAGAGCTCTGAGAGCCTACAAGTGTAGTAGGGGACAGACAAGTCTATTGTAAAAGTATCTCAGTGGCTGTCCAGGGGAGGGCGGGCAGATAGGGCTATCGTGGAAGCCGAGAGCTCCTATAAAAGGCACGAGAAAAGGGCTGAATTATCACATGAAGAGGAGGGAGAAGGAGGACTTGATTTATTGGGAGGCTCAGAGAGCATGAAGAGGATGTTCTCCTGCTTCCTGGCTTGGATACTAGTGTCTGGTGGTCACCTTTCCCCAGTGTGTGCACAGGCCACATTGGTGTAACCATGGCAGAGGGAGGTAACACCAGCCTCTTGCATGATTCTGAAGGCCCTGACCTAATTGTGTCCCCCAGGATCCTACTTCCATACCCTAGACTGGCACGAGGCCCATGATGGGAGGTTTCAACTGTATCTCCGAAATGTGCAGCCACCATCTAGTGGCATCTACAGTGCCACCTACCTAGAAGCCAGCCCCTTGGGCAGTGCCTTCTTTCGGCTCATCGTGCGGGGTGAGGAGCAGAAGACAGGGGTCATGGGTGGTATGGGAGGCTGTGAACCTTATATGTACTTCCTTTGGGTCTCAGGATCCATGAGGGNCCCAGAGCTATCCTAGTCCTCAGCAGCTGTGGTCAGCTACTGAAAATACTTTCCTCCAGGCTGTGGGGCTGGACGCTGGGGGCCAGGGTGTGTCAAGGATTGCCCAGGCTGCCTGCATGGAGGTGTCTGTCATGACCATGATGGCGAATGTGTGTGCCCCCCAGGATTTACTGGTACCCGTTGTGAGCAAGGTAAGTAGGAGAGCTAGGACTAACCGAGAGATGATTCTGAAATCATGGGGATGAAGTATGAGGCCCAACAGAGTCTACACACCACACACCTTGTTTTCAGCTTGCAGAGAGGGCCGTTTTGGGCAGAGCTGCCAGGAACAGTGCCCAGGCACAGCAGGCTGTCGGGGTCTCACCTTCTGCCTCCCAGATCCCTATGGCTGTTCTTGTGGATCTGGTTGGAGGGGAAGCCAGTGCCAGGAAGGTAGGGACTAAGCCATCTCCTATGGGCCTAAGTGTGCCAGACCCTTCACTATGACCCTGACCTAAACACCAAGCCCTCCACTCCCTGATCAGTGCCCCCCCACCACCACCACCTGCCTGTTGAATAGCTTGTGCCCCATCTGTACCTTGCTGGGCCTGACCGACCCACTTTAACTGTACCTCCTCTATTCCTAGCATGTGCCCCTGGTCATTTTGGGGCTGATTGTCGCCTCCAGTGCCAGTGTCAAAATGGTGGCACTTGTGACCGGTTCAGTGGCTGTGTCTGCCCCTCTGGATGGCATGGAGTACACTGTGAGAAGTCAGGTATGTGCCACTGAGACCCCCCCAAGACAGGTGAGCCTTTATCTAATGNATCTCATCTTTCATTGGTGGTACCCAAGTCCTTCCCTCAGGGAGTTCAGGTGTGGTAGGTATTCTCACCGTTCAGGCACCCACATTGTGAAGGATGGCTGCCTCAGGGGCACAGGACCTAGGGGAGACCCTGACCAGTGTGAGCATCTTTTGGAGGAAGAGTCAAGATCTGAAATTGAATGTGAAAGATACAAGACAGATGATTAAGGAAGAATGTGAAGAAAGTCCAGGGAGTTGAAGTAGGGGGCTAGGGGAGTGGTCAGAATGGGCCAAGTGATGGGGCCTTTGAATATAAGCCAAGGGCTGCTACTTAATGTGAGGAGCTGAAGAGAAATTGTTGAAGGGTGTGTGATGGTCGGACTTGTATTTGAGGAAGTACTTCTGTACTCTCATTGTGGGTGGAGTACAGAAGCCAAGGGCTAGAAATGAAGGAGCTGGCAGGTATAATGGCTCATACCTATAATCTTAGCACTCAGGAGGCTGAGACAAGAGAATTGTCTGGAGCTCAAGGCCAGCCTGGGCTACAAAGTGAGTTTCAGGCCAGCCTAGGCTACAGCATAAGACAGTGAGAAAGAGATAGGAAAGAGGTAGGAAGAGTGAGAGAGAAAGGGGGGAACTCAGCCTGAACTGTTTGAGCAAGGCGCGTGATAAGGGGGCCTGCCTCTGAGACTTAGAAGATCCTAGGAAATGTGATGGGAGAGATGCAGGAGGTGAGCCCTACAGCTGACTGGATGTGGGGTGCCAGGGCCTGAAGGAACCATACAAGACCTTGCTGATTTCTGTTTTAAGTGGCAGGGCAGACAGTAGGACCCTCTCTGAGATGTAGAGCACAGGACAAAGAGCACATTGGTGGTCACATGGCTGCCTCAGGATTGTTCAGGACGGCTGTCTCCTCTCTCTCTCTCTCTCTCTCTCTCTCTCTCTCTCTCTCTCTCTCTCTCTCTTTCTCTTTCTCTCTCTAGACCGGATCCCCCAGATCCTCAACGTGGCCACCGAGCTGGAATTCAACTTAGGGACAATGCCTCGGATCAACTGTGCAGCTGCAGGGAATCCCTTCCCAGTACGGGGCAGCATGGAGCTCCGCAAGCCGGATGGCACCATGCTCCTGGTCAGCCCCAGTCACCCCAACCTACTGTCTGCTCCCCCATCTCACCAGCTTGGACCCCCTAACCCCCTCAGAACTTGTAGGCTCTGCCCACTTGCCTGGTCATGACTTAAATGGGGTAGGCTAACTGGTGAGGGGATGTTGCCAGGTCTATGTTCCAGCAATAGTCAGTACTGACTCCTATCTGTCTCACAAAGCATACATTCTCTGTTGACTGTCTCCTTCTCTTGTCTCTTAGTCTACAAAGGCCATTGTGGAGCCAGACAGGACCACAGCTGAGTTTGAGGTGCCCCGTTTGACTCTTGGGGACAGTGGGTTCTGGGAATGCCGTGTATCCACATCCGGTGGCCAAGATAGCCGGCGCTTCAAAGTCAATGTCAAAGGTTAGTGGTGTTCTAAGGCTCTGGAGGATGGATGGTACTCAGAGCAGGCACTACTTGATGCTGCTCAGACTGGGGATCCTAGCAGGAAAGACAAGGGCTTCAACGGGCAAAGCTCAGCCCCAGGCAAAGAAGGCTGGTGGCCAATCAATGTCAAAGCTGGAACACAACTTGGTCCTACCTGGAAAAGACATCAGAGACTGGGGATATCCTCCAGCCTTGCCCTGCCTCCTACATATACATGTGCTGTTCACTGCTGCACTCAGTGTCCCTGTAACTCCACCTCTGAGATGCTACTCTTTTATCTGAGTCACCTTACATGGACACGTAGGGACAGCGGACAGGCAAATCTGTTTGGCTCCTCAAAAGGGACACATACACAGGAGTCTGTTGGGTGAATAAGGAGAGAACTACCANGCACTCAGAACAAAGCACANAGCTTCATGTGCTTTGGCATGGACTTGGCATTTTTTCACTTCAGCACCATAAGCCTGGGCAGTCCAGTACCCCAAG
>LZPO01066267.1:194942-210833 GCA_001675575.1 Neotoma lepida
TGTATATCAGCCACTTCACCTGGACTCTGATCCTCTGCATGAGCCATAGGCACCAGGGACTCCTTAGGATCTAATCTGGACATTCCTCTCGCCCAGAGCTGCACCTGCCCCTGACAAACTGTTGCCACGTGACACTCCTTCACCTCACCACCCTGCATCTTCCACATTCTTCAACCTCCCTCCCTCCCTCCCTCCCTCTCTCCTTGCTTTTCTTTTATTCTTCCCAGGAAAGTCAGTCTGTAAGAAGCCAAGGAACCTGTTTAGGCGTTAATGCATTAATCTAGAAAGGAAGACTGAGGACGGAATAGGGGTGGTGACTGCGGAGGAAGCCAGGCAGAAACACAAAATACTATTTTAGGGTAGAACTGATTGATTTGAGGTAGCCCGATCAGACAGACCTAGTTCAAATTCTCCTAACTGTGTGTCCTTAGGCAAGTTGTGTGATGTCTCTGAGCCTCAATTTCTTNATTCATGACCCAGGGGCTGTGAGAATTATTGGTTATACATAACAAGCATCAAGTGTGGAGCAGGTGCCTCATCGCTGGCATGTTTTGTCCTTCAAATAAATCAATAGATTGAATGATGAAGTGAGCACATGACACCTAGGTGGTCCCTGGCTTGCATCCCCGTCTCTCTCTACCCAATATTACAAGGACAGAGAGCTGTTTCCCAACCTCCGTCTGGTCACAGCACACTTCCACCTAGCATCTTTTGAAATGCCTACATCCTTATGGTCAAGTCCTTTTGACCCACGCTACCCAGAAACCAGAACTGCTTTCTCTGAGCTTTGGCCAGCCCAGTCATCTGTTGAACTTGGTCTCCTCCCACCAAACTAGATAATCTCCAGATCCCAGAGCGCTCCCTTCTTCCTGGACCCTGACTCCTCCCAGTTTTTTGGCAGTACCCCCAGTGCCTCTGACCGCTCCTCGGCTCCTGGCCAAGCAGAGCCGTCAGCTTGTGGTCTCCCCNTTGGTGTCCTTTGACGGGGATGGACCCATCTCCTCTGTCCGCCTGCACTATCGGCCCCAGGACAGCAAGATTGCCTGGTCTGCTATTGTGGGTGAGTGGGGTCTGAGTTAGGGGGCGGAGTGCTGTGTAATAGTGAGGGGATAGGGTGGAAACAGAAAGGGAGGGGGAGGTGATATAAAAAGAAGAGGGGACTAAGGGGGAATGGTGGCTTCAGGACATGGTTGGGACCTAGTGATGTGTGTGGCACTCCTCACCCCCAGTGGATCCCAGTGAAAATGTGACGTTAATGAACCTGAAGCCAAAGACAGGATACAGTGTTCGTGTGCAGCTGAGCCGGCCAGGNGAAGGAGGAGAGGGACCCTGGGGGCCTTCTACCCTTATGACTACTGATTGTCCTGGTAAGAAGTCAAGAGTCTTCCCTTCCTATTCCCGCAGGGTTTACTGCCATGCCCACTCAGAATATGTCTTGGTCTACCCCCAAAGACCCCTGCCTTTCCCACTGGAGGTTGTCCCAGCCCTGCCCACTGGGGATTATATCCTGTTTAGCCCCCAAGGACCCANTGACTGATTCTGACCCCTCCTAACCTCTGGCCACAGAGCCTTTGCTGCAGCCGTGGCTAGAGGGCTGGCATGTGGAGGGTCCTGACAGGCTACGAGTGAGCTGGTCTCTACCCTCGGTGCCACTGTTGGGTGATGGTTTCCTGCTGCGCCTGTGGGACGGGACCCGGGGACAGGAAAGGCGGGAGAACATCTCATCCCCCCAGGCCCGCACTGCCCTCCTGACTGGACTCACGCCTGGTACCCACTACCAGCTAGATGTGCAGCTGTATCATTGCACCCTCCTGGGCCCTGCCTCACCCCCTGCACATGTGCTTCTGCCCCCCAGCGGTAGGCCCACTGTGGGAATGATGGGCTAGGGATAAGGGAGGTTACAAGAGACTGAATGGACATGGAGAGAACTCAGGAGGCATGGGGAAGATAGAAGATACCAGGAGAACATGGATCACCAGGAGCGTGGGGGGTGGGGATGTATGTATGGGGAAATTATGACTCATGTGAAGAACGGGGCCATGGGTGGGGGTGTGGGGAGCCTAAGCTACTGAGGATACGGAGAAGACTTGGGATGCAAGGTGACCAAGGGAAGAAGCAGCTTGGAGGTGGAGGTGACCTGGGGATGAGCCCAGCCAGGGGAAAGTAGCACGTGGCTCCACAAAGAAGAGTACATGTTAGAACAAATGCATCTGCCCCCACAGCTAAATAGCCTCGTCCAGTCCAGCCTTCCTCCCCTCTCTTACCTCCCCAGGGCCTCCAGCTCCCCGGAAGCTCCATGCTCAGGCCCTCTCAGACTCTGAGATCCAGCTGACATGGCAGCATCCTGAGGCTCCATCTGGTCCTATATCCAAGTACATTGTGGAGATTCAGGTGGCTGGAGGCTCAGGAGACCCAAAGTGGATGGATGTAGACAGGCCAGAGGAGACAAGCACCATCGTCCGTGGCCTCAATGCCAGCACACGCTACCTCTTCCGTGTGCGGGCCAGTGTGCAGGGTCTCGGTGACTGGAGCAACACAGTAGAAGAGTCTACTCTGGGCAATGGTGAGAGAATGGGCTCTGCAGAATCCCTAAGCCCCAAGACTGTACTCTGCATGTGCCCCTCCACCTTACCCCCGACCTTGGAGCTAAGGCATCACAAGCCCTGACTTTCCTACCTCGGAAACTATTCTAGTTGCTTCCCCAAGCCCTGAACACTAGTCATCCATGACGCCTCCTTATAGCGTGGTACCAGGATCTCCAAGCTCTCCCCCTGTGGGATCCCATGGTGGCCTCTGGGTTCCCTAACCTAGGCCATCTCCACAGTATGTCCTTCTTTGTGTCTAGGGCTGCAGAGTGAGGGCCCAGCCCAAGAGAGCCGGGCAGCTGAAGAGGGACTTGACCAGCAGCTGGTCCTGGCTGTCGTAGGCTCCATCTCTGCCACCTGCCTCACCATCCTGGCTGCCCTTTTAGCCNTGGTGTGCATCCGAAGGAGCTGCCTGCATCGGAGACGCACCTTCACCTACCAGTCAGGATCGGTCAGTGTCCCGTACCCACTGGGTACATGATACTGTCTATTGTGTGTGTTTGTACCCACATACACACAAGTACATATGGGTATGCACATGCCTGTTCATGCCACAAGTTTAAAGCTACATTCAGTGACCCTCTAGGGTACAAAACAGAACTTTCTTTTTTTTTTTTTAGAACTGAATTCAGCTCTTGAGCCCATTCATATTCATGGTTGAATAATTGGCAGGCTCTGTTAAAAAGACAGTTCGTCCATATTTCACCAGGTCTCTTTCCAGGCTTGGAAGCTACCATTTGTAATTGTCATCTTCACTTACCACCCCTTGAGGGTGCTATCAGCCTGGATCACATGGCGATATCCTGGAGGGGCAACTAGGGCCCATGCTGGCCTCTGTCCTCATAGGCCCTCCCTTACTTGGGAGCCAGCCTCTACTGTACACATCTGTGGTCAGTGTTTTGAACCTCCTTGCTGTGAGCTCTCATCCCAGCCTCCACTCTGTTTCTTTTATTCTTTTTTGAAAAAAGGCCTCTCTATATAGACTAGGCTGGCCTCNAACCCACAGAGATGGCCTGCCTCTGCCTCCTGAGTGCTGAGATTAAAGGTGTGCACCACCACGCCGGCCCCAGCCCATATTCTTGGAAACTCCATGGCCTCCTTTGGGAAACTGTTNNCCTGTGCTTATCTGTACCCCTTGAAGGGCAGCAGTGTGTGGTCATGCCCTTCACATAGCCAGCCTTTACTCTCTAGGAGTGTGAAGGNCTGCAGCCTCATCTGCACTCCTGGAGGAGAAGGGCTCACTCTTCAAACTTTTCTGGGTTTTTAGTCCTCTTACAGGCCATGCCCTCTGACCCTCAGGCCCATACAGACATGGGATGGGGAGGGCTGCTGGCATCTGACCCTATCTCGTCATGTTCACCCATCATGGTGGTCCCATCTCCTCTGAGAACTTCCCACTGTTGTCCCACTGAGAACCAGAACTCTAGCCTTGGCCCTTTCTGCTTAGCTCTTTGCTATTTAAAGTCGTTTAAAAGAAATTCAGAGCGTTACCAAAAATGACAGAAAGAAAAGAAAGGAAGAAATACTTCTCTCTCTCTAGGACTAACTCTTATATAGAAAGTCCAGTGTTCAACACTGGAGTCTGCGGTGCCTTTAAAAAATCCCATCCGGAGTCCAGAGATTCAACTGGCTTCTTTGTCTGANCTGTGTTGACCTTGCCTCTGAGGTCAGTGCACACAGAAAGCCATCACTGCCATGGGAGGCAGGGAGAGGGTAGCAGGGCCAGATGCTGAGGCAAGGCAGTGAGAATGCAGCCTTCAGTGTACATCATTACACATATCAATACAGATGTCTGCTAAGTGTGCCTGCACACAGATATTCACACTCATGTGTGTGCCATGTAGTGGTGTAGTTGTGTGTCCCATGTACACATGCATGTGTGCCTGTGCTGGTACACCTGTAGGCCCTCATGTCTANGTGTATCTCTGAAGGGATGCACCTGCATATGATGTAGTCATAGAACATACATGTTTATTCTAATGTATGCCTCAGCTGCGCAAGCTTCATATGAATCCATGTGACCTGTGTCCCCAGCACTTACCCAGCAAAGTTGGCATCAATTCACCTAGGAAATCNCCTGCATGGTCCATCTGGACCTTGCTTCAGGTTCTCATATTACAGTTCCTTACTCCTGTCCAGCTGCTGCCTTTTCCTGCCATCGACCCTGCCCANCATAGCCCTGCTTAGTAGAGGGAGCTGGGCAGTCCTCTTTGTTATGGTCCCTGAGTCCTGGCCTAGGATTGAAACTATATCTAGACACCAAGAAAAGGGACAAAGATCAACTCTACTTCTTCTACTGTGAAGAAGAAAATCTGTCCACCTGCTGCCTACACCTCAGGGCTTATCATATAATAAACACTCAAGAAATTCACCCAAGGTGGCATAAGTAAATGAATAAATAAAGTCTAGTTGTGGGGTTTGCACAATCATGGGAAGCTTACTTTTTCCNTTTATATCTCATTCCAATTCTCTATTTAAATATTAGNTTGTTTTTGGTCCATTGACCTATCCATAATTTGGCAAATTACTCNCAAGTCCTGGGTTCCACCTTGTAGCAAAGCCCACACACTAGACCCCCAGGATGATGCCTCTGTATTTGTCTTCTTAGACACCTGTGACCTGGAACCCACCTATGGCTCTGTCACTTGTGATTCTGTGCACTGTCCATCTCTGTAGGTGTGACTCAGGCTAACTACCAGGGTGCCCTCTGTCTGGCTCTGTCCATCTGTCTAACCATTAGACCTTCTCTCTGTATGCATCTCTGATCCTCCTTTTGTCCCCACATCTCTTGCGTGGACTGGCTGCTATTCATCCCATCCCATGAAGGGTGAAGAGACCATCCTGCAGTTCAGCTCAGGGACCCTGACATTGACCCGGCGGCCAAAGCCACAGCCTGAGCCCCTGAGTTACCCTGTGCTGGAGTGGGAGGACATCACCTTTGAGGACCTCATCGGGGAGGGCAACTTTGGCCAAGTCATCCGGGCCATGATCAAGAAGGACGGGCTCAAGATGAATGCNGCCATCAAGATGCTAAAAGGTCCTCGGATGTGACTCCAGACCCCAGCCTCTTTCTCTTCCTTTATCCCGCAAACATCCGGCTCTACCTAGCTCCCACCAGCAACTGATGCCCTCCTAGAGTTATCCATGGCAAAAGTTGACACTGATTTCTTTTCACAGAGTATGCTTCTGAAAATGACCACCGCGACTTTGCAGGCGAACTCGAAGTTCTGTGCAAACTAGGACACCACCCCAATATCATCAACCTCTTGGGGGCCTGTGAGAACCGAGGTGAGCCTCTAGTTCATGGCCTATTCCTTCCAGACTTCTGTCATCAGCCATCACCTGTACCACATTAGTGGCTTGTGGGGATCCCTAGGTTCCCTGCTCATCACAGGATTTTCCTGCATGCTGCAGACTGCCTCTTTCAATCAGGCACTGCTCATAACAACACATGGCCTGTATCTAAACCATCACCATGTGTCTCCTTACCTCCCAGGTTACTTGTATATTGCTATCGAATATGCCCCCTATGGAAACCTGCTAGATTTCCTGAGAAAGAGCAGGGTCCTGGAGACTGATCCAGCATTTGCTCGAGAGCATGGGACAGCCTCCACCCTCAGCTCCCGGCAGCTGCTGCGCTTCGCCAGTGATGCAGCCAATGGCATGCAGTACTTGAGTGAGAAGCAGGTGTGTGTGAGCGAGTGAGGTGGGCAACAGTAGGGAGAGGGGAGGCCACTGAGCAGACCTGGTCAGGTAGTCAATCAGCAGGTTCTAATTGGGTACGAGAGGTATGAACAGTGAGAAGGAAGGNCACAGCCCTAGGTTCAGGCTCTGGTGCTGAGTGACTGTAAATGTTACATGGATGGAGAAGAGGACAGGAGGCATATAGGGAGAAGGTGTTGGATTTGAGTCCCTGAGAAGATCCTGGGTGGATCCGGGCATGGGTCCTAAGTGGGAAGTTGTAGATACCAAACTAGTATTCAAGAGACAGGCCTGGGCTGGACAGTGCTGGGGCTGCCATTTCAGCACAGTGACCCCAGCAGGGAGTAGAGAGCCACTGAAGAGGGTGGGGGGTGGGCTCCCAAATGAGATGAAAGAGGAGACAACTGCCAGAGGGGCACTCCAGCCTGAACGAAGGCATTTTACAGGCAGCAAAATTTTGAGTTTGAAAGGAGAGGGGCATCAGGGGGAAGCTGATGGACAAGCGTGTCTGAGGGGGATGTAGGGCTAAGGGGCAAACCTGGGACATGGAGGCCACTTAGGGACCTGCATCAGTNAGGGAGAGAGGACAAGACAGTCGGGGAAATGAGACAGAAGGCATNGAAAGAGGAAAGGTAGGAAGAAGTAATGCCTGGGATCCCAGTTCTTGGAAAATAGAGGTGGGAGAATCAAGAGTTCAAGGCCAACCTGGGCTACATANTAAGTTCCAGACCAGCCAAGACTACATAGCAAGACTCTGTTTCAAAAGATTAGGGGAGCNGGTGGAGGAAGAGAAGAAGAACAGGAGGAGAGGGAGGGGATGGAGGAGAGGGCAGTAAATCAATCACCCCTGTCACAGAAAGAGGGGTACTAGCTGCACCTGACTGTGGCCCAGGTCAGGGGAAGGAATGCATGAGAACCAGTACCGACTTTTCTCAGACTCTGGTCAGCTGATCCACAGCTGAGGCATATGTGGGTGGGAAGATGCAGGGGCTCCAACTGGCCCCATGCTCCTGGACCCCCATCCCTCTCTTCTCTGACTTCTGACATTGCCTGCAGTTCATCCACAGGGACCTGGCTGCCCGAAATGTGCTGGTTGGAGAGAACCTGGCCTCCAAGATTGCAGACTTCGGCCTTTCTCGGGGGGAGGAAGTGTACGTGAAGAAGACGATGGTAAGTCTCATTCAGCCTTTCCCACTTAGGACCCGTGCCCAGACCTGTCCCTCAAGCCTCTCAAATAGGCTTTTCTTCCATCCTGGTCCTCTGACCCTTTCCTTCTCAGGGCCGTCTCCCGGTGCGTTGGATGGCCATTGAGTCTCTCAACTACAGTGTCTACACCACCAAGAGTGATGTGTGAGTGTGGGGAAGAGGTGGGAAGGGGCAGAGGGCTTGGCCCCTGAGGACACTCGGGCATAGCCTAGATGCACCTCGCAATGTCTTGGGTTATCGGAGGCATGATTTGGGTACTAACAGGTAGAATNCAGGTGTGCAACAGTGAGTTCTGAGAATGCTTTAGAAGTTTCTGCGTCTTAGAGGGAAGCTAGGAGGCTTCCTGATGCCTGGAAGGATTTTGATCTTGGAAGTGACTTCAGTGATAGGACTGGGGTAGGGAATGTTTAGGATTTTCTTTGTGTAAGAGACCAAGGAATTCTTCAATGAGATCCAGAAAAACTGGGTACCACTAGGGCAGCAAGAGAGAGAACATTCAAGGCTGCAAAAACATATGAAATAGGATTTCAGCTGATTATGACAAAGCTATATCTGGAAGAAGCCAAGGGCCTTCCAGAGGTCAAGCTGGGGCTTAAGGAGTCTTGGGGATATTGGCTTTTGATTATTAGCCATTTTCTGCTATGAATTTCTCGTGTGCTATTGTAGCTTTTCCATCATTTATTGGGCACCATTTCCCCTCTACTAATGGAATATTTAGATAACCTTGTGTGCTGACAGCTATGCACAGCCAGAACCCCAGTTCAAGCCTCCCTGTAATTATCGTCATTAGCAGCATCAGGCCAGGACCAACCCCAGACAGACACAAGTATCTTATCAGAGATACCTCTGTACTCTATAAGAACAGACTTAAGCATCCAGACTATCTGCTTGAGAAGGCCTGGCAGATGTGCTAATTAAGCTTAACTTTACCCTTTCCAAAGTCTTATCTCTAGTTTTACATCTACCTTTAACTATTAACTCGGAACTAAAGAGTTTCTTCTACTTACAGGTACATCAAGCTGACTCAGGCTGTCCAGCCACCGAGTACACTCCCCCACCCTGCCAGAAACTAGTAGCCAAGATAGCTTGGACAGATACGGGGCCAAAGGAAAATAAGACAGTTTTATTTTCACTCGTCACTGATAGACTCCTAACACTCTAACTAATCACTTCTAAGAGTATAGTTGAGCACATAAAATCCCCCTTGCTCAGATGTTAACCGAATTNAGCCCTCAGTTGATTCTATTCCCCATTAGTCACTTCCCTTTGGGGTTGCAGATGATGGCTGGCAATTACTGCTCTTTTGTGTGGATCTTATTGCCCCCCCTTTTGACCCTGAGGGAATTCAAGCCTGGTGCCCTTGCTTTAACCAGAGCATTGCTGTTGCATGGGGAGATAACTGTGAACCTCAGAGACTGGGGAGGATGAGAGGGAGAAAAGAGAATGGAAGAACTAGATGGGGAAGAAGTGGAGAGGAACGAACTGAGATGAGGAAGAACTAGACTGAAGGGCTAGAAGAGAGGACTAGAGGAACGAGATGGAAGATGAGGAAGAGCCAGATGGGGAAGAACGAGATGGGGAAGAACGAGAGAAGAAAGACCAGGATGGGGCAGAACTCAGATGAGAGAATTAAGATAGAACTTAGAGCGGACAGCAGATAAATGTAGAGAAAAACCAGGCAAGAAAGGAGCTAAGCATGAGAGCACAATAGAAGCTGTGTAGAGAGAGAATTGACTCAGAAGAACAAAGTCTATGAACTGAAGTATCCCTCAGATTTATTCGCNGCCAGTAGCGTCTCTTCTGGAACTCTGGGGAAAGTTATGGAGGGGCTGGACCCCTAAAGCCTTCAATACTCAAGGAGCATGGCTTGAGCATCTGTCTGAAGGATAAGGTCATGGCCACCTGAGGCTCTTACCAGTACATGACCCTTCAGACCCTCTGTGCCCCCCCGCACACACACACAGTTGCACACAGGCACGCACATTCACACACCATGACTATCTTAGCTCACTTCTCCTATCTCCAGATATATACATCTCAGTCTGAACCTGACCCACTGACCTTTCAGCCCTGTCTCCTGAGCTGCTCTGTCCAGGCCCTGAGCCCTTTGGACTGACCTGATCTCACTGACTGCCCCTCTGACCACCACCTACTTCCTGCTTCTGCCCCAAGACTCCCTACTAGGTAGAGTTCTCCACACTAGATCTCCCTGCTCTGGCCTTAGCCCTGCCATGCACCTGCACAGAGCTTCTTGCCATGCAAGATGCTCCAAAGAATGAGAGCTTTAGAGCCAGGATTTGGATCCCGTTCAGACCTCAGTGTGTCCATCAGTAAAATGAGGATAGTAAAGCCTGAATCACGGGGCTGCTNTGAGTTACGGAATCGGCATGGATGTTAGTTAATCAGTGCTCAGACCATAGTGAGTGCTCAATAAAAATGTCAGTTAAAAATATTCTCAATTTGGAGCTGGAGAGATGGTTCCATAATTAAGGGCAGTAGATGCTTTTTCAGAGGACCAGGATTTGACTCCAAGGACCCACATGGTGGCTCACAACCACCTATAACTCAAATTCCAGTGGACCCAACAACTTCCTCTGAATTCTGTGTGTACCAGGGGTGTACATATTGTGCATATACATACACACAGGCAAAAACTTAATTCACAAAACTAAATCTAAAAATTATTTAAAAAAAGAATTTTTTAAAAATGTTAGTTGTAAGTAAGGACTGTGGAGATGGCTCAGCTGGTAAAGTGCCTGATGTGTAAACATGATGACTCAAGCTGAGATTCTTGGCACTCACATAAGGGGGAGGGAGAAGAAAGAAAAGAAACTGGAACTGCATGCAGCATGTACTATAACCCCAGCAGAAGCCCCAGGGAAGCAGAGACAGGAGGATCCCTGGGGCTTGCTGGCCAGTCTATCAGAATCAGCAAACTCCAGGTTNAAGGAGAAGAAACCAACCAAAGATAAGGTGGAGATCAATTAAAGGGGCCCAGTGTCCACCTGTGAACACACACACCACACACACTACTCACAGAGAGACAGACAGACAGACAGAACAGAGAGAGAGAAATACACAAAATTACTATAATTAGTTGGGTCTGGGGATCAGGAGCTATGAAAGATCTTCCGTGGAATAGGGACAATAGTTGGCCAAAGCCAGATGCTCGCAGAGAAGACACATGCAGGACCTGGTATGGTTGGTTACACAGCTTGNTTACATAGAGATTAAACTACNTGTCTCCCACAAGTAACTATGTTCATCCTTCTCATTTCAGCTGGTCCTTTGGGGTCCTCCTCTGGGAGATAGTGAGCCTTGGTAAGCCTACACCCAGTTCTCCAGAGCATCCCACCTTATTGTGGGACCCTGGACTGAGTGAGTCTTGTACCCTCTGCAGGAGGCACGCCCTACTGTGGCATGACCTGTGCTGAACTCTATGAGAAGCTGCCTCAAGGCTACCGCATGGAGCAGCCTCGAAACTGTGATGATGAAGTGTGAGTTCCCTCCCCCNTGAGCTCTGGGAACTCAACTCTGAGACGAGTGGCCTCGGCTTTGAATCTGTGAGCTGCTCCCAGACAGTCCCTCACCTTACAGCACCCCCACTCCNATCCACAGGTACGAGCTGATGAGGCAGTGCTGGCGGGATCGTCCTTATGAGCGTCCTCCCTTTGCCCAGATCGCACTACAGTTGGGCCGAATGCTAGAAGCCAGGAAGGTAAGATGTTGGACAAGAGGGGGATGGACACCCTCCAAGCTCACAGGAGCACCATCTCATAGATGCCACATATAAGGCCCCTATGTCTCCGACCCTCACACATTACCCCTACCTCCCTCAGCTGGGGCTGTCACCACAGCTGGGTTGGATTTAGGATTCAGTCCATGCAGGGTTTAGACACTAGGCCCATATATACTTTCCAGAGCTATTATTGCTTAGTCTCAACAGCAAATCCCTCCCCTAAATTCCAGACAGCTAGTCTGTCTTCCTCCAAGCCATCAACCCATTCTCTCCTGGGACCCCTCTCCTCACCTGGTCCAGGGCCAGAGAAAAATGCGTGAATGGTCACCCAAAATGGAGAGGTGGCTGAATGAACAGGAAGGGCTAAATAAGTATAATTAGTGAGTGGTATAATAATTATATGAATAAATATAATCCAATAACTGAATCAAATAACCATGTGAATAGATGNACTATCAAATAAAAATAAAAGAAGAAATAGAACAGAAAGTGTAAATATGAAAACAGTTTTTTTGGGGGGGTTGTTTTTGGTGGTCTTTGTTTGTTTGTTTGTTTCAAGGCAGTGTTTTTTTGTGAACTAGCTCAGTAGACCAGGCTGGCCTTGAACTCATAGAGATTCTCTTGCCTCTGCCTCCTGAGTGCTGGGATTAAGTGTCNCCACCACCACCTGCCTGTGAAAATAATGAGTTGATTTAATAGTCTTAAGATGAAAGGAAGCTAGGTGTCTATGATGCACGTCTATAACCCCAGCTCTTGACAGATGAAGCCAGAAGGACTGAGTTCAAAGTCAGCCTGAGCTACATAAGAAGACTCTTGTCTCTCAAAAAAGCAGGCTGGGTGTGGTGGTACAAGCCTTCAATCTCAGAAACAGAGGCAGGAGGATCTCTGTAGTTCGAGGCCAGCCTGGTCTACATAGTGAGTTCCAAGATAGCCAGGGCTACACAGTGAGACCTTATCTCAAAAACAAAACAAATATGGCCTAGGGTATATATAGCTCAGTTGCTAGGGCTTGCTCATCATGCACAAGGTCCTGGATTGATCCCCAGANCCCCATAAGTAGGACATGGTGGCACATACCTGTAATCTCAGCCTAGAAGCAAGATCGAAGTTCAAATTCAAGGTCATCCTTTCCTACAAAGTGCATTCAAGGACAGCCTGGCTTAGACTGTCTCAAAAGTAGGGAAAGGAAGGGGTTATGGGGAGCAGAGAGGAAGAGAAGGAGGGAAGGGAAGGGAGGGGAAAGAAAGGGAGAGGATCAACTAATCATACAGACTAATGATCAGATCATCAACAACAGCCTTATGAGTGATGAATCGGTGATTTTTTNCAAAGCTGGTGCTCTGACAGAACAGTGAGCATACTCTTAACCACTAAGCCATCTCTCCAGCCTCTTGTATTATTTTGTTTCAAAACAGTGTCTCACTATGTAGCCTTGGTTGGCCTGGAGCTTGTTGGGTTGACCAGGCTAAACTTGAACTCACGGAGATCTGCCTGCTTCTCCTCCACTAAGACTTGTTCTTCCCACAGGCTTATGTGAACATGTCACTATTTGAGAACTTCACCTACGCAGGCATCGACGCCACAGCTGAGGAGGCCTGAGCTACCCCCACCAGAACCTGGCTCTGCTGGCCGGAGCAAACTGCTTCCACCTGTGACTTCGGGCCCTTCTAACCTCCNACCCAAGCTGTCTCAAGAAAGTCTTGGAACTCAAAGGGAAAGATCCAACAAACTCGGGCTGAGGGAAACAGGGGTCCCCATTCACGGCAGCTGCTCTCAGACTTGCCCCTCCTATCCTTCCTTCCAGCTCGTTCTGTTCCTCCACAGATGTGCTCCCCACTCTTCCGCTCCCTACACCCAAACCCCACTTCCGGTCCTCCACCAAAGGCAGAATGCGTGCTGCTAACACCCTGTCTATCGACCTCCCACTCTCTGCTTGAACTCAGAATAAGTAAATATGCTGAGTAGCCGTGTGTGTGTCTACATTTTACAGAGGGTTGGTCCAAGGTGGGGAGAGTTAATCCCAAGAGCAAAAACTGGGCTTGTGAGGAAATGAAGCACTGTCCCATAGCACTGCCCTTTGGGAGGGGTGCTGGGTGTACTAGAGGAGCCATGGGCCACATATACCACCAGTCTCCACCTCTACCCNGATCATACTACAATTTCCCCTTGTTCCCCTTCCTGCTTCCCAGCCTCTGCACCAGCATGTCTCCTTGCATCTCTGGGGAGTCACCACAGCCTCAGAATCTTTGCTCTGCCCAAACACAGTTCATGCCAGGACTGGCTGAAGCCCCGGCTCAGCTTGAAGCAACATTCTACCCCAAACAGATGGTGGCTGGACTTGGGGTCTTTATAGCCATCTCACTCTTAGCTTCCTGGTAGCCTTCCCTGGAAGGTCACCAGCTTACAGTCAGCTAATTGGTCCAAAAGGAGGGAGGCAGAGGCCCCTCCCAATTTCAGCCAGATGAGGTGGATTCCTTCGGACTGGGGCTGAGGGAGGTGTTCCTCTCCTAGCTGAAAGGGAGTCCCATCACGACCCCCCTCCCCACGGTGTGACTGGTTTTTCCTTTGACTGCTCATGACTCCTCAGATGTCTCCCCTGGTTCTTTGGAAAGAAATGGAAACTTTTTTCAATGAATCAGATGAACATCCACCCCTCCCCGAAAAAAGACATAAACCTGGTATGACAGTGTGGTTAACAACACAGATGCTAGAANTGCAGGCCAGGGCTCTAGTGGTTGCATGCCACACACTATCTGCGTGGCCTTCTCACATCATTTGCCCTCTCTAAACTTGTTTTTCTCCTCTGCGAAGGGGGAGTGATTTTAAATACCTCGCTGTTGCTGACATTAAGTGAGATCTTCGGCAGGACTAATGATGGGTCTGTACGTAGTTAAGTGCTGGCAGCTGATATACAAAGACAGCAAGATCTGTAGTGAACAGAGATAAACGGTTGGAACCTGAGGTGGATTAAGAGGAAGAAATTCATTGTAGTAAATGGGAAGCTAATGTAGGAGAGATAGAATGTGCTAGAATGAAACTTCAGAGCTACATTCACTGCACAGGTGTAGTCCAGAGGAGAGGATCTTAAAAAGTTGTCCTAGGGTTGGAGAGATGACTCAATGGTTAAAAACATGGACTGCTTTTCCAGAGGACCTGAGTTTGGATCCCAGCACCCACACAGACCCTTCACCACTGCCTATAACTCCAGCTCCAGAGGATACAACACCCTCTTCTGGCCTCCACAGGCACCTGCATGCACATGACACACACCCCACCCCTACCCCAGACACACATAGACATAGTTTTCTAAATAAAATATATCCTGTTTTTATAAAAAGTTGTTCAAGGCTGGGGATGTAGTTCAGTTAACAGTACTAGCCTGTGATACACAAAGCCCTGGGTGCAATTCCCAGCACTATAGAAGCTGGGTATGGTATTATAGGCCTGCCATCTGAGCACTGGGAGGTGGAGGCAGGAGAGTCAGAAGTTCGAGGTCAGCCTGGCCAGAGGTCAGCCTAGGCTTCATGAAACCCTGGTTAAATTTGGTTAGTATGTAAAAACAAACAAACAAACAAATAAACTAAAATAAAATAATTTTAAAGTTACCCATAAATGAGGATGCCNTTGACATGTGGCAGATTGTGTAAACACACAATAAAATACAGAGGTGAGTGGTCCATGCCGTAAGAGGGGACCTGGGACACATGGGGCAGAGGTGGGATCAGGAAAGCTTTTCCAATAAGAGTGATGTTTTAATTTGGGCACAGAGATGAAGCAGAAGTTCCTTGGAGAAAGAGATCCTAGCACAGGAACAGCACCAGTGGCTGGTGGTGTGCTCAGCATCAGAGCATAGTTTCACAGAGCTGGAACAAAGAAAGCATTCTTCCACGAACATCGTGACAAAGGCCAGGCCATCCTGAGCTTCAGAGGCAGCCTCAAGGACGTGGGTCGTTAGTAAGAGCAGCTAGTGCAAAAACAAAAAACAAATTAATGCTAAAAGAAAAGAAAAAAAGAGGAGCTGGAGAGATGGCTCAGAGGACCAAATTCAGATTCCCAACACCCACAAGGCAGCTCAAAGCTACTGGGATTCCAGTTCCAGGGAATTTGATGCCCTCTTATATCCTCTGACCTACACATGTGGCTTAGACACACATACACATAAAATTAGAAAGTAAATCTTTAAGAGCTGTCAGTAAAGGTGTGTCTGGATCAGATTTATATTTTATTNATTTTTTATTNTTATTGTATGTGCATGATATGTGTGTGGGCAAGTGTGCCACAGCAAGTGTGTNAAGAGTAGAGGGCAATTTCATGGAGTTAGTTCTCTCCTTCCACCTTGCATGGGTCCTGGGGATGAAACTTGGATTGCCAGGATTGTGTAACAAGTGCCTTTGCCGATTGAGCCATCCAGCTGGTCCAAGATGGGCATTTTTTAATTTTTTGAAGCAATTAAAATTTTTAATATTCTGGCTGCACTGTGGAACATGAATTATACAGGAAAAGGAGTAACAGTGAAGCACATGCCTGTTAGATTTAATAGGAGACCTCCTAGGAAGATATAAACCACAGACTTATAACAAGTAATGGGATTTAATTANTAATGGATTTCCAGCATCCCAGCACCATTTTAAAAAACCTAAATAGCCGGGCGGTGGTGGC